>OU612058.1:145835736-146358232 GCA_914767635.1 Melanostoma mellinum
GCACCCCCCATTCAACCTAACCTAAGTCTATTTAGCATTTTATAACTTCTCGTTTAATTAACAGGAGCAAAAATATTTAAATATTTGACCATTGATACGAATAATTTTCAGTCTCAACACTTTACGAGCCTCATTTCTCTATAGGCCTTTTCATATGGAATTCGATGAAATGAGATCGATTCCATTTCAATGAGATTTGTCCTTCAATAATTCTGAATACGAATGCTAGCAAAAGTTGAAAATAATAGGACTTGAGTCTTATACACATAAAGCTTTTCAATACCTTGCAGTCACATTCAAAAGCGTTAGTTGTGTAAAATTTTGACTTTTGGGTTAATGTCGCTCGGTACAATGTCACGGTACAACTTTGAGAACGTAAATGAATTGAAATACATATCCTATGTAACAACAACAAAACAAAACTCGATGAGTCCCGATGGGTCCCCATCAGAATGCACAGCATGGGCCTACAATTTTATGTCGATTTGTAACATTGTAACGGCTAGGCGAAAAAGCGCTTTTCGTATGGCAATTCAATTACTCTCAGATCTCAGTATAGACTTGTCAATACGTGGAACACATTTTTATATTTTTGGAATTCTAACCTCGAACTTCCAAATAGCAGTCAGACATGCTAGCCACAACTACAAGGGCACCAGAAACGTTTACCTTATTTCCAGCAATTCCTTCAAGCAGATGGGAATGTTACTACTCTGCTAGTAAAATGGGCTGGCATTTGGTGTTAGCACTCACACGTGGTATAACTTCATCTTTCAAAAACTTACAAAAAAAAACTAATCTATCTAATCGTCCCTGATTTGCACTACATTCGTACAAGTGCAACCTCTTTAAGTGAGTTGCAAATCAAGTTTCAACAATCACGTATTAGATGTCTATTAACCAAGTAAAGCTAATAAAGCATACAATTTCTTCTTGCTTTAGTCATAAATACTACATACCTACCCCCTCGGCCAAACACATTTTTCACAATCATGCCTTTTGAAAGAATGGAGGGGATCTACAATTTTCTATGGATGAAGAACGGCTAGTAGGTCGTTATACGAAAGGTTATACCCGGTGCAAAAACACTTTCTGTTTGCTGTTGGGATTTGATCTCGGAATTTCCGCGTAACAGGCAGAAATGCTAACCATTACACTACGGACACCTTGTCTCAGTTCTTGTAAATTAAGAAGAGCTTCAATTTGGCCCGACTGTGAAGGTATATGAAACGAGTCAAGACAGCTTGAGGCAATCTTGGCTTCGTAGAATATTTTTGTAAACAATATGTAAAGTGAGAGAATGTAAATCTGTCTAAGCCCGCTACAATTAGTCCTTCACACAAAAGAAAACACGTTCATTGGTTCATACCTACTAAAAATTTAAAATGATTAACCAAATAAGGAAAACTTGTAACTGCTCTCATAAAGTTAATCCATTATGAGCAAATATACCTCTTACCAGAAAGTCTTATCGACCCCCGTATTTGAATCCATAAAATCTTTAAAACCAAATAAAGTACGAACTACGAACACGAAGAACCTTTTTTATTGCTAGCACTTAGTTCAAATTGTTCAAAGCAATGTCATTTTGGCTAGTCGTTTGTTTTGGAACCTTAATTAAACATTCCTATGAAAACAATGTAACCGCACATTAAATTCTATACCTAGCTCTATGAATTCCAGAGTTGCGAAAATCCCAGCACAATAGATTTCTAACTCCCCAACACGCTGCAAACATAATAATTATAAATGTCATGTTATTACCTAATCATCCTTGTGTCGTAAAAATTAATTATGAATATAAAATCTACGAAAATAGCCCATACACAACACACTATCTCTTAAATATCAGCTTAATTTGAATTAGCCGACACACAATTTATTTTTATACTCGATATGAATTCTATCCGCCTCCAGTTTATCTTTTGATCATAGTTTCTAATTCCCTTTTGGCCCCAAACAATGCATTTGTATAGAAGGTATACGTACAACTACATCTGTTCATAGAATATGTCAATTGTCAATAGGAGACAATTATTATGAGTTTTCATGTTTCATACTCACTTGTCATATAGAAGAATAATGTTATAATTGCGATCATGATGACAGCTCATGTGATGCCTATCGTCCTTCGGTGGTGATGGTGGTTGTGGCTTTTGGTGGTGTTTAGGTTCTCCTTAATTTGTTGCTCGGGCCCCGTTGGTTTATCTAATTATTATTATTTTTTTCCATAAATATACAACAAAGCGGAAATAATTATTATGTTAGCTGCCGTTTGATGTAGAGTGGAAGAATATTTTTTTTATTTGTTCTTATGGCTTAGAAACAGTGTTGCCCTATTTGTGATGGACAGATTATTCGCAACTGACATGCCATTTAGCGGTAATACGTATACGATACATGTGCGTTTTTTATATCCTATCCAATTTTATTCTGCACAATTAAAAGGATTATCTCGTGATTCCGGCCCATAAAAAATGGACTAATTACACTTTTTGAAATAATAACACAGACACATTGGGGCACATCCTTTTTTCACTTTTATTTTCCGAGAATTTTCGGTGCCTGTGACGGTAAACCGAAATTATAACGAGATATAACGAATAGCAAGGGCTTGTTGCAATTGTAATTATGTCCTTTGTATGGGTAACCGTTAAATGACTTTATATCTAGCACCGCAATATGTACCTAACTACATGGGCAATTTTTTTATACACCAGACAAACTCACATTCATGCTCTGCACACTATGTTTGCTCATTTAATTAGAAACGATGTTGCATTATTCATTTAAATTTCTTCTTCTTTTTTTTACTTTCTCACAGCACAGCACAAGCCTTTCAAAAAGACAGAGGTAGGTATCAAGGATGTCACTGGAATGGAATACCACCGTGACAACGAACGAGAGCGAGAGAATAGACCCGACCGACAACGATGAAGATGAAGGATTACAAGGTTACAAGGATATCAAACTGTGACACACGGTGGAGATACTTTTTCTTCTTTTTTTTTAATTATTCACACTCTCAATTAATTAAGCAAACGAGAGCACAGCTCACAAATTGTTGCGGGGCTTAGAAAAATTCACTGTATTCCTATAGCAAAGGAAATGCAATTTTTTTTCTGCTTTCCTCGAATCCTTAGCCTGGCATATCCTGTGGCATTATGCTGACATCGTCATCTTCATAATCATCATCAGCATCGTCCTTGTCACAGTCATCGGTTAAAGTGAAAATGACGCGACGCTTTTGCTATTATACCGTTGTCACAATACACTTTGTTTTTAATCCTTTTATGTTTTTTGTATCCTGCTGCTGGAATGCCAGCTTGATTCAGTATATTTTCATGGATGCTGTTAACACTAATTAAATGGAACACATGGCCAAGAGCACTTCCTGAGCCTCCTATGTGTGTTGTAGTTTGGAAAGTGAAAACTATGTTGAAGATTTTTACAATTCAACGTATTGATTTTCCGAGCTGACACAATTAGAAATCACCTCACAGGGACCCTAGGGGCCTTATTATGATCGCACACACTAATGACAAGCCCTCATAATGACTTGGTTTTCAGCATCAAAATTTTCAAACTTTTTTAAAATCAAATCACAATTAGATATTGCTCTTCTCCGACGATATGATTTAAAGAACCAACAAATTGGAATTTGAATAAAATAGCCTCTGGCTCCGAAATGGGTCCAAAACGAACATTCAACAGACACAAAATCCGTTATCACAGCGTGTTATCACTGGCACTCTGCTCGTGTATTCGCGTCATCGATGAGAAAACGTCGCCAAGATACTGATTCTTGAACCTGATGTTTGAGTTAAATTTGGGAAGGCGCAGGTTGTGTGGAACGTGAATATGAATTCGCCGCGGTGTTTGTTTCAAAAATAGAATGTTGACGCAGTACCTTCATCTACCTACTGTGTGCTCCAAGTTCATCAGAGAACTGTTCCATTTGGGGCCGCTCCGATAGTAGGTCAGTTTCAGTTTAGCTTAGTGGGGAATGTTTGTGGAACGTAAGAGAGGGCATGCGCTTCGTCTGATGTTTTGAGTGAATTATTGTTTGTTGTGAAAGTAATTTCGCCTCCAAAACTGACCATTCACTACCCAAACGTTTGATAAATTGAGCTTGGCGCACTTAAAATTGACAATAAGGATAAATGTAGGTAACTCCAGTGTGGTTAATCAGAATATTTTTTCGGAGTTCTCTATCCACAAGATGACTATTTCGTCATGAGTTAGAATTGCTTTACCCGTCAATACTGCCCTAGAACCGTTGTCTTTTTTTTAAACAGAAAATCCTTTTAAGTTTCCATTGAGTGGAATCCCCCTCTGTGAATGAAGGCATCCCGCTGTGCTATTGCCAGAAACAGAGACAAATCCCATAGAAAAATGGTACACAAATAATAACGTAGGATATAAAACGGACGAACAAAAAATAAAAAAAAGGACTCCATACAAAAGCTATTACTATTGCCGTTGCCGGTAGTAGCGTTGTTGATGGTGGTCGTAATAGCTGAGCTGAATACGGGCTCAATAGAAGAAGAAAAGAAAAAAGTACAACCATCATGACGAAGTACAAGCGGCTTTTGAACGACAGGCATTTGTGTGAATCTGTTTGTTTGTTCATATTCAACGGGAATAAATCGGGAGCAGCAATAAAAAGGCCCATGAAAAAAAAAATCTTATACCAGGATCCAGGACTCGCACTACCTACTTCACGAGAAAAAAAAACACGAAATAGAAAATGAGAGAAAATACAAGGAAAATAGAAACAAAAAGAGGAAATAGAGCTTGATGAAAGTGGGCGGGTAATTGCTATTGGTTATGATGGCGTGGAATAAGGAGATCTCAGATTTGAAGTAGGATAATTATTGTTCGAAGGTGCTGTAGTATGGCAAAGGGATGATAGAATGAAACGAGATTGCAGTGGGATGTTTTAATTAGGTAATGAGTAGAGTCTTGGATTGTGTATAAGGTTTCAAGGTTTTAAGAACCATTATCCTTGTAAAACATAGAATCTAATGATGAGGATAGAATAATGGCAATGGATTGTACTGGGATTTTGGATTAGAATGGATAGAAGAGAGATGAGGATTAGGAACGATGGTGATGATGAAGCGAAGATGAGTGAAACAACGAAGATGAGCAATTGAAATTATTTTGAATAGGATTGTAATGTTCTTTTATGGCCTCTGAGAGTTGGATTTGAAGAGGCAATGAAGGAAGGGTTTAGAACTAAGAACGCAAAAAAAAATACCCCACAGGCTGCGTTGAAAATACAGAATTGACATTTGAAAAGGGTAAAGTTGACAAAGTAGCACTGATTAATTGGTCTGCGCTTTTGCAGTGGAGTCTGGTTCATTATCTTGTGATTGAGGATTGAAGTGTGTATATGGCCATAGAGAACGTGGCCAGGGCCGGCCCAAGCCAAAATTGCGCCCTGTGCAAGATTTTAAAAAAGCGCCCTTAATACATTATATATACGCAAATACATACATACATACAAACACACACTGAAACACACATAATAAGCCCTTTCCACATTACCCAGGGGGTAGACTTTCAATGCGTTTTTTTTATTGAGGTATCCCCAGTAGGCCTAATCCTCACTAACAAACAAATACTTTTACATATACGATTATATGTATGAGTATGTGTTTTGCATGTAATTTAATGTATTTACAAAAATAAATTAATAAATAAATAAAATTACATAAATAAATAAAATAAATAAATAAATAAAATTATAAATAATATGTATATACACAAAATAAAAATACTACGGGACTTCATAAAGGAACTTGAGTTAATTTTTTTAAGGAAAAAAAAGTAAAACCATTTAATAAAACGCAGCGAAGAAATCGGCAGATGTAACATTTAACCTATAAATCTAACTTTTCTGGCTTTCGCATTCGCAAATTCAGAAGTGAGATCATCGTTGTCTAAGGAATTTAATAATTCCTTTTCTATTGACATAATGGACAAGCCTACCAATCTCTCTTGAGTCATTGTTGTCCTGAGGTAGTTCTTAATAATTTTAAGTTTAGAAAAACTACGTTCTCCTGAAGCTACTGTTACCGGAATTGTATTGAGAATTTGGAGAGCAATAACTAAATTAGGAGCAAGGTCTTCAAGGCTAGAACTAAAAATAAAATTTAACACATCTAAGCTTGAGCATTGTGCTACAACAAGTGGGGAGATGACTGCTAATTCTTGAAACAATTCTAATCCATCAAAATCCTTAAAACTACCAAATGTTAATACATTCTGCAAATTAAGGCATGAAGCACGCAAATTATTATTTTTTAAACACTCGCCTATATTATTTAAAAATGAAAAATTGATATTATATGATTCAAGCTGATCAAACCTTTCTGAAATTGAATGAATGGCTTGATCAAGTATTTTGAAAAAAAAATCTACTTTGAATTTTTGTTTTGGCTCTAATATTGTTTCAGGACACTCATCAACATAAAGTCTTTTTTTCCGTCGAGATCGCAATGATGAAGCTTCCGGAAAATTATTTGGTATTTATAGGGAACTACAAATATCCTCGCTTAATTGAACGTACTCATTGAATTTTTCATCAGAACGCATTGCAACTAAACTGTTTTTTGTATTTTCCAAGATTTTTATTCCTGTTGACAGATTAACGGACGGACTTTGCAAATACTTGCTTGTTTTATTGATACTTTCTAAAATATCAAACCAAATGTGCAAGCAACAAATAAAAGAAAAATCAAAAATTTTATTTCCTAACGATTCAGCAATGTTTTTCGCTTCAGGATTTCCTATTTCAGATATTTCTATAAGGGCCTCATATATATCCTCAAGATTTGTTTTTAAGGGCCTCAAGGCATCTAACCTGCTTTCCCATCTAGTATCAGAAAGGGGTTTCAAAGTAAGAGTTGTTATTCTTGATTTATAAATATCCCACCGCGTTGTGGAGCTTGAAAAAAAATTGTACAAACATTGAACAGTATCAAAAAATTTAACAGCATATAATGAACACCAAGCAGCATCATTAACTACTAAATTTAAAGAATGGGAGCAACATGGCACAAAAAATGCTCTTGGTTCTAGGGTTCGAATTCGATTCTGAACACCTGCTTCTTTACCTTTCATGTTTGAACCATTGTCATAGCTTTGACCACGACAATTATTAATACAAATTCCATGCAGTTCAAGTTTATCTAAAATTAGTTTGGTCATTCCCTCTCCTGTCTTGTCTTCCGCTTTCAAAAACCCTAAGAAATGCTCTTGTACTGCAAAAGTTTTCTGATTTCTACTAACAAACCTAACGACCACAGTAACTTGTTCTACTCGACTTTTATCGGTTGTGGAGTCTACAATAATTGAAAAATATTTTGCTTCTTTAAGCATTGAAACAATTTTGTTGCAAATAGTTCTTGCAAAAATAAAAATTATTTCATTCTGAATATTTTTACTTAAATACCTATTTTGGGTTTCTTGACTTGTTATCCTCCTTAAATGCTCTCCTAATACTAAGTCAAATGAAGCTATTTCCTCTACAAGTTTTAAAAAATTCCCATTATTGAAATCATATAATTTATCCGAAGAACCCCGAAAAGCTAATGACTGCGAACCTAGAAATTTTACAACACCGAAAAGTCTTTGTAATACCGCCCTCCAATGCTTTTTTTCTGCTTCTACCGAACTTTCAAATAATGTGTCAATTGACGTGCCTGACTTCAAACCATTTTCTAAAAATTTCCATGATTTAAAATTTTCTGAGTGGAAAAAACTAGTCTCATGACTTTTTAAAATTGTACTTAAATGTGGCCAATCGGAACTACCTGTGCTTGATAAAGCATGAAAAGTTTTATTTTTTGCAAATAAAAAGCAGCAGAAACAAAACACAGAGTCCTTTGATTTTGAATAAATCAGCCAAGTCCTCGGAACTACCTTGCCATTGGCCAATGTGCGTAGAAAGCTTGCCACTGAAAATTTTCTATTATTTTTCTCTGGAAACGGATGATCGCTAACTTGCTTTGGTCCCCTAAGAACTATTTTTTTAACCAATTCATCTGTTAGCATTGTCCAATAATTAGGGTCATCAGAATCCTCCTGCAATACTGTAACAGAAACCTCATCCCCTGGTCCCACTGTACTTCCTACCTGCACCTCATCGACACTATTTCCTGCATGTACCTCAGAGACACTATTTCCTACATGTACATCATCGATATTTAAAATATTACTTACATCTCCATGTTCTTCGCTGCGTTTTAAAAATTTCGCGAAATGTATGCTTTGTTTTTTGTTTTCAGCCTCAACAAGCTTTCTTTTTTTCCTAAATTCTGCCCCCGAAGGCTTTTTTCTGTCCATATTGAACGCACAAATATAAAAAAACACAGCTCAAATTATAAAATATTATCAAATTTAATATCTAATTATTATTATGAATTAACACTCTTTAACACTGCCACAAACACGTCACTTCAGACTTCTTTTAAATGATCAATTGATTTATGAATTAAAACAATTTGCACCAGACCAGAGTCTATCAAAAAGTGACAAATTCAATAATACCAAAAATAGTCGTTATGCGGCATATACACTGTTCAAATGCTTGACCAGCATGTAAGAGTGTATTAGTGAAAATAAGCATACACTTCGTAAAGACACCGCAAAGCGAACATTTGTCGTCACAGAGCGCGAAGTTTAATGGGGAAAACAACAACAACACCAACAATGATTGAAGACTCAAGCTTGAAGTGTGTATATCCAAAGTAAAATAGAATTTACTAATACACTCTCACATGCTGTTCAAGCATTTGAACAGTGTATATGCCGCATTATAACCGTCATTCCTTAGAAGATTGTGCATACTCATACACTAGACAAGACAGTGTATTGTAAAAGGCCCACACGCTCTTACCCACCCATAATGATTTCAAGTGTATAGGTTTTTTTTTTTGACATATTTTTCCCATGTAATGGTCACGCAGTTCATAGTTTATTTGGGACCCAGCGTGCAAGATTTAAAACTCGCACCGATGAGGTCTAGGGAGTGTGTATGCTTTTTGTATTCAGATTTTTTTGTTGTTGTTTTTAGAATGTGAAATTTGGGACCCAGCGTGCAAGATTTAAAACTCGCACCGATGAGGTCTAGGGAGTGTGTATGCTTTTTGTATTCAGATTTTTTTGTTGTTGTTTTTAGAATGTGAAATTTGGGACCCAGCGTGCAAGATTTAAAACTCGCACCGATGAGGTCTAGGGAGTGTGTATGCTTTTTGTATTCAGATTTTTTTGTTGTTGTTTTTAGAATGTGAAATTTGGGACCCAGCGTGCAAGATTAAAAGTTCGCACCGATGAGGTCGAGGGGGTGTGTATCGTGTATGCTTTCTGTACCTATTCAGATTTGTTTTTTTCTTTTGTTGTTGTTTTTAGAATGGGAGTTTTTTTCATGGAATGTGTAAGATGAGAAATTCGCACTGATGAGGTATTGAGTTGAGGTGGAGTGGATGTTTTCTGTGTTGAGATTTGTTATGGTTTTTTTTTCTGCTGTAGGTAGTACGATGGGGTGGAATATTTCCGATTAGAATAATGGAAATTATATGAATAGGTGTGCAAGAACATTGCGCAGCTGCGATGCCGCCTCCAGAATTCTGCGCCCTGTGCATTTGCACATCCTGCACATATGGTTGGTCCGGCCCTGAACGTGGCTTGTGATGGACATGGAAAGATCCGGGGGAAAAAAATGATGCTTTTAAAAGCGTATCGGATTTCTCACTTCCATTGTTGACTAATTGTATGCAGGCTCACAGTCGAACTAAAAACCTAAATTGATTCGATTTGGCAAAGTGCAGTGTTTTTGTGAATGGTGTTGAATACAGTTTGAAGTCAAAAACAGAAGTAGTACCAACCTACATACATGGAATATTGGAAAGTAAGAGAGAATAATTATAATTTTGTTTCCAAGTAGGGTTTAAAATTTAAGTACACATATAAGAGCAAGTAGTAAATGTATTTTGCGTTTATGGTTCGATCAAATCACTGCAGTACCTTATCCCAACGAAAAAATGGGTTTGAAGCTAATGAATCAATTAATGTAAATGTTCCATGCACGTTCAGTCGGGAAGACAAGAGGTTTGGTTTCATTTTATTAAATAAAAACCATCACAACTGGCGCACAAAATTTTCATCTCCAAAGTAAGCAAGAAATTACAGCGTTTCTAAGAATTTTCTTCTTAATGAAAATGGCAAAAAAAGTAAGTCTAGAAAAAAAAAAAAAAAATAGTGCGTGGAGTCCCTCCGCGCGGTAGAAGTGAAACTTCCCAATGTGGAAATGAAAATAGGAAGAGGTAGAAATTGATTTTTAGTGAACTCATATTGTTTCTTTAAAAGAAAAAGAAAAGAAATGGATCGGAGTTAACTTTCACGGGATAGGTACTTACCTAACACCATTTCATAGAACAATTTTTTTATTTTTTGGTGGAGATTAGAAGGACTTTGAAGATGTATGTATGTATCATGTATGGTATTGTATCCATAATTATGATACAATATCAGGAACCTTTCTGAAACCGTTGATTGGCTAGTGTAAGTGGAAGCTGACTGACAGACTAATGAAGACCGCAGTCTTAATACCTAAGTCGAAGATGGAGAACACTTACATACATGTTTAGACATGATCAAACATGTTTAGACATGATCAAACATGTTTAGACATGATCAAACACGTTTAGACATGATCAAACACGTTTAGACATGACCAAACATGTTTAGACATGATCAAACATGTTTAGACATGATAAACATTTTTGAGCCGGGCTTAAATGGAAATTGCTTATATATACATGATTATGCCTCCACTAACTACTATGTACATATATACTCACCAATATCTTAAAATTCGAATAACATCTTACATCTTATCACCAAAAGCTCTGATTTGTGTATTGTCTTCCAAATAAAATTACGCAGTCAACACATTCGAGGAGAAGCTTCACAAATTATTTTTTGTTAGAATAATTTAACTTAATCGATTTACACATTTAGTAAGCACTTATCTACGTACATCATACATACATACATACATATATCAAACAAATTAAAAGAAACTGCAGTAAATATTTTCTATCATTTCATTGGAGAAGAAAAGAAAACACATCACTGATCGATTATTCACTGAGCAATTGAAATAATTTTCGCACGCACAGACATGATTTTCTTCAAAAAATTCCCACCAAAAAACACAATTTACTACAATGAAATCGTTGGGATGAATGGCGCGGAATGATGACAGCAACTTATTAGCAGTGCCAAAGTGCTTAAGTGTAACGCGGAAGTGTAACGCTTAAGTGTAACGCGGAAGTGTAACGCGGAAGTGTAACGCTTTCATGTTTGCAAGTCGCATAAGAAGTTTCACTTCAAAAAGTATGCAATCGAACACGGAAGTGTAACTCGGAAGTGTAACGCTTAAGTGTAACTCGGAAGTGTAACGCTTTCATGTTTGCAAGTCGCATAAGAAGTTTCACTTCAAAAATTTAGTAAAAATTCAAATAGAAACTACCTACCTACGTGGTGCAGTGGTAGAGTGTTTAGTAGATAGGCCGGACGCGTGGGTTCGAATCCCGCTCTGGGCATCTACTTTTCTTTCAGCCTCCCAGTTTCATATGGACGCCGCCCTTGAGGTTATATATGTGAAATTACTAACAACTTATTTCCAACTACTGCAACACAAAAAGAGGGAAGGCTGCTACTCTGGTAGTACAATGGACCGGATATTAGGTCTGAGTTCTCCAGATTAGCATATAAGCCTCCCCTTAAAAAAAAAAAAAAAACCTACAACCAAGAAAAAATAAATTTACAGGTTTTGACAAGGCCATAACCATTTCTCGCAGTTCGCCTGATTAAAGCATTCGAAAACAATTTATGATTTCTGCAATAATGATTCTCAACCGATTATTCCTGCTGAGAAAATGCGACAAGACTACAAAAATTAACAGACACAAAAGAGAAAGTAGTGTCCCTGAAAATGGAACCAAATCAAACGATATTCTCACGAAAATCTTAGAAACAAATGAAGAAATATTTAAAAGAAACCCGATAAACAACAGGACGATCAACTCACACAAAGACATTTTTTATATTTACATAACTGTTGGCAGAGTCACACTGCAAGTAGGAGTTTTATCTCCACCTCTTTGAAATAAAGTCGTCAGCGAGCTTTTTATGTCAAACAGGAAGCTGATGGAGATTCAAAGTATTCACATATGCTGATGATGTCTTCACTGAGGTCGGTATCAGTAAAACATGCTCAAATTCTGAGTAAGCTTATGCAAAGGGCTCTTAATAAACTAAACTGAATTTGTCCTTTTCACAATAAAAAAAAATTCCAGGAACGAAGAGGTTCGAGGTTCGAAACCCAGAAACATTTAGCTATAGCCTTTCGCCACTAATTAACAATTTTTCCAACATTAATTTTATGAACCATTTTTCATTCACAAGGTATAGATGTGTTTGAGAGAAATGGGCTAGGCTAGGCAATTTATTTTATTTTGTTTCCCAACAAAGAGGTTGTTTTGAAAGATGAATTTTAAGGTAGAACAGGAGGTACTGCGGTTGAACTCAAAAGAATTAAAAAATTTGGTCCAAATGACCTTCAGCTGGTATATTGTTTGACTGTGAGCATGAAAACAACGATGAGGGGATTTGAAGAGCTTACAAGGGAAGATAATACCGGATTATACAGCCCCTTATGCCCAGAGGATCCCAAAAAAAATTTGGCCCTCTTGGTTGGGAGTAATGCGAGGGCTTAGCTTCCCAACCACGTAGTAACTACAGATACGGATCCGGACGACCAGCAGCCTCGGATTTCTATAATGATTTCAACGTTGACGACCCAGGCAAACGAAAAAAGGACAAAAATTTTCTGATATGCAAGAGGAACGCAAGATCCCTTAACTGTTTACTTGGAAATACGACCCACGTGACACGGGGTCGATTGAAAACCACACGTCTTAAAAATAACACACCTTACCTCATTTGCGCTTGATGCAGAGATGAAAAGGCATTGCTTATGCAAATTTTCAGCTTTGTACACCAATACAGGGTTCGGTACTTCACCTTCGAGTAGGTAGAAAAGGATTGTCATACGAAACAGATAACTCAAGAGTCGAGACGCTCTTCACTGAACACCTACAATGACTTGGAATGCTTAGGTGACCGGACTACTTTGTCAATGCTCCCTTCTAGATAACTCCACTCTGCGTTGAAGCTTTTATAACTCCAAGTATCAAAATGCCTCAAGAGTATTGTCTTGAAATTTCAAGTCGATTGTTATGAATTTTTATACCCGCTAGGCCCAAGACCCCAAGAGCGCTTTTGTTAACTGGCCGCTTTAGCGCACTTTCACCAAAAATCATAGCAAAAATGTACCTTATTCAGGCAAATTAACCCTACTTCTTCTTCTTCTTCTTCTTCTTTTTCATTTTCGGCGTTACGAGTAGTGATCTTGATGCGATCACAACTCTCCCACTTTTCTGCTTCACACTAGTGATCCGCCTGTGGGGTACGCCGCTTTGACCTCAGAAATCGTCGGAAAGCCTCCCGGTTTTGGATTGTTCCATGTCTGAGGCCAACCAAATGCTGCTGTTTTTGCATTTGCTTGTACCAGGAGTGTTTTGGCCTGCCTTTTCTTTTTCGTCGCGAGTTTGTTGAAACGTTGTACGATATTGCCTTTGGACGGGGTTTTGCGGATCTCTCCTTTGAACATGACAATACCAACTGAGCCGGTCGTGCTGAATTTTGTCCAAGATGGTACTTTTGACATGAAGGCTTCCACGGATCTTAGTACTTCTAATTCGATCAAGCTTTGTTACTCCTGCTGTCATCCGAAGCATCTTCATTTCGGCTGCCGTCAATTTGCTCTCATACTTTTTGTACATTGTCCAACATTGTGAACCGTATGTCAGAGCTGGACGGACAACTGCTGTGTAGAGTCTTCCCTTCAGCTTAGGGGGCATTTTTCGATCACAGAAGATAGCGGAGTTTTCTCGCCACTTCATCCACCCAACGCTTACTCGATGATTGATGTCGTCATCACAAGATGCTTCACTATTTATCATAGATCCCAGATATTTAAACTTTTCACACTTGGGAAGCACATTAACCCTTCTCCACCCTTTAATGACCCATTACAAATTCACCCCCACATCCGTAGCGCTGTAGCAAATGCTCTACACATCAGTCATACGACCCAACCAAAACAACTTTATCATACGATGCCCAATACATACCGCAACACAACAGCACTACAGGCACTTGAATTTCAATGCGGTGAATGGAATTTGGCATGTTAGAGTTCGTTCATTTTTGTCAACTCACACTCACTTGTCACCGAAAGATGTATAAGACAACCAATCGAAGTGATGAAAAATCAGTCTGCGCCGATCGTGGCAAGTGAGCCGTCATCTTGGAGAGGTTCAGGTGAGTGTAATAGTGTCCACCGCTATCTCGGTGTGAATTAAGTGTCCACCGCTATCTCGTTGTGAATTTAGTGTCCAACGCTATCTCGTTGGGAATCTAGTGTCCAACGCTATCTCGTTGTGAATTTAGTGTCCAACGCTATCTCGCTGTGAATCTAGTGTCCAACGCTATCTCGTTGTGAATTAAGTGTCCACTGCTATCTCGGTGTGAATTTAGTGTCCAACGCTATCTCGTTGTGAATTTAGTGTCCACCGCTATCTCGATGTGAATTTAGTGTCCAACGCTATCTCGGTGTGAATTTAGTGTCCACCGCTATCTCGGTGTGAATTTAGTGTCCAAAGCTATCTCGGTGTGAATTTAGTGTCCAACGCTATCTCGTTGTGAATTTAGTGGCTCCTGCTATCTCAGAGCAACCATTAACTCCCGCTTCCGAGTATCATTACAGATCTTTACCAATTACCCAGCGTGACCTCAAATCCGAGCCCAGGAACTGGAAGCCCAGGACAGGAAACAATACACAGAGTGTCCCGGAGACCAATCCACCCTTAATCCAGGATAATAGACCATCATTCGATTGGTCTGAAGACGCATACGAGAACCTGGTCGTAACTCCCGGACTAGACCACACCCAACCGAACCCGAAGTGAAACTCCCCTCATCCGAAGAGGCCTACTTGGAATCTACCCATAACGATAGCGACGTTTAAATACTAAATAGAAACCTGAATTAAAACATGAACTGAAATCTTGAAACCATTGTACAAAATATTATATGTAAGAAAGTTACAATTTTTAATATCGGAAATAAAACTAACTTCATTAAACTAAAGTTTTGCTGCTTCTTTAGAAGACCTTGGATCCGCTGAGCCTACCTCAGCCTTTGACAAAAAGCATTCTCACAACCCTTAAAAAAGAGTTCTACATAAACAAAACAGCTTGACAACAATATGTTCGAGTCTTTTTTAATTGGAGCTGCAGACTGGCGACAAATAAAGCAAGGTGCTTCAAAAATAATTCGTGTGAATAAGTATGTATACTTTAAATATAGAAACATGTGTCCAATGACTTCATTTAAATGTCCATCGCATTGACCGTTTGACATCATTGAAACACATGTATTTGCTTGTACATGTACTTCTTGACCAAATGAACAACAATTAGTGCTCTGCTTTTACCGAGACGTTTGCTTATACTTTCTGTAAGCTAATGATTGCAATTTTTTTCATAGGAATATATGTACAAAAAAGTACACAAGAAAGGTGAGGGACTAGTAAAGACATCAAAGGACTGGGCAAAAGTGGCAGCTTTTTTGAAAGTCGAAGTCCAACACATGACGAACAAGCTGTCTAACTACGTAAAAAAATTAATTCTTTGGTCACTCACCCATATACAAAGAACTTTCAGTCGTTGTCTCTTCTCTTCCATGAAGAACAAAATGTGTTGTTGAAAATTAAAAACTTGAGACTTTAAGCAATCCACAGCCATCAAAGTTTCTTACACATCACATCAACACTTTATGTGATTTCATTACAATTGCCACTACAGACAAACAAGAAACAACACAAAAAATTATCACCACAAGAAAATTACTAATAAAAAATAAAACTGGTTTCACTTCAAAAGAAAAATTATATTTGATTAAATATTTTGGCATCGGAATAAAAGCAAGCTAAGGAAATGAAGTTGGGAGTTTTATTTTAGAAATTAAATTTTGTTTTTCTCGAGAGCTACACGCCCACAACCGATCACTCCGGTAGTTTGACAAGGAATGAGCAAATCCGCCATTTTCACCATTAATTTCGCGCGCTCTCTCGCTCTCTTTCTCTTTTTTCTTTCTAACTAGAGGTGAATGATTGAGATTTGTGAATCGGCCGGTTTAGTTTGATATTTGGATTTGAAATTATTTAAAATATCATTCTTAAAGATATCGAAGTTATTTTGTGATCTCGAAGAGCACTGCTACTAAAAGGCCACTATATTTTCCGTCAATAGAATGACGAATGAATAGATGATCTCTCGAAACACATTGAACCATTGAACTATCATGTGATTGGATGTTACTATCGCCGTGTGAAACTTCAAACCCAACTTTTCTATCAATACCACCTAGAGAAGGCTGAAGGAACACAAAATAATCTCCTTTAAAGGCAAAACATGGACTGTTATATATACTAACATCTCCCTCGTCAAGTGGAGGTGGGGAAGCATGAGCTATTTATTTGAGTCGGATGATTTCGAATATGTTCGTAGAATAAAGAAAATAGAAGAAACCAACCATTGATTTACAAAAAGTTTCGAAGACAGCCCAAATAAGTTTTATCCTCCAGGCGGTAATTGTCAAAGCAGCAATCCACCCGTAATCTTTTCGACTACGACAGGAGCATTGGTTTTGGAGGTAGAATCTTACATATATACAAACACCTGCCTTTTCATGCATGTATCACGGTTAAGCTGTTGATGAGTGTGATACTGTCACAAGATCGAATGAAGCTTATCAAGTTGAGCTTATCATGTCTACAACCCGAGGCAAAGGAAGAAAAAAAGGCAAGCTCTGACTGTTCATTGTAAAGCGGGCCAAAGGCACTGATTCTTACTGCAACCCTTGAAAAACCTGCGGAAAGTAAAAAACCTCTGCAAGTGTCATTCAAATTTAACTCCAGCACTATAGGCCTGCTACTGGACTTCTATGTGTATACAAAATCACACCTTGAGCCAATCAGGAACCAAGTGCCACGCAAGGTCGAGGTTGTGATTTTGGAAGTCTGCGAGTAGCTTATAATATTCTATACAACGAATCTAATCGAGTTCTTCACCTGCTACTAAATTTGATCAAAAAACGAACGGTGAATGGCACACTTTTTTCATTACGTCAGTTATTTTTCCATAGAACTTCATTTTTTAAAAAAACCTGATTCGGAGCAGCCAAATATAACATTCGAGATGCGAAGCAACCATATTTTTAGCTTCATCGTGTCCTCTGAGAGATTTGCAATTAGTTTCAAGGCTTTATCATTCCCTGTCATACTAAATCTTTCACTCTAAAGCAGATACTCTGTTTGGATTTGAATGACGAACCTCCCGCCTAACAGGCAAATATGCTCATCAATTAGCCAGGGGCACCACATAAAGACTAAAATGGCTCCTTATAAATCATGGTATGGTGGGATATTTTACACAAGATTTTCGAGATCGAAGCAAAGACTGTTCAGATTTTCACTTAATGGAAATGATACCATTTATAACTACCGCCATAGTTTTAGTCCATAATGATCAATCTGTTAGTGTTTCAACTGACATACCAGTTCAACCATAAACTCCTAAATTTTACATCTTCTGGAAACGGTCCTCATATTCCCACGGGAAAGAAAGGCTTTATTAACATTATAAATCCTAAATTAACTCTGTGTGTTTTTTTTTTTTTTTTTTTGTCATTATCTACCGCTCAAACTATTGAACAGATTTAAATGAATTTTATAACAGAGATAGTCCAGAACCAGAAGATGACCATCCCCACTAATATTACTTATCCGACATTAACTCTGTCTGCCCGTGTTTCTGTGTTACCATCTCCCACCCAAACCACTGATCCGATTTATTTGAAATTTTGTTCAGAGATATTTTAGAACCCGAAAAAGGACATAGGCTCTAATAATCTCTATATTTCTACGGGAATGGCAACGTTAACGGGAGGCTTGAAACTGCTGGATCGATTTCAAAAATTCCGATTTTTACATAACTGCGAGTTTTAAACCTGTTAGTTAATTCCTAGATCGGGCGATTTAGCACCGTTCGATAATTTTTTGTAGGGTGATGTGAAATTGCTTGTCTTCGCAGATTAGCCCAATATGATGGACGTCTTAGAAGAGAATATTCGGCTCGTTGTTGCTGACATACGATCTCCTGGGTCCTTCCCGTGCAAATGGGAAACTCCATTTTTCCAACACATCCCCAAAAAAGGCGAGTCTCCCAATTCTTCCAATTACAGTTCAATAGCCAGGGCCTACTGATTCTCTTGAACATTGCAGAGGTGTAACTTGTCTCACTCTCTTCTTTGCTTTTTTCACAAACAGTGCTCTAGTGAAATAGACAGCTGCATACCTCCCATAAAACAATTTATTCGCAACAGTCGCCTCTTTAGGAGTGTACATCAGTTTTACTATGAGCCCAACTTCGGTAGTACAGTCAAGTATAGAGATTCATATTCAAGTCGCATTACCCAATAAATCGCCTCATATTATCCTAAATACTAGATCGAAATCTTCATAGACAGGCAGGCGGCCAAAAAAACCAGTCACAAAATTCAAATTAGTAAAAAGCAGTTGCAGCAATAGAATGCTCATCATAATGAACTGCAACTTTAATTTGAGTTCTAAGACATTGCGACATAACTTCTTATAATAATGACCGACAATCTGGCCAAAATCACTCGAACCTGCGAAGCCAATACTCCCATACTCAAGCAACTTAAGCAAGAAAAGAACAGGAAAAACAAAACTTTCTAACTTACACCATCTTTCAAACTGGTTTCCTGGTTTCCAGTGGTTTCTAGAGACATACGTAAATAAACAGAATGGCTTACCAGAGCGGAGAGCCCCGACACCCAGCGCAATTCTGACAACCATGCTTTGTGGAGGATTTATTGGAACCTAAAATTTTTTAACGATTTCAAACGGCTCTTGCCCTTTTCATGGCAATGAATTTAAGTTCAGAGGACTTGACAGTTCTTCGCGAAAGGTGATAACCGTAGTCAAATTTTTTTAGCAAGTCTCGGTTCTCTCTGTTGATTGGCATTCTCGAGGGTCCCAACTCTTTGCCCACATCACAAGAACAGGCATTACCACATCTAACCTAGATAGAGAATGCCATAACGAAGACACAGAAGAAAGATCATTTCACTTCCTCTGTGAGAGCCAGAACTTGGCCCACACTTAGAAGACGAACTGATGACGCACGCTTTAATTCTTATCATCCTCTGAACAGCATCCTTAAGTTCACTCAGGGTTTCAAATGATTTAGTGAGGTTTTTCAACCTTCAAGCTCCGTAATTCCAGGTAGCGCAATAGATCCTTTCAGATCCAAGTGTGTTCTTGCCTATTTTGAATTCTTCCCTACCTACCTTACCTAGCGATTTAAGGGCAGAACGATCCAAACAAAGCAACAAAGAGGTAGAAAGACGAACCATTCCCGTTTTAACGAACGGCTTGTAACCATTACAAAAACCTACTGTTATAAATTACCATCTTGTATTTATATTTTAAGCACACCTTCGGAAAGGAAGGTGCACTTGAACAAAAGTAAGACAACCTTTCAATGCTATGATATTCTTTTATTTTATGGAGTATTAGGTGCCCTAATGGCGAGGCTTTGTGGCGCCCTATATGCCAAATTCTTCAACAAAGCCCACAAGAATTCATTTTGTAATCAAATCCCACCAAACGCATTAGCTGTATACAAATACGTATAACATTAATTATAAATGTCCATAGCTGCGTGTCGAATAGTAAGTCATTCTTCACCAGTTGTATATGGTGATACATATTTTCGTCCCCAAACCCATTCCTAATTGCCATACCAAACATTGCTTAACCAGGTCAAATAGTCCATTGAATTACGTTCTGTGTGTTTGATTGTGTGTAAATATCTCACGCCTTGGTGTTGCATGACTTAATCCTTACATGACTCAAACCCCAAACACAAACTATACTCTCTCATATTTCGTCCTTTAGTTCAATTCCGATGCCTCTATGGTTTTATATGTTGAAGTTTTCTCAATGTTAAAATTTGTTAATCATTTCACCCTTTTATCCTTCAACTTCCTTCTACTTGACTGACTTCTTGGACTTTCATGGATTTGTTCTCACTCCGTCAATAAAGTTTGCTTGAGTTATAAATCACTCCGAAACAGTGTATACCATTGATGATGTAGTGAAACCATTGAGTTCTGCCACATGTAAATTATTTTTTATTCAAGAGGAATGCTCTAATTCGTCTTTTTATTTTTATTTTTACTTTAAAACACTGAAGTATGTAGTCCAATGAATATTTTTTGTTGTTGTATAAGAAAAACATGGGCTCCACATGGCCTACTTTAAGGATCTCGCTTTTGTTTTTATTTCGGTGTGGGGATTTGTGTAATAAATTTCCATCGTGGGACTTGAATTTAAATTAAACCTGAGGTCAGACTTAAATTTATTCAAAAAATTAATTCACAAGACGCGGTTTGGTAAATAATTTTTTTGAATATAAGTCATAAGATTGCTTGATACGCGTGTATATCTGGGTCAGGCATTCCCAACACCTTTTTAGGGATTCCAGTCTGGCTAGGCTATTTAGGCGGAAATGGATCATTTTGAGTGTCACAATAATTTTGCATATATACCTAAATATATATAAATACTTTTTTGCTTCAAACATTAGTTTCATTAAGGCGATTTCTTTTCTCAGCGGGTGCTGTGCAAATTTTGCATAATCTCTTGGGAACTGTGTGTTTCAAAACAAAAAAAAAAATTCTACAGTGTCAGCCGTGGTGACCTTAACAATACTTTATTACACTGACCGACTTGAGACTGACGTTTAAAAATAGAAACAAATTAAAATCAATATGTCATCGTCATTAAAATACAAATGCGGCACGTCGCCGTCGTCATAGAAGCAGAATGAAAAAGTGAAGCGATTTGTCTTTCAAATCAATTAACAACATGTGCGCTTGAAAATTGTTCAAATATGCGTATGCGTAGGAAGGAGTTACGTGCCGGTGCCGTCAACCCTGTATTTTGTTTAGTTCAACTCAAAGTAGACGTATTAAGATCTTCAAACGAAAGCTGGTCGTTCTCAGAAGGGAATAAATAATATCAACTACATGTCGGTAAGTGTTTTTTTTTTTTTTTTTGATCTGGAAGGAGTAAGGACTTCTGACAACTGACATTATGAACCCGTGTAGGTATAAGCATAAGTAATGGCTAACGCGGCTTTTGACTTTGAAGGCCCTTTAATTAAAAAAGAAACAAAAAGTGATTGTCATTTGAAGAGATCCAATTTTATTTGACCTTATATCAGACAAAAAAGCCTTTGTGGTCGACAGTTTATTTGGTAAAATTTCTGTTGACTGCTATTAAAGTTAACGAAAAGGAAAAGTAATTGATTTAATGGATTCTAACTGCTTTAAAAGTGGTCATTACGATGGTTTTGAGGACAATCACAACAGAAAGAACTCATTAGAGAAAAACATTTCCACTTCAATCGATGTTGTATGTGACCAGATCCATTTCGACAATGACATCACTTTTAACAAGCCGTATAATTTACCTATTCTTTGCTTGTATCTATTTTAATATGGCGGCATTTGTACATGAAAGTCTGTACAAATAGGAGGAAGGTGCATTCTATAATAGTCTGTGATAACAATGGATGTTTTTTTTTTTTGACGTGTTATCTTCAAGAAGAAATAAATCAAATATTACTAGCTCGGTCCCTAGCTAGCTGCCTCCAGTTTTCCACACCAAGTTGGTTGAGGTCCTCTCCTACTTGCGTGCGTCACCTGAGTCGCGGTCTTCCTCTACTGCACCGTCCCTCGGGATTGGATTCAAAGACCTTCCGGGCCGGAGCGTTGGTGTCCATTCGCTCTACATGATCCAGCCATCTAAGCCGCTGGACCTTGACTCGTTAAATCTTCTTCTCCGCTCTCCATCTATGCAGACGGGACCATAAATTACGCGAAGAATTTTTCTCTCGAAGCATTCTTAAGGGTTCTCATCTAATTTTGACAAGGTCCATGCCTGTGCGCCATATATAAGAACAGGGATGATAAGTGTCTTATATAGGGACACTTTAGTTGCTCGAGAGAGGACTTTTCTACTCAATTGCCTTCTCAGTCCGAAGAAACAGCGATTGGCAAGAGTTAGCCTTCGTGTGATTTCAGCGCTGGTGTCGTTGTCAGAATTAATAGCGGTGCCTTAGTAGACAAAGTCCTTAACTACCTCAAAGTTATAGCTGTCAATCGTGACATTCTGTCCAAGTACTCGGTGTTGGGTGTCCTTTCTTGATGACAGCATATACTTGGTCTTGCCCTCATTTACCACCAAACCCATCTTCTTCGCTTCCGTCTCAATGCTCATAAACGCACCATTGACATCACGCTGCGTTCTTCCAATTATGTCAATATCGTCCGCATGTCCGGGCCATTGGACGGATCTTTGATCCTTGTGTTGAAGTGGCAGTTTTGCACTATTCTTTCGAGAACGATGTTCAAGAAGTCGCATGACAGTGCATCGCCTTGCCTAAAACCTTTTTTGGCATCGAATGTATCGGTGAAACCTTTTCCGACCCTGATGGTGCAGCGTGCGTTCTCCATATATATATCCTTAAAATCGATAAAAAGTTGGTAGGTATCGAAGCTCCTGGGTTTTTTTCGAAGATCTGCCGTAGTGTGAAGATTTGGTCTATGGTGGACTTTCCTGGTCTAAAGTCGCACTGATAAGGACCTATCAGGTTGTTGACGAATGGCTTCAGACGCTCACACAATATGGCAGAGAGGATCTTGTACGTGATGTGAAGAAGACTGATACCTCTGTAGTTGGCGCAGTTCAAATTGTATCCTTTCTTGAGGACCGGGAAAATAATGCTGAGGTTCCATTCATCGGCTTTCTTTCTTTCGACCATATTTTGCAAATGAGCTGGTGCATACTCCTGACCAGGTCATCGCCTGCCGCATTAAACAATTCGGCAGTGAAGTCATCAGCTCCAGCAGCTTTGTTGGACTTTAGCTTGGATACTGCTGTCTTCACTCCGTTCAGGTCGGGTTGGCGGTATTGTTGGTCTACGTCGCAGTCGCCTGGATTGAATGGTTCTATCTCTCTAACAGCGGAATTGGGTTCATCATTGCCGTTATAGAGCTTGGAGAAGTGGTATTTCCATATCCTCAGAATTAATTGCGGTTCCACCACGATGTTCCCTTGATCGTCTTTGCAGGCTTCGGCTCGGGGCTTATAGCCCGAGGCTGTTGTTTTTACCTTTTGGTAAAACTTCCGAACATCATTCCTGTTGTGGCACCCTTCTATATCCTCGTCGCGAGCTTCTCATGCTCTCTCTTTTTCCGTTTAAGAAGTTCGACTCTCGTCTTCTGCTTGTAGAGCACGTAAGCAGTTCTAGTATTTTTGTGCAGCACTGCTTTGTATGCTTCCTGTTTAACTGCAAGTGCTTGCCGGCATCCGTCGTCAAACCAGGGGTTTCGTTGTAGTGGCCGTGTTAAACCCAGCACCTCAGAGGCAGCATCTCTGATGGCTGACGCCACCGTTGATTCCATCTAGGGAATTCCTCTGCTGCCGTCTGGATGAAAGAAGAGGTGCCTTAGTGGGAACCTCTCTCCCCTCTTTCTCGTTTGCTGCCACCAACAACCTTCTACTAGGGTTGAGACCCAATCTCTAGTTGAGGTACTAGGCACCCGATGTTCACCACGTGGAGGTGTGAGTAGGAGTTGATAGACAGAGGTGGATTTTAAGAAAAACCTATGGACGCTAGGGTAATCTTGGGTGCACTTGTCTATCATTTCACCATCTAAGACCTAATGGAAGCTCAACTTAAATATAGTTTTAAAGGTTGTTATTTCTACAGAAAATTGAGTCTAAGATTAGGTCTCAATTTGTTTTATTTATTGGACGCTATTTTGAGGAGGACATACGAATTCACACCATGACCATCGTTTCTCTCGTCTTGAAACACTGTCAAGCTGTTCAAAAACTTTAACCATCACTACCCTGGGGTCTATGGGACCCTGAGGCTCAAATATTTTCAACTGCCCGCTGCCCCACTCGAAAATTAATAAATGACTGATTTTTAGACGTCTCCAGCGATAATATGAGAATTCCATGGGTGGCACTGGTGTAAGTTGCTTAGTTTTTAAAAAATTCAAGAAAATGTATGTTTCCAATGGCGCTGGACCCCAGGATAGGATTTAAGGGTTAACTCGCACAAAATCACCAACCCAGACACAATAAAAAAAAAAAACAAAGGGTCAGTAATAACGCTACTTAATCATATATTAATGTCTTTACTAATTTTGTGAAGCCTTTGTCCGATTAAGGCATAGAGTGCTTTTGCATAGATGTTCACCTCTTGCATTTCAATTCTAACTTTTGGGTTGCTAATTGTTGTTATGAAGACTTATAATATCTTTATTGAAAATAAAGATGTTTTGTTTGGTATACCAGAGGGAAGCCAACTAAGACCTTTACTATTCTAAATATTTATTAACGGCTTTCCAAACATTTTTCCGTCGATTACACATGAATATGATGTAGTCTTTGGTTTGATAATCTCCAATTTTTTTCTGGTGTCTTGTTGTAGTCTCACTTTCGAGTCATTATTTTTAATGTTTTCAAAAGTACAACCCAAAATACAAAATCAATCGAAAATAAAAAAAAAAATGGGCACGACTGGGTCGCACGAACTTGCGATCGTGTGCTAAGTAAAATTCCAAAATCTTAAGACTGAGTAAAAGGTTTTAGGGCCGGTCTGTTCAAGTTTGGTTAATTTTAACCCGTGGTTATTTCCAGTGGTTACCATAGAATGCGTCTTTTCAACCTTGGTTTGGTTAACAAATGAATGGTTTGGTTAACTAACCAGAGAAATCGTTAACCAGTCGATTTTGGTCGGTTAACGCTATTTAACCATCGATTTACTGGAATTTCGTCTTTTCACGTTTGGTTAATCTGTCTTCACGCATTATTTTTGACTCATCATTTGGCTATACATTTCAGTGTGATGGAGTGCGTTTGTTTTTAATTTTTCATTATATTTATCTCCAATATTATTCTTGTTATAGTTCTTTTTTATAAAATACTGCTTCATTTACAAATTTAGTTCACGTGGAAATTGTGTTTGGGATTTGTGGAGTTCTGATGGTAGTGGCGTTAGTGATGACGAGGAATTATTGGTCAGTTTTCTTGTTTTCGAAAATGTTCATTTTTTCTAACACCAAAGATACAAGTTTTTCTTCTTCACTTTTGGAGAAATTCGCAGATCGTTGCGTTGCTTTGATTGTGACATTTTCTTCAAAAATAACAAAAATTATGAATATCATAGAAAAAAATGGGCACGACTCGACTGGGTCGCACGAACTTGCGATTGTGTTCTAAATACGATATCAAAATCTTAGGGCTGAGTAAAAGGTTTTGGTGTTAGCTCTTTAAAATATATTTGGTGGTACAGGGTTGCCAACTATACATTAATTAGGAAAATTTTATTAAATCACGAAAAATATTGAAAAAAATTCAATTAAATATTCCAAAGGTCTCAAGCGAAAATCTAAAAACGCCATTCTTTCGCAATTTCTAATACATATAAACGCTAAAAATTTTATCAAAATCGTTGGACCAGTTTTAAAAATAACGGTTTTTATTTTACATTTTTTTTTAAAAAAAAGTTTTGTAAAATTCAAGTATGCAAAATTTAAGATCTTAGCAAAAGTTAATTTGACAAAAAATTTGAGAAAAATCTAAGTTATGGTTTTGAAGTTATTTCAAAAAATCTAAATTTTTTTAAATTTTTTTTAAAAATTTCAAAAATTAAAATTTTTCAAATATTGTTATGCAGTTTTCCTTAAACAACTTAAAACTTCTAAAATACAAAATTTCGTAAACATCGTGCAAGCCGTTAACGAGAAAGTCGGTTTTGAAAAAAACGGTACTATGGGAGGTACCGTTTTTATACTTTTTCCAAAATTTTTACTTACATCATAAGAAAGACAATCAAAAATTAATTCTTCACACAAAATTTTATCAAAATCGTTGGAGCCGCTTTCGAGAAAAGTAAGTATTATCATATCGGTTGTATGGCAGGTACCGTTATTTCAAGACCTAGAGACTCAATTCCAAAAACCCTCTGTAGGCTACCCCACATACCCTAACTGCAAAATTTTAAGAAAATCGGTCCAGCGGTTCAGGCTGTAGAATCATATACAGACAGACACACAGACACACAGACACACAGACAGACAGACAGACAGACAGAATTGCAGGACCCACTTTTTTCGTATTCTCTTTGATCGTAATGTCATGTTTAATTGTTATCTCAAATTTTTTTTCCGGCACGATTGCAAGACTTGCCTTATAGTACCCATAATCGCAAGTAAAAAACATGAATAGTTATAAAATAACTCACTATGAACTGCCGACAGTAAACACATGTCACCAAAAAAGATAACCATTGATTGGGGCTAGTGATTAATTTGACAGATAGACTGGAAAAATATTGGAATTTCTCGATAACCTACGGTTTGTTAACCAAGGCCTAAAAAATAGTGAAAAGACGCAATTCCTTAACCATAGATCCATAACCACGGGTTAAGCAAAATCTCTGGTAACCAAACCACAGATTTAACCACACTTGAACAGACCGGCCCTTAGTATTCGTTCTAAATATATTTGGTGGTACAGGGTTGCCAACTACTCATTAATTATGAAAATTGAATTAAATCAAGAAAAGTGTTGGAAAAAATTAAATTAAATTTTCCAAAAGTTTCAAGCGAAAATCTAAAAACGCCATTTTTTGCAATTGCTTATACATATAAACCCTTAAAATTTGATTAAAATCTTTAGAGCCATTTTATAAAAAAACGATTTTTTATTTTTTATTTTTTAAAAAATGAGGTTTTAAAAATTCAAGAACAAAAATTTTAAAATCCTGCTAAAAGATGTACTGACAAAAAATTTAAAATAAATCAAAGATAAGGTTTTGAAAATATTCGAAAAAAAAAATTTTCTTAAAAAAATAAAGATAATTCGAAAAAGCTAAACTTTTTTAATGTGGATATGCAATCTTTCTGAAACAAGTTAGGACTTCTCGAATATGAAATTTCGTCAAAATCGTGTTGGCCATTACCGAGAAAGTCGGTTTTGAAAAAAACGGTACTATGGGGGGTACCGTTTTTAGACTTCCTCTAAAATAATTTTTTATATCATTAGAACAGTTATTAAAAAATAATACCTCACGTAAAATTTTATCAAAATCGTTAGAGACGTTTTCGAGAAAAATAGGTATTTTCATATCGGTTGTATGGCAGGTACCGTTATTTCAAGACCTAGAGACCCAATTCCAAAAACCCCTCTATAGGCTACTCTAAAGACCATAACTGCAAATTTTGAAGAAAATCGGTCAAGCGGTTCAGGCTGTAGATCCATATACGGACAGACAGACAGACACACAGACAGACAGACAGAATTGTAGGACCCACTTTTTTCGTATTCTCTATCATCGTAATGTCATATTTAGTTGTTATCTCAAAAATTTTTTTCTGCACGATTGCAAGACTTGCCCTATAGTACCTATAATCGCAAGTAAAAATTGAATAGGCTGTTCTACATCCAAGAATTCAACACCAAAAGCACCTCATTATAAGTACACAAAATAAATGAAGCAAATTCAAAACTGCAGGTTTAAAAAAAAAATTCTTTTGTTTAATTATACTTGTCCTTGTACGCCGTTTACTTGCTATTACATTCTCCTAAAGCTATTTAAATCCCTCTAACTAACATGATGGTCAACAATAAGTTTCGTCAAAGAAAACTCTGGCTGTGAACAGCCAACCTCCTCCTCTTCACTGAGCGCACTTCGTATTTTATTAAATCACAACCTCCGCCGACCGAACAAAATACACAGCTACAAACTCGAGTATTATCAACTTTAATTCTCATAATATGACAAAGAAAATCATAAACGGGAATCTTTTAAATAACTTTCTTGTTAAATCGTTTATCAATTCCTTTTTGGAAAAACCTTCAAATAGACTGTACCATCGGTGTGCTGTACCGAAGGGCGCTGCTCTTCAAGTATTGCGCTCCTATAGCAACTCCTTGAAAAACTATACACATAACAACCATTTCCCCTTCTTCTTTTCCTTGTGCAAAACTCTTATGACTTTTAAGGCCCTCAACCTTCTTAAAGTCTGATCGTTTCTACTCCGAACAATAAACTTTTCAACTGAAACCTTCGCGAAATAAACTTCGTCCATGACGCAAACAAACATAAACAATATGAATACCCGTTCAAAGGACTGAGAGCGCTCTTTATACCTTTTCCTCGTCGTCGTCATCTAAGGGCAAAGCGAAGAGCTAAATTATTTAATTCACTTTTCGTTAGGAAAATATGCAATACGAAGTTGAATTATGTACCTACCTTATAGGGTAGTTTACTTGAATGCAGACAGATAGAAAAAAAACAATAACAAGTCAAACTTCAATTTGTTCAAGGGTTTTTATTTTTAGTTACTTCAAATTGAGTTGTTTTCTCGAAAGAGACATTTTTGTGAGGGTAACCTCATATTCAAAATAAATAAATAAATAAATTATTACACTTAGACATACAACTACTCGCCTTAAGATTAAATTCAACTGCCTGCTTACAGTCTAACAACTTCAACTCCAGCTCGTGGTTGGAACAATGACTCGGCCGCCAGTCTCAACTTCTCCGACACAAGTCGGGCAATTTTGGGTGTACGCCTCCAGACCATTTCCCGAGTACGGTCATGGTTATCCTTGCTTTCAACTTCCACCTACAAAATAAACCCCAAAATGTATATTGAGTTCAATCAAAGTGTTTTGTTGGCTGTATATAGTGTTAATTAATCCGCGAGCCTTGAAGCATCCTTACCTGTTGAGGCTGTTGAACCTTGATAGAGACAAGGGTAGCTTGGTCATTCACCACGCTGAACTTAATGCGGCCTATCATTTCGTTGGTGCGGGCAGTGGCTGTCTTCACATTGCGCACATTACCGCGCTTGAATGACTTCTCCACTTTGAGTGTCAGTGGACCCAGTGTGAATTTGCTTTTAATTGTTGAATTTCTGCCTTCCGGATCGGTGACCACTTTGGCGTTACCAACACGACGCAAGGATGCCAATCCGGAAAGACTACCTTCAGCGTGGTGTAGTTTTTCCACAGTAGAAGCTGTTCCTGTCGCTGGTGTAGCCGACAAATTGGGGGAAGTTTGCTTGGGCTTCGGATTGGATTGCTTTGTTGTCTGTTTGCTGGCACTGGAACGAAGAGGTTGAGACTTTTTTCTATTTTTAGTTGACGTCGACGTTGGGGCAGCAGTTCGCTTTTCAGTTGTTTCAGTGCCGACAGTTTGTGGCTTTTGTTTCTGCTGTTCCCGCTGTGTTTTCCTATCTTCAGCTGAAGGGTTTTGTCCGACATTAGAGTCCTTAGATTTGATAGTTTTCGTAGAATTGGTATCGCTTTTAACAATGGTGTCTGCAGAGCGAGCCTTTGAGCCGGCAGTTACCTTCTTTGTTTTACTAAAACGAGTCAAGAAGATTATCGGTGAAGCTAAAGGTGATAAAGGTGAGGGCTTTAAAATCCCATCCAGCAGTATTAAAAGTTTTAGGGAGTATTTTCTCAGTTAAATGATAGAATTTGCAATGCAAGGTTTAATTCTTCAAGGCAATTCTCTGAATTGAGTTGAAACTGCTTTTTAAACTATAACTGTCCAAATTAGTTTTGAAATAAGATCTAAAATCATGATAAGAATGAAGAACAACAATGACTTCAATTACACTTCCTACAGACTTCATAATACTTTCCTAATGGCAAGTAAAATTCTCTTTTGAATCACATCCTAATTACCTTTTAGTGCTTGTCTTTTTTGCCTTGGTCGACGCCGGGCTGCTGGGTTTAGCCTTCGATGCTTGCTTTGATATTGAAGCCAAACGAACTTTGAATGGATCGTAGGAATCAGATACAATTCTATTGATACGGGAAAAAATAGCATCGATGAATTGATTGTGACGTTCTTGGAATGCATCCTTTGGCATCTCAATAACGACATTCTTCTCGGCACCGTCTGCAGAAAGGGAAGAGAAATAAAAAAGAAAATAGATATACACAATGTAATGTTGAACGTTTTCCCTTTTTAGTAAGCTGTCACTTGCAACATTTTTATTTTAATCCAAAAGAAAACAATAAATCAATTGTTAGCAGAGTTTTCCTTCTGACATGTCGTTATTTTCATCCTATTACAAAGATTATTTATTTCTTATATAGTAAAACGACTGTAGCCCTTGCCAGGAGGTTAAAATGTTGCGTTTGGTTGGTGATATGGCAATATGGTGGTGACATTTTAGTAGGTAGTGGTTTTTGTTTGTTGGTGATGTTGATGGTTATGGTGGTAGTAAGTTTAACATTTAATTGCAATTTTATTGTGGTTAATATGATTGTTAGATTTTTTTTTTTACTCTGACTTTCGTTCTTGTAAAGCTCAGAAGTTTTATTGGATTTTTTTTTAGTAGTGGTTTTATGTTACGGTGAAATATCGTCCTTTTGTGTGCATTACAACACTGGTTGTGACGACATTGAAGCAAGCGTTTACGTTCATTGTTATAAAGCAAAAGGAGACTGTTTTATGATTATCTTGCGTGTTAGGTATTTAAGCAAAATTAGTCAAGAGTTTATTGCTTTGTTTGTCATGTTTTTTTAATTTTATTATTTTGCATACTTAATTTGAGTTTTATTGCTTGAGAAGTTAGATATAAATTTTTGAAAGGTGTGCGTTTTTGTTAGAAGCAGAAGGAAAGTTGTTAAAAATATAAGTTGTTAAAAATAAACCAAACGACCATTAAAAGAGAAGAAAGTTAACATGAAGCTTGTTCTTACCTTAAAGTTGGAAAAGTTATTAAAATTGTTTATTTACAAATGCTTGGCATGTTCCAGAAGCTGTATAACTTCAAAGTTATTAAACTTCTTACTCTGAAAAAAACGAGCAGTCAACTTTTAGTGAATTTCTTGCATCGTAGCAAGATAAAAATAGTTTTGTTTATCCAAAGAGTTTTCTTTACGTTGCATTTTTCGAGAACATTTTAAGTTCTTTTGAAGTTTGACCTTCGACAAAACGAACTGCTATATATGTTTGCATAAAAAAACTTGACGTGGAAAAAAACAAGTCCACCAAGCGAGCTTTAATCGTACTACCTATGGATACCATCTTTTAAAAAATCATTGTACAGAAAGTTAAACACTCATCAAAACGCCTTTATGATATTGGTATTAAGGAACGTAATTTGGCCATCCATCAAAGTATTCTATCACGTAAAATGTATTCCCTTGCTGGTTTGTCAGTATTCCTAGATTCGAATTAGCACCGCTTCAATAAAATAAAATAAAAAAAAATAAAATAAAAAAATAAAATCGAAAATGAATCAGCTTGTAGATGTAAATGAAAGCAAAAGCCAAACGAAAAGGGTTGTCGTTGAAAAAGTGAGCGAGTGACTCAGTGGTATACCAGATCTTATGTGGAATGTCACAGCGGATGAATTTGACTCACAGAATGAACGGTAAGTTCTCAGCAGTTAAAAAGCCGAAACTTTTGAATGACCTATCTATACATACCTACTAGAGCTCTTAATACCCGCATACCCGGGTAGCCAACCGGGTACCCGGGTGTTGTTGCGATTAGCTCGAAAAACTGAAATAAAATTCAATAATTCAATATTAATATAAAAATAAAAACATCAATTAAGATTTGAGTCTGCAAAATCAAAGCACCCTTTATTAATTTCCTAAATTTATGTTTTTAAAGAACTCATACCTGCTAAAATTTAAATCATTTGATTTCAATACCCGATAGATATTTCAAAGTGCATTAGAGAATTTTCACTCTTTCGCTACCAATAACATAACATTGTCAGTTATAGCTTATTTTGTCGGGTACCCGACGCGTTACCCGTCAACTTGGGTAATATCCGCGCTACCCAGGTACCCTGGTACACGGGTAATTGTTATGATGGGTACTACCTGGGTAAAATTAAGAGCACTAGTACATACATACATATGTATGTATAGGGTGGCCCTTATTTAGGGTTTGTCTGAAATTTTTTTCACGATAGTCCTAAATCGGTCCTAAATCTATTAAAAAAATTCATGCCATGTTTTAGCTCTTAATTTTAATTTAAACCCGACCCTCCCGACAGCAAAAGTTTTAAATAGAAATAACACGGAAAAAATTATGTTGATTTTTTGAAATTTTTTCATCATGAAATAGTGAAAAGATCATGTTTACCAATACCAATCCTTATAGCAAATTTGACGCTCTAAAAAATGTCTCTTGTGACTTTTTGCTAACTCTTACGGTTTCTGAGTTATTTAAGGTCATAGTTGAAGCTTAAGTCAATTTTACGATTATTATATTTCTTTCGTCGTTTATTGATTTATGAAAAGGTAGCGTATTGAAATACAGATGGTGACTGATTAGATCCTGGCGAGGCAACGGCACCTCTCAAACCTATGCAGCAGGGAAGTGGCACTGGTTTATATGGTTTTTTAAATCAAACTGGATCTCAAAGGGATTAACTGCACAGCCACTTAAAAAACATTTGGTTCCAAAACAACCTGCAGTCTCGGGAGTGTAGCTAACGAAAAAAGGACAAAGAACTCAGGATCTGCAAGTGAGACGTAAGATTACTTAACATTGTCCTTGCGGAAAAAGAAGTAGCGGATAAGAGACAAAGACCATATTCGGAAACTTTTAAGATCCCTTAACAAAAACGTGCGTCCGTAAGACTAGCGGAATTCATAGACTGCTGCAAAAGATAACCTCTATCCGAGAAACAGGATGGAAAGCGTTAAGAATATAAAGGAGATAAGAAACTCCGACAATTATAATGCCAACTGCTACAGAAACGTACAACAGAAACAAGGTTTGTATATGGATCGGCTTTGTCGTTTTGTAGACTCAGGGATGAGGTACTTAGGATCTGGACCACTTCTGCAGACTGCTTAGCGCAATGAAGACACAAATTGCCTAATCATACCACCAAAGTTCTTTAACTCTTTGATGACCGTTATTTTTCCATAAACGGGACACAGATATTGAGGAAATTCATGGACATCTACCATTCAGTCCTAGGGGGACATGTAATTTGTTAATTCTTTTAAGCAGGTGCCATAGTTCTAACGTTTTTATTAAACGTTTAGTGGTACCGGTGGTGTAGCATGTCGAACTGTTCACTTCGATTTTCAAATCCCAGAAACATACATTTAATCGCTTCTTATGAGTACATATTACCATTGATGAATTGTTAAGTCAGCCGTGATAAATTAAACACTGTCGATTCCTAATTACGTCATTTGATATCGGCATAAAATTTTAGTTCCTTGGCGTTTGGAACACAACTTTTTACATACATTTTATATCAGTCCAGCATGAACAGGCGGATGCCCAGCCTCTCTTAAAAGGAAAGTCTCTCTTTGAATATATTTCATCCTTAATTCAAATTTCTCGGTTCTTGATGAACAACATGAACAACGTCCGACATAACATGCTGAACAGAAATCTTCATTACCTAGAATTTCAAATTTTTATAAAGAGGGGATCAGTCAGTCATCAGTCAGTCATCGATCAGTCATCAGTCAGTCATCAGTCAGTCACCAGTCAGTCATCAGCCAGTCTTCACTCAGTCATGAGTCAGTAATCAGTCAGTCATCAGACAGTCATCAGTCAGTCATCAGTCAGTTATCATTTAGTCATCAGTCAGTCACCGGTCAGCCACCGGTCAGTGATAATTTAGTGAATTTTAAAGCTCTGCATATCACAGGCTTAGTAAACGACGTAGTTTTTTTTTTTTTTGTACAAATGTTAGGTAGGGAGTAAAAGTCAGCCCTATCACAGATTCCATCATAATCGAAAAAAAGCTAAGTTTCCTGATAATCTATTCGGAGTGGAACGAATTTCGAAATTCGTAGATTCGGTATCACCAAATCGATGTGAAATGTAAAATCGTCGTCTTTATATAAGAAAGAAGTTGTGTTTTGCAGAAAAATGTGAATGATCTAGCACATTTGGCTTAAAACATCTGATTTCGATAACCACCATGGCGGTATTTAGTGTGGCAATTGGAGATGCTTTCTTCGATTCCATTCGGATTTTGTGATCACAAATTTTCGTAGTTCGTAACTTAGCTTTCCGTGTGAAAGTTTTCTACGATGGAATCTGTGATAGGGCTGAGTAAATATGTAGTTTGAGACAGTAGCAGCTCTAAACATAAATGCCCTTCACGCTAGCCTACCCCACTGGCAGATTACATTTCAATCAGGTTAGTGAGATTGGTTAGATCCCCTTGAGATTACAATGCTCACAACGCCAAATAGGAAGGAGAAGTAAGCTCAAAGAAAACTTAACATACTGCATTTGAGATATATTGTCTGCTCAGGAGCCACCACTGCAATTCAAATATACTGATAACACAATTTTGCAATATTAATGAAAAAAAAAAATAAACCTATCAATTGTGTCGCTTTAATCAAAACACTTAATCTCAACTGCCACAATACTCGGTGACAAAAAGGCACCACCAGAAGTTTCAAGCAAACGAATTGCAAAGACCGAAAAAAACTTAACCAACATTAGATTTTTCTGAGTAAATTGCAAGCAACAAGCTTGACAATTTTCAAAAAAAAAAAACTTTAATTAATTTCCTCATCAATTTTTAAATCAAACAATTTCGAAAACAAAAAAGTTTCACTGTGTCCGTGATACACAAAAGATACCAGCTCTCTTTTAGATTTTCCTCTTTGAATTTGAAAGCAATACACGCATAAGGTATCACACCCTTCTATAAAATCAATGAATTGGCTCGTGTATCACGGTTATATCAGCTCCTTTTTCCATTCAATAAGCACTGATGGTTGAAAAGAACTTTTTTATCCTTTTTCTCTTAACACATACTTACTGAAAATCACAGTATAAAGCAAATCAAACACTTGAAAAAAAAAACAGGAGTAAAGGCAAAACATGAGTTCGTCAATTTTGTTCATAGAAAAAGTTTTTCAATTAGCAACTAATTTAGCTTTTTTCCTTTTGAACGCACACACACACACTCTCTTACAAAGAAAGTTCTTTGTTTAGAGATTATAATCATTTTCAAAAAATCAAGTAAATAAATTTGTATAAAGTGCTCTGAAAGATTAAAAAATGAAACGTAATAATTACACTGACACATACACACAACAGAGCGTAGAAAAAAAGCAGAGCAAATATTTCTACAACCGCAAATGAGAAAATTGAAGAAAAAAATAATAAAAAAGCGAAGCAGCGTTGAGAAGACAGCGACAGTAAAGGATAATCTACAGAAGGCGTAGTCTTAGAAGAAGAAAATTTACATTTTACAAAATTTTGTTTTTACTTAAAACTAACATTAATGTATGAGTAGTTTAAAAAATAATATTAAACATACATAATGAAAGAAAAGTTAAATTAATTTACAATGTTTCAAACGCTTGAAAAAATTACGTCAAAGTTTTAAAAATCGTTCACAGAGATTTTTGGAAAATTGTTTAAAGTAAAAATTCTAGCGAGAAATACGTTAAATGATTTTTTAATGTTAACTGTAAAACATGATTGGCATTCAATGCTGCAAGGAATTTTCCCAAATAGTTTTTTGGTCCATATTTTACCATTGTAGTACGAGAAAACCAAAGATAGTTTGAATTTCTTGAATGAAGAGACAAGTCATCTCGACAAATAGTTCCAAACAGAATGAAAAACAATTTAAAAAAGTCATCGGTAAATATCTTTATGTGGTTCAAGTTATTGTAGAAAACATGCAAGTGCCCAATATGAAATGCATCCATTGTTTTTGACAACACAAGAACTTCCTTTCAAGCTCACTCACCATTTGAAAATATTATGGTGTGAAAAGTGGGGTGAGTACAATAAGTTAGCAACCGAATAACTAATTGCGCAAGTTGTTAAAATCTCTGATTGAGTCAATAAAACATTTTAATACCGCCTTCCGGTTATTCAGCCCCAAAGCTAAAGTGAGGAATGAAAAAAGTAGAAATTGACAGTATACTAAGAACCTATCACCGGAAAATTGAAGGCATGCAATGGTAAACTTTTTGTTTCGTTGAACAAACTAGGAGTATTCTCATAGCCACATTAAATCGTTAAATATTTTTAAATAATACAAGTATAAACAAGTAAGAACATAAAGCTGCCAACACAAGAACCTCCCTTCAGCTCACTTAGGTACGCTTTGTAAAGTAAGGGTATGAAAAGTAGCATGAATGTTGAATAAAAACAAAGAACATTTTTTCAATTAACCCCTTCTAATACCAGCATTGGGATGGGTTTTGATTCTCATGGGAGGTTATTGGTTTCAGCTCTGGGAGCGACACGTTACCAAATCTTTGAAGAAATAAATTTAAAATATAGCTTAACATACTTAATTCAGAAGGATAAAATATGAAAAGCTATTACTTATTAATATTTCGTCGAAAAGCCAAGGTTTTTCTAAAAGTCGAAAATAATTTGATTCAAATAGTTTCAGAACGAGGGCTGCTTACGATAAGTGTAACGAGATTTACAAGGAGAAAAGAAGGGAGGAACACCGAATTCTTAAAAAGAAAACGAAGCAACATGAGAAGCGTTCGTTTGAGAACCATGAAAGGAACGAGATTCGGAAGTTTTATCAAAAGGTAAAAAGATCCTGCCAGGGTGGTAAACCCCGAACTCAAGCCTGTAAAGACCAACAGGGAAACATAGTTATAGGGTCACTGTCACTACTGAGGACCTGGAAAGATCACTTCTAAAGACTGGTTAACGGCGATGAGGACACAAATTCCGCTGTCAGGCAGATTCCACCATTCAGCTTGGATGATGATCAAGAATGCCGCCCTCCCAACCTAGAAGAAGTTAAGCAAACTTTATTCAAATAAGACTGCAGGTGCAGACGGCCTTAATGCAGAAATTTTCAAGGCAGCTGGAGACCAGTTGGAAAGGAGCATGCACCAGCTGATCTGCATGATATGGTCGGAAGAAAACATGCCCGATGAATGGAACCTCAGTATCGTATGCCCGATCATAAAGAAAGGAGACCCTCACAATTACGCCAATTATAAAGGGATAACGTCGCTTATAAGATCTTGTCTGCTGTAATATGTGAACGTCTGAAACCCCACGTCAACAACTTGATAGGCCATTATCAATGTGGTTTTAGACCAGAGAAGTTCACAATAGACCAAATTTTCACATTACGGCAGATCTTGGAAAAAACCCGAGAATATAATATCGATATTCACCATCTTCTTATCGATTTCAAGGTCGCGTATGACAGTATCTACAGAGACGAGCTGTACAGAGCCATGTCTAGTTTCGGCATCCATGCAAAACTCGTACGACTATGCAGGATGACTTTGGAGAATTCACGCTGCTCCGTCAAGGTCGGTAAAGAACTCACCGAGACCTTTGATGTCGAAAAAGGCTTTAGGCAAGGCGACAAACTGTCATGCAATTTCTTCAACATCATACTTGAACAGATTGTAAGAAACTCAAACGTCAACACCAATCAACAATCTTTCAAAAGTCTGTACAATTACTCGCCTATGCAGACGATATTGACGTAATGGGAAGAAAAAGCGTGATGTCATAGGTGCTTTTGCGAGTATTGAAACAGAAGCGGTAAAAATGGGTTTGATGGTTAATGAGGGCAAAACGAAGTATATGTTGTCATCAAACAAGGACACAGAACATCGACGAATTGGACAATACGTCACAATAGACAGACATAACTTCGAGGTAGTACAGGACTTCGTCTACCTAGGATCCGCTGGTTACACGGACAACAACATCAGTGCGGAGATCAAACGGAGAATAACTCTTGCCAACCGTTGCTTCTTTGGGTTAAGAAGGCAATTGAGAAACAAAACCCTCTCCAGAAAAACCAAGGTAACCTTGTATAAGACCTTAATCATCCCAGTCCTGCTTTACGGCGCGGAAGCATGGACTTTATCGAAAGCGGATGAGGAAACCCTTGGTCGTTTCGAAAGAAAAATTCTCCGAATGATCTTTAATCCCATATGCGAAGACAATGTGTAGAGAAGAAGATACAACAACGAGCTGTATGAGCTGTACCGCGACATGGGCATAGCCAGAAGAGTACGCATCGCGAGGATACGATGGTTGGGTCATGTAGAGTAGATGGACCGAAACGCTCCGGCTCGACGGGTTTTCGAAAGCACATTGCAGGGAAATCGCGGAAGGGGAAGACCTCGTCTTAGGTGGCGCAATCAAGTGGATGAAGACCTCAACCGACTTGGAGTGCGAAACTGGAGAGAGCTCGCCCGAAATCGAAGTCGTTATAGAAGGATGTTGGTTGAGGCCTAGGTTCACCCCGAACTGTAATGCCCATTTAAGTAAGTAAGTAAATTATAAAAAGCTACTACTTATCAATATTAGTCAAAAAGCCAGGGTTTTTCTAAAAGTCTAAAATAATTTGATTCAAATAGTGTCAGGACTTTACCTTAAATCTATTTTTAACGTAAGTTTATATAACTATATTGCTGAAAACTAAAAAAAAAAAAAGTTACCACTTATTTAACGTACTTCTGCAATTTTGAAAGTCTTTAATAAAAAATCATCTTCTTAGACCAAAGGAAGCGTTTGGATTTGTCAATGACGAAAACTCTACTTATATCTTTACAAATTTCAAATAAATCTCTGTGAACGTTGTTTCCATAAAAAATTTACTTTTGCTCTCGTTTCAAAACCACGCCTTTAGATTACTAGCCTCGACAAACATTTTTTTTTTTTTTTTGTTTAATGAAACACAATTATTATATTTTTTAAACAAATAATAAAGTTTCATTTCAACTGTTTTTATTTTTAAAATCTTTTCTTTTTGTTTTTCAATAAATAAATAAATAAATAATTTAAATAAATTAAATAGCTTACACAACAAAAGGACACAATTATTAAATAAATCTAAGTTAACAGTAAATTTCGAATGAAAATAAAAATTTAAAGAAAAAATAAAATGAAATATTAAATGTTAAATGTAGAAATGCAATTATGTAATTAAAATCAAAACAAAAGTGTGTTTTTTTTAATGAGGTGAAATCCGGCGGGCAAAAATAAAAAAGAATTCTTGTCGTTATTTTTGATGGGACGCCATTTTTCAAGCGTTTAGTGCTTCCCAATCACCCACTGAATAGCGATGTTGGTGTTGTGGTTGTTGTACAAAATGATGTGTTTTGATTAAACAGTTATAAAAATGATCTAACTACTTATAAACATTTAACGCTACATTTTCATTCAATTGGTCGACTTTTAAGTTTTTTTTTTAAAGAAGGTATCTTTTGTTTTTACATCTCCGTGTTGGACAGCTTGACTAGCACCAAGCTCACAAATTAAATTAATTTATTTTTCTCTAGTTTCTTTCTTTTCTTAATTTCTTTTAATTTTATTTTATTTAATGTTAATGCAAAGCTGATTTTTTAGTTTTTTTCGATTGTTTTGATTTTTTTGACTCACGTGCACGCCTTGCTTCAATGACATCATCACCGACAATATCATCGTCGTCATCATCATCATCGTCGGTGTCATCATCATCCTCGTCATCATCATCACCAGTTAGGGCACCAGTAATGTCGTCATCATCATCATCGTCGTCGTCGTCATCAGATGACTGGACTTGGCTAACAGCAACTGGTGCGACAGCCACCTTCGCTGTGGTCGCTTCAATTGGTTTGTTGTTCAAAGATTGGATATCGACTTTGGTATCGATGCCACCTGCATTTTCTTCATCGTAAAAAACATTTTGTTCACCTTCAACAACATCATCGGCAACTGGAACGATCACATTGTCAGCATCAGAAACACCAGATGCAGATTCTTCTAAGGCATCAGCAGCGGCGCCAGCTGCTTGCGCTGGGACAGCAGCTGGTTGAACTGGAGCAGCAGCGGCAGCGGGCTTAGCAGGGGCAGCAACAGCAGCTGGACTTGGTTCATCTTCATCGTCGTCATCATCATCGTCGTCATCTGAAAATTATAGTTGAATTCAAATTTGAAATTGATATGATTTTGTATTTTTACTGAGGTTGGGTAGAAACGGAGGGTGTAAGATTTTCTCGAAAACTTCGAACAGACAAGAGTAACTCAATATTCTTGCACCAGAAACTGTGATTCGAAGACGAACAAAGGAGAAAAAGGTGCGTCATTGTTTTGTACTGACTGATGACGAAAAACATGTTATTTGATACATTTTGGCTGAATATCAAACAGAACGAACAATTTTCGTCAGTCAATTCGACTCATACCAACTTTGGATGGGTGAGCTATTTGATGAGGCTTAAAAGGAGCAACTATCATAAGCACATTTCTTTGGAGTTATCTGATAGTGCTTAAAAGCTTTAAAAGTAGCTGAACATCGAATACAACGAACAATTTTCATCAATAATTTCGTTCAGAAAAAAGGAAATATGAAAAGGATGAGGCCATCAAGAAACAGCAAACTCATACCATACCTGGGATGAGTAAGATATTTGATGGAGCTGGTAAGGAGCAACTTCCGTGAGCGCAATTTTACTATTTTTGAAAGTTCAAAACATAAAAAGCATGTGAAGACTGAGTACATCGAGAAACATCTCGTACCCAGCAGCTTTCGCCAATCTTTTGAACTCATACCATACTTCGGGTTGATGAGGCTTGTGAGGTTTGACTTCCGTGATTTTAATTTAATATTTTTTTGCTAAAAGAGATGCTTAAATGCGTATCACGGAGAAAGCTCAAAGTAAAGAAAACACGGAAAGGCAGAGGACATCAAAAACAGCACATACACTGTAACTTTTGTCAGTCACTGGGACTCATACCAGACTTGAGATGGGTAAGAAATTTGATGGGGCTTGCAAGGAGCAATTTTCGTGAACACAATCAAATTTTTTTGCAACTATAAGGATGATTCATAACGCATCACGGGAAAAGTTCAAACAATAGAAGCCATGAAAGGACTTGAGCTTCAAGAACAGCGCTTACACAGTTTGATGACAAAAAATATCTTATTTCTGGACTCAAACATTGCAAGTAATCTCAAATGAGATTGTAATTCTCTACTCAAATCAAAGTTAGCCTACAAACTACGGCCTTTTTTCAAGGCGTAACACATATCACCATGTCAGACTTCATTGTGTTGTCTACTTTTGGGTAAACCTCTCCAAGCCTTGTTGAAACTAAGAGGTCACATCATGTACACTTACTACTGAATATTCGTGATGCAGACTAACTAGCCTACTGCACATCAATTTGTTAATGAAAACACTCCTTTTACAACCTACCAGCACTTCACTTTCTCGCCCTCCAATTGCCCAATCTATTTTTGAAAAAAAATTCTCATACCTCCTAGGATGTCATCGAAAATTCTGTCAATGTAGTCATCATCGTCATCGTCTTCATCATCATCGCTTGATGCCGCAACTGGAGCACCAGGGGCAGCCTGGCCTTGTGGGGTATCATCTTCGTCTTCATCGTCATCATCATCATCGTCCTCATCATCGTCGTCTGCAAGTCCCGACAGCAATTGTACTGAATGAAAACCACCATTGTTTCACCATTCTCATATTCTACTCACCATCATCATCATCAATGAGATCACCAATATCATCATCATCGTCCTCATCGTCATCGTCGTCATCATCAGATGAAGCAGCAACAGGGGCAGCTGCTACAGGTGCAACATCACCTGTTGCAGCTTGTCGCCCAGCAAGCTCTCTAGCCTTTGACACAAGCTCATAATTTTCCACCAGTTGGACAGGGGAAGAATGGCACTCCAACAACATAAAGCCCAAAAGGCACACGGCTAAGATAGCTAATTTCATTTTATGTACTTCTGTGCCTGCTTAAAGTTGTCTCTGAAAGGAGAAAATCAGAAGGAGGACATGAGTATACCGTATTGTCGTATAACAACGTGTTTTTGCATAAATTTGCCACAAAAAGCAAATTAATTCCCCGACGCAGTAGTACACATTTGTCGCATACTTTGCTTCTCATCACCCTCTTCAAACACAACACAATACACGAAAATATAACAACAACCGCGGGCTAAGCAAAAAAGACGTGTGCGGCGCGGAGGGGGACGACGAACGCGGTGGCATCGGCAGCATGCCTGCATAGAAGAAGAGTGGTCAATTTTTATGTTGGATACTTTTCTTTTATAGTGCGTAACATTAACCCAGTTAACAGTGAAATACCTGTTACCTACCACCAGGTGAGAAGAAACTCTTTTCTTGTTGAATGGAGGCTCAGACAAGAGAAAAGTCACAAAGTGGACTCTTAACCCACTTCTTGAGCACTCATAGCCATCACCTCCATAGTTGCAAACACAAAATGTATCTCAATGAAGCAAAAGCGTGTTCTCGTTGTTGTTTTTGTTATGGCCCCGCCAACAGAAAGTGGTTGAGTTATATTAATGTCGCACTATAAAGGCACAACACCGCTCAGCAGAAGAATATAATGTAGATACCTAACGTAAAAATGGCTGGAACACAAACGGAGGTAAACATAAAATGGAACACAACAGTTGTTGTTGAAGAACAGTGACTCTGCAATATAAATATTAGTGACTAAGATAAGCGTGCCATGCCAACATAACTAAGCAGAAATCCGGTGTGTTGCAGGTTGCAGTTCGAGTGAAAGAAACGACAATGAACTTGGGATCTTGGGAATGCGAGTACGTATTTATGGTTAAAGTTGGTTTTATAGAAATTGGTATGTTTATGTATTTGTTACAGATGTGTATGTTTATGTATTTGTTATAGATGTGTACAAGTGGGAAGGTAGATTGGTACATTTCTCGCAAATCTGATTTATTTTGAAGTTTTGATGAAATGGAGATAGAATACATTGATAGACATACGAGTAGCAATTGTAAGATACCGATTGTAAAGTTTTTGAATAATAAATAGCCATACCACTTTACTCTCACTTATTCTGTGTGTATGGGGTCATTGGGTCAGCGAATGTCTTACATCAATCAGTATAATGGTCAAAAAGGGTGGGATCAAGTCCGAACATAGTTATTGACCGCACTTCAAACGCTGATCAGATAAAGCAATCAGTGAAGAACTGCCGACCACCAACAACAGATAACTTTGGAAAACATTTCAAAACTGCATGTTTTGCTCAGCCCAAAACTCGAGAACGGCTCGACCGATTTTAAAACTAAGAATTTACTATTGCACCAATTATAGCGATGAGAAAAAACCATCGGGAAAGCTTGAGGCAAATGGAAATAAAATAAATAAATAGAGTGGCGCTACAGAGCGAGGAGCCTCTGGACCTACCGCATTTCTCACAACCATGCCTTGTGAGGGAATGGAGGAGACCTACAATTTTCTGCCGATTCCGAACGGCCAGTTGAGAAAGCGCTTTTCATGGCAATGAATTTACTGACGCAGGACTTGCCATGCCAATTCTTCTTGATACGATACCCGTGGAAAAAAACTTTTGCCTCTGCTGGTAATCGAACTTCGAACCTCTCGGTTAGCAGGTGGACATTCTAACTACCACGCCACGGGTACAAATGGAAATTATGTATGAATTTTTTCCTGATGAGCGTTTATAGCGAACAGTTGCCAGTCTTTCTACCCTTCGCAGCCACATACCAGCAACTGGTTTTCCTTAAGCAATGCACACGAAAAAAAATCTCCTGTGAGTCTGTCAATGGAATACCTACATGGAATTTATATAATTGGTACTATTTGTTCCACTTTGGCTGAAACTTCAATTAAGCTGACACGAAAAATGAATTGTTCTAGGCAGTTTGCCATCGATTGGTATAGCATTTGGTCCTGATTGCTATAACTGGCCCCTGTGTTAAGAATTCGAAAGAAAGGTTTGTAAAATAAAAAGAAAACAAATGTTTTGTATTGTGACAATTTCTTTTTTGAATTGTAACTTCTTATGCGATTTCCAACAAGGTTGCGTTAAACGTTTAACGCGGATTATCGATTGCATACTTTTCGGCATTGCTCGCAATTTGTTGATATAACAGTTGTATCCATTCCACGTCATTCAGCCAGACGATTGAATTGTAGTGAAATGTGTTCTTCGGTGGAAGCTTCACTTCTTCCGCGCGGAGAGACTCCACACACTATTTCTTTATTTTATTTTTTTTTTGCTACTTTATTGTAATATCGATAGTGTTAGATCAATAGATACGGGTATGTTTATAGATTTGTAATAGGTGCGTATTATGTGCGGAAGGTAATCTCTTGCAGGCTTGTCATCGAGGTTTTAAATAAGTTAAATCCGATCAATGAAGGGGAGTAAGTAAGTAAGAATGAATTGGCCTTTGAACATCGATTAAATTCAAAAAAAAAATCTGATATATCAGATATGGGAGTTATACTCTAGTTTTGGGCGGATGAAAGCCTTATAAATTGTAGGGTGAAGAACTTCCTGCATCGACTGCATTTAGCAGCGTTTCTGGCGACTTCAAATATGTGGTCATTCCAACGAAGATCATTGTTTACACACATACCAAGTACTGACAGCTCTACGGTTTCTTTGATGCAGGTACCATTCATGGATAATGGGGGAATGTTAAGCTACAACGACACGAGACAGCATTGAGTTTTCGAAGCATTGAATTCTACTCGGTTTTAATGACCCCATGTAATAATGCTGTCAAGGTTAGAATTTAATGAGCTAATCATACGCAACCGTTCCAGTTCCACATCCGAAGAACAGGGACGTGAATTTGGAAACAAATATTAAAAGCTGAAGGTCGAGTCGTCAGCAAAACAGTTAAGCGGATCAGAATTTTCAGACAAGAAATCATTTATGAAAATGAGGAAGAGAATCGGAGACAAAACGGAGCCCTGGGGCACACCAGCATTTATGAAGTGGGTATCAGACTTGAAGCCATATCCAATAAAACTTGTATTGAAAGGTCGAAAAGGCGGACATTATCGCGGTGCGTGTTATCGATTAATAGCATATCGGCGCTGCACTGAAGCTCTGAAGATGAATGTTGTGAGGAATTCACGAAACGGGCATCATAAAAGATCGTTCAATTATATCATTTAATCAATATTTTATTGTTGTAAGAACAAAAAATAAAAAATGTGGGCCTTGGTCACATTTCAGGAATATCCCACTATCACATCGTCTGTTCTAAGACATTTAGCCTAATGTCGAATTACTCAAAAAACGTAGAAATGTCAAACAGTGAAATTGATGATTTCACATGATTCTGATTTCGAATTTTGGTTGATTTTGTTTTGGGCGATTTGAAGAACAACAACCCTGTTAATATTCATTTTGTTCCTATGTGAATCTTCTAGGTGCAGTACAACAGATAACGTGGTCAAAAACATTGTTGAACTTAGTGCGAAAAGATATTAGACTCACAGAAATCATCTGCTCATAACGACGCGACTTTTCGCTTTTAAGATATGGCATTCAGCACTGAGAATACTCAATCTTTTTTTTATCGTTCATGAATTAACAGAAAAGCATACGAAAAAGTAATGCATTAAATGAACTCCATATTTACAATCTGCATTAATCTTTCCAAATGCAAATAAAACATAAGTACAACGGTTTCCATTTTTCAGATTGTTAATCAGCCCTATCACAGATTCCATCGTAATCGAAAAAAGTCTAAATTTCCCGATGTATCTAAATCTATCACATAATACATTCGGAGTGGAATGAATTTCGAAATTCGTACACTGAGGGAAAAACTGTGTCCGATATTCAAATGGGAAAGCATTAAAATTGCAGTTGTTGGCGTTTTTAAAGCAACACATTTGAATTGAATTGAAAGTAGTTTGTTTCAAATACAAAGTTCTTTTGCGAAAGCAGATAAGTAACTTTGCCTTTTGAATTGAATAGTTCACTTCATTGAATCGAAATCTTACTTTTTCGAATAAAGATCAAAAGAAAACGTATTAAAAATAAACGAGAATACGCTTCAATTTCTGAAAAAAAACTGCATTTGCATTTTCGTTATTAAAATACTTTAAAATTATAGTAAAAACACATTTGAAGCAAACGAAAACGCTTTTCTATACCAACAGTTGGGCTTCATAGGAGTTTTCTTTGTTGAAATAGGAATAGCGGCATTCGCGTATTAGTAATAAAAGAGTCAAGCTCTGTAAACGAGTGAAGTGAAGTGAAATTTATGGTAAATATTGTTGTTTTTTATTACTTTTACTCGTAAGATCTGTGTGCTCTAAAATAGATTGTAATAGGAAAAAAAGTTGCTAGCTAAATATGAAATTGTGAATATCCAAATCTTTTATAGCATCTTGTAAATCTGTTTAGTTCAACACCAAGGGGTAGGGTCCTACTTCAAATATCTGAGAACAACAAGCGCTTCGAGAATACCCACCGGGAAGGACTTGTGCAGTTGATAATTGAAGAAGCCTTATGTACAAACATACATTTCCTGCTGAAAAATCTTCTGAGGTAAACTACTAAATGTTGAATTTTTTGTCAATATTATTATTAATTCATTTGTTACTTATTATTTTTTCATATCATTTCAAGGACTTCTAAAACTTTAATATTTTAATGAAAGTTGCTGTAATTTTGAATATATCTTATTTGAAATAATATACGTAAGTGCCAATTAAAGCATAACCACATTTATTTACGTTTTTGTAGATAAACACAGACTTCGACAAACTACATCCGGAAAATAATAAACAAAATCCTTCTAAAGGATATTGACAACTTTACTAGTCCACCCCTCAATCTTAATCAGCAAAGCAATGGCAAAACATTTGTTAGAAATAAGTATTTTTAAGTTTTATGAATAATGTATATGTTTAATTAATAACGCTTTTTTAAAAATAAATAAAATATGTCACTTTAATTGAACAAATTTGTTATTTTATTTAAATTTTTTCAATTTATCTAGTTTGGTAATATACTGAAAATTACCAAACGATTACTTATTGAAAACATATTTGATTCAAATCGAATACGACCCTTATTTAATTGGGAAGTATTTGAAGCAAAAGGTGTCGCTTTTGAATCAAATGCATGCATACTTAAAATAAAGCAGCGAGCGCAATAGGTTAAATGAATCAAAGCTTTGATTTCAGAGTATTTCGATTGAAATTCAAGGAAGAATTTCATTTAGAAATAATGCACTTTGTCTTTCATCTATGGTCAATAAGCATTTAAGAGAAAAGCCATCCGTAATTAAATCAGAGCTAATAGTTTTTAGAATTACAGGTCTCCTGTCGTTTAAATCATTGTCAAAAAGCATTTATTTCAAATGGAATTTTCATTCAATTTTTATTCAAAAGCGTTGCAGCTTTGACTCTAAGAAAAACGCCTTTAGTGCCAAATTGTTGCCTTTTTTCTTTGATAAAAAGCCTTTTTTTTTATTTGGTGATGTTTTTTGGCTCAGTGTAGATTCGGTATCACCAAAACCAATTGGAATGTAAAATCGTCGTCTTTGTTTACGAAAGAAGTTGTGTTTTGCAGAAAAATGTGAATGATCTTGTACACTTGGCGTAAAACAGCTGATGGTATTTAGTGTGGCAATTGGAAATGCAATTCCTTTCGGATTTTGTGATCACAAATTTTCGTAGTTCGTAACTTAGCTTTCCGGGTGGAAGTTTTCTACGATGGAATCTGTAATACGGCTGAATATAAATATCCAATGGCAATATAAAAAATAGCATTTTATACAATTTACAAAAAAAAAAAAATTGAAAACATTTAAGCCTGTCGCCATTCAAATCATATCTTAATGAATTCTGCCGCAAATCTGACCCCTCTTTTAACCTCATAAGAATCCTTCTAGTCGCTTACTTCGGCCTTTAAGGGAAGGCATTCCATTAACAATTGATTCCACAAATCGATTGAAATGAACTGTTTCTAGGTTCCACTTGTCGATATTTTAATAACTTTTCGCAAACGTAGGTACTTCCCACTTCTACGTACCTACATTTCTAAGAGTCAATGAACTTACTTGGTTATTACCATGGTACGTAGTCATATCGTCTTGCCACCGCTGGCCACTATTCTCAATGTATTATTCATTGTGAAACAGCAAACAGTAGTTTCGAGCGAAAAAAAAACAACAACAGCAACAACAACAAAAACACACATAGGCTTGATAGTGTTTTAGTATTGAATCCATGAGAAACGTGAGGTTTCTATTTGTCATTCAAATCGAGTACAGCAGGTGTGAAATTCTGTTTCTTTCTATCACTGTTTGTTGTTGTGTTTTTCTGTAGAAAACTTTTACTTTCTCTATGGAGCTTGAGTCTATTGGATTAGATTTGAATTCAAACGACATTTGTGTTGAATCAACAACGCCCAAGAAAACGTGTGAGGAAAAGAAAACTACAAGAGCTGAAAGCCAAAGAATGTTTTAGAAACTTTTAATGGGACAATGAAGTGCGAGCACGAATCATAGTGACAAGTAGAGATGGGGTTGAAACCCTTGTTTATATAAATAAATGAATCATTTTAAATGTACGGATATATGCCATTCACGTGTGCTCAGTAAGTTCAAAGTGTTGTCCTAAAAAAGCAGTAGGTACCTGTTTAATTAAACATTTCGTCTAGGAAAGAACTTCCACTTAAGATCGCAAAAAAATGCTCATTCTCATCTGTGTTAAAAAATACCACAATGTCATTTCCATCAAGACTTTAACAAAACTTCATGCATTAAAATTACATATAAATATTTAAACCAAGTTATCTGGCGCCCAATGTGAGTTTTTCTCGGAGTCTTTTGCACAATTAGCTTAAGTGAAGGCAACAAAGTCAAGGTAACGAGCTCACACATACACATTCATCGGTATCATTGAAAATTCTTCTCGAGGTCCTGTTGCAAAACCACCCTTGGCCAGCCTAATTGGTTTCTTAATTAACATTCACAATGAACCGTGATATTTTTAATTTAATGAATGGGAAGAAATTCCAAGAGCATCCACTTGCAAGCGTAGTACAGATCCCTCATCCCATCGAGAGTCTTTCAAAAAAAGTTTATATTACTGGTAAAATTTATTTTCACACTTCTTTCGAAATTTCTTTCTAGGTTGCATCACACTTGAGTCCACTTAGCTCATCAGGTTTCTGCTTCAACACCCAATCAATATCATGAACAGCAGCCCAAAGTTTTCTACTTTTTTCATCTCCGAACAGCGTCAAGGCAGATAGCCAGCAAACCATCAATTTCGGTATCTCTGCAGTTGAACAGTATGAATGATAATCATCTTGCTTTGGGATACAACTGCAAGATTGGCCGAGAAAATGCTCGCTCATAGGCCTTTTATTCAGATGGTCTCTGGGTCTAATCTAAATTAAAGTGCTTAAATCCCCATGCCGCAGTGCATACTTAAGTGACCTTTCCTTCATTCAATCGTAGGACTTTGTAGAATTTTTAGTCCTGCTATGCCTGCTTGTGCTTGGCTTTACTCCGATTTGGTTGGAATAGGATGCAGAGTGTTAGCATAAAAACAAACACACACACACAAGTGCAAAGCCTCTGAAATTCTATTTTTGTGTTTCGGTTTGGTTTCTCCCCCTTTTTCACTTCACACTTGCATTGACCCAGATTCATAGTGACACAGAATTTAAACTTCATGGGTTGGTATTATACAACTGACATACACTGCAGCAGAGGTGTAAGCCTATTTACACGCACATGAAATATCTGGAACAACAATCTTGTCCAGGTAGATTGTGCAAATAGTTGGCAGAGATACGAGAGTATAAGCAAAGGAACACAACGATGCAGAAGTATAAAATCAAGAAGATGAGAGGAAAGACTAAAAGAAAAGGATTTTGCATGAAAGTTGTTACTTTGTTGATTAAGTTGATTAAACTAAAGAACCAACTAACCGATGAAAAAAGTTTAATAGTTTAATAGTAGTTACGGTATGAGAAAACCTTCGAACAGACCTAACCATCAAATAATGCTTGATCACGTGTCATTACATTAATGTGCTTTGCCGTAACTAAAATACATACTATGGAAAGCAAAACTTGGCAGGTGTTACAATCGGAAAAGTCATTGCAAATGAGCGAAAGCTTCAATGCATTTGTTTTCAACCAAACGCATATGTTTAGCACTTGCTACGTGCTGCTATAAAGTACTGGGGGTGATTGCAGGCAAGCAAATTCCTTACTCTGTACGCTTGCAACTTGAGTGTGTTGCAGCAAACAAAAAAAAAACGGTTTATAAGCACATACTTCAAAGGCGATAAATGATCTCTACTGGATATGTTGTAGTTTCGAAGGCCGAATAGTCAAAACCTTAATCTAAAGGCTTAAAGCAAAGGTTAACAATACAAAAGTAGAGAATTTCATTTTTTTTTATATATTAAACTAAGAACATGGCGAAATTTTTGATGAAGAATTTTACAAAAAACCCAAGAATAAAACATCGTCACGCACCACTTTTTGTCAGTATAAACAGGGTGTTTCGCAAACGATACGAACAAAGCCCAAGCGGACAGGCTGGCTCTTGGCTCAAGAAAAGATAAAAATTCATTTTTTCCTATTTCACAAAAATAAGGAAAGATTTTCACGTTCGGTGTTCTGTGTTTGATTCCGAATTAATAAAGGCATTGGCTATTTAAAAAAAAATTGGTTAAAATTTTATTCGAAAAAAATTTTTTTTTTTTAATTTTTACTTTGAGACTCGATAACGCAAAGCTATTGACCAAGTGGATTTGAGCTGAAATGTTAGTTAAATAAAAAATGGGCACGACTGAGTCGCACGAACTTGCGGTTGTGTGCTAATAACAATATCAAAATCTAAAGGCTGGGTATAAGGTCTAAGTATTAGCTGCTCTTCATAATATATTTGGCGGAACAGGGTGGCCAACTACACATTAATGATAAATAATGAGTAAGATCACATAAGATATTTAATAATTTAGTAAAATATTTTAATTTAAGAGAAAGTCTTAAAACACTTAAACTAAAAATCTAGCAATTTTTTCAAATATTTATTTTTTTATATTTAATTTTTTTTTAAACAGTTTTATAAAAGTATACAAGTCTTAAGATCTCACCAGAAGATTTTTTGATAAAAAGTTTGAATAAAATCAAAGATATTATAATGGAAATATTCAGAAAGTCGGTTTAAAAAAACGGTACCCTTATAAGACTTTTTAAAGAAAAGTTTTTTACGTCGTAAGAAAGACAATCAAAAAATAATTCTTCACCTTAAATTTTATCGAAATCGTTGGAGCCATTTTGAAGAAAAATAAGTGTTATCATATCGGTTGTATGGCTGGTATCGTTATCTCAAAACCTAGTGAGCCGATTCTAAAAATCCGTCTAAAGAAAATCTATCATGTGGTTCAAGCAGTAGATCTATATACGCTATACGGACAGACAAACATGTTTGTCAGAAAGACAGAATTAAAGGAACCACTTTTTACGTATCATCGTAATGTCATGATTAATTGTTATCTCAAAAAAAATTTTTCTACACAATTTCATAACTTCCATAACTATAATCACAAGTAAAAAGTATTAGGTATCAAAATTTCTTGTCTTGACCCAACCTATCCGTCTTTAGCTTCAGGCGCATCTTATAGAAAACACCCTGTATGGAGACGAGTTGTACAGAGCTAGAGAGAGATATTCATTTATGATATCGCTACAAAACGTATTCGATTTTGCAAAAAGTCTTCACTGCAGAAAAGAAAACTATCTATGTTGTTAATACCCACAGAAATCTTACAAGGCAACACTATGCAAAGCGACTTAGAAGCATTTGGAAATACTCAAATAAAAACACATGTGGTTTTTCATCAAATTGAAAGTTATAACCACAAATTTGTACTTGTGATTTGCAAGGGGAAATAGGTGTGACATTTTCCCATTCTGTATCACCAATACAAAAACAAAATTTACAAATAACAAACTTGTGACTAAACAAGTTTGTGAATTACCATTATACCAAAGAAAATATATCTACAAAATTTATTAAATTTGTACGAACATTCTACAGGTGAACGTTTACGTGTAATATTTCTTACAAGCTTATGTTTTCTTTAGAAAGGAAATTTACAAACAAGTCTCATTTGAACAAGTTACAACATATTGGAGGAACAGAAAATTAAAATGAGACAGATGTTTCCTTTTTTAAAGTACGATTGAAAATAGTCGCTTGACGACGACCCAAGGTTGATAAAATAAAAAATCAAGAAACTTTTTGAAAAACGCTTTTAATTATAAATTTGTCAGTTGGTGGAACAATTTATAGAAAAAAGAACTCTTTCAATTCACTCAGTACTTAAATAAATGAAGCAAGCGTAATGTTAAAGATGTTTTGCAAATTTGAAGATAAGCGGCAAAAGTGGTATTGATGGTTAAGACAGAGGAGAAGTTGCCATCAAACAAGTAAGGAAAACATTGATGAGTAGGATGAAACATCAGAGAAGACGTTCATAGCTTCGATGTTGTCCAGAGGCAATACCTTCGTCTAACTGGGCTATATAGTGTACTATATTTATATACATAAATAGATTTGTAAACCAATTAACTGCACAAAAACATATGTACACCGCACCTGAGGCGGACTGAAAAATCCTTCGAGGTCTTCTCTGTCACTCAAAGTTTGTTAGATTGTTTCTCATAATAATAATAATAATCCTTTTGGTCTGTTTTGGCCAAAGATGTGTGGTGAGGGAGCTTATTTTCACACAATCATAGTTTAACTATAGTAAGTCTCTTATTCTAAAGCTATATATATATAAAAAACTATGAAAGGAAGGTTTTTAGGACTTCTTAAAAGAAGTGGTACCCGTGGAGTAATGGTAAGCATGTCTGCTTTTAACACAGAGATTCGTGGTTTGGATCACAACAGAGGGTAAAATGTTTTTTCACGGGTATCGCCTTTTACGAAGAATTGGCAAGTCCTCCGAAGAAAAATCACTGCAATGAAAAACGATTTCTCGATTAGCCGTTCTCAACCACCAGAAAATTGTAGGTCTCCTCCATTTTCTCATAAAGGCAATGGTAGTGAGAAATGCGCTAGGCCCCGGGGCTCCTCGTCCTGCTACGCGCGCCGCACTATTCATTTTTTTATTTTAAGAAGAAACTGAGAAAATTACACACTGCTCGTTCGCGGGAACTTAGATGATGTAACACTCTCCCGAACGGCATTAATCAGTAAATGCCAATCGTCAGTACCGAAGTACTGTGTGTGTACGTCTCGTTGGACCTTCCCATTTACCGAAAGCTCACCCGAATAGTGTGGTCATACCCAGTTAGGTTGTAATTTTGGGTAGAGTATGGTGAGTTAAAAATTTTTCTTTCTTTTTCTTTTTTTTCCGAAGGGTAAAATGTTCCAATTACTTTCTAGTGATCTGTGAGAGTGATTCCGTGAAAAGGATCGATTACAAATCAATTCGGTAGAGTGTACGTTTCAGTCCAGACTTCCGGTGTAAAATTGGTGTGGATTTGAAAGAAACTTACTGGGACCACCTTCGCTAGATCTTATAGCAAATAACAACAAATTTTTTTTCGTTCTATTTTTTGTTTGAAGACGAGGATAATCACCCCTATCACAGGGCCCGTCGAAGTAATTTCGGACTACGAATGTCAAATAGAAATAGTTAAAAACGTCTTCGTACTGAACGCTTGGTAACAGATATTTATAACTTGTTGATAACTTCATTAATAGTAACAAAATTTGGGGGCAAAACATTGACTACAAGAGGGCGTCTGTGATGCTTCCATTTTGGTATTCGTAGTCCGAAATTGCTACGGCGGGTCTGGTGAAAGGGGCCAATATCAAGCTTCAGTGCACCACCAATTTCTGATTCATTGCACTATAAATGACACAACCTTGTCTATTTCATGATGCAGTGGTTAAAAAATGGAACATATTTGTAATTTCACTCTTAGCCTAAGGGTGGCAGCACCGGCACGATTCTAAGAAATACGGCAGATTCCTGAATTTTGTTTTATCACTTCATTTATTTATTTAGAACATTATAGCAAAACCCTCTCTTGGAGAGTTCTTGACCATTTCAGTGTTGCTATACGCCACGGAAGCATGGATCTAGGGAAGATGAGTGGACTGTTGGTTTTTTGAAAGAAAAATACGCCTAGTGACTTTGGTCCCGCATGTGAAAACAATACGTGAAGAAGAAGGTTCAACAACGAAGTATATTAACTATAGCCTTACATAGCAATATGTGGAAGAATATTCATCTCGAGAATACAATGACTGGTATATACATATAGAGCAGATGTACAATGTACATACATGAATGCTCCTGCTTGGCGAGTATACGAGAACATATTGTAAGGAAATCGTGGAAATGGAAGGTGCAGGTGCATAACTTCACAGGTCATAACTTCACATGGGTCATAATTTCACCTCTAGTGGGTTATAATTTCACTTTTTTCGGGTGAAGTTATGTCCCACCTTAGGTGGGACATAACTTCACTTTTTTGTGGGCCAGAATTTCACTTCTGTGTGAAGTTATTTCCCACACAAGGTGGGACATAATTTCACTTTTTATTACAGTTACAAGAAATTATTGTGGACTTAATAAACTCAAATATTCCTTCTGTTGAGCAGAGAAGGTTCTTGGTTGATGGAACATTCAACATTGTTCCAACATCCACTGGCTACAAACAATTATTAATTGTGCACTTTGCATACGCAAAACATGTGAGTATTTAAGGCTGTTTACTTTTCAAAGTGATTGTAAGATTTTGAAATCATCTTCAAAAATTATTAGTTAATCATAAAAACTGGCAATGCATAAGCTTTTATAACAAAATCTTATACATATTCCGTTATACTGCACAATATAAATTAAAACTTAGAAATATGTTCAAATATAGTGTAGCTTTCATAAATCAATTATTGAAATTACGAACTTCGACATCATATATTTTCAAAAACAGATCTCTCGTTTTAGTAAATTATATTATATAGAAATAGTGTGAATAAACAAGCGTTGTTGGCGCTAAGCAGTAAAGCGACCGAAAAAAAAATTGCGCAATTTTGTGTATAAGATTTTGTTATAAAAACTTATGCATTGCCAGTTTTTATGATTAACTAATAATTTTTGAAGATGATTTCAAAATCTTACAATCACTTTGAAAAGTAAACAGCCTTAAATACTCACATGTTTTGCGTATGCAAAGTGCACAATTAATAATTGTTTGTAGCCAGTGGATGTTGGAACAATGTTGAATGTTCCATCAACCAAGAACCTTCTCTGCTCATGATATAAAGTACCTTTCATAAGAATAATTTTTTTTTTATAAATAACAGTTTTTGATATTTTTTGTTAATAAAAATGTTTCAATAAATTGATTACAATTTATAATTTTTGTTGGCTTTTGACTGATTGGATTTCTAAAGATTTTTTACAATGTAGGTGGGAAATAATTTCACACAAATTTCAGGTGAAATTGTTGCTCACCTAAGGTGGGACATAACTTCACCCGAAAAAAGTGAAATTATAACCCACTATAGGTGAAATTATGACCCATGTGAAGTTATGACCTGTGAAGTTATGCACCCGCACCAAATGGAAGACCTATGTGTCGCAATCAAGTGAAAGATGATCTTAACCTTTAACGACTGAAAAATTAAAGAGAGCTTGCTCCAAATAGAGGTCCAGGCTCACCAAGCTTCAACAAGAACCTAAGCTCACCTAAGTAACAAAGCGTTGGGAATTTTAATCATTCCATTTCGACTCATTGGAAATGAATTGTATATGAATAAATACAGGATTAAATCAATAAAAGGGTATTCGTTCTTCAGTCAGGCTGCTCTAAGATGAATTTCTCACTTCACTTCTTCGCTTAGGAGTCTAAAGAGATGATAGCTAAGGAATTGAGTGGCTTACTAAAAAAACGTACCTTACATTATTTTCTCTCATTCCTGACCAGCAAACATTTCAAAGCTGCAGACAGATTCTTACTTCTTGCTCTAATTCTGTGGCCTATTTCACCAAACTAAAAGTTACTACTACAAATTTGTACTTGTATATTACAAATGGAAATTTCTAATTCACGTTTATTGTGACCATAGAAGACAAAATTGTAGAAAAAGATCTACATGTTTTTGCACTTCACTCTCGACGGAAATCAAAAATCTGAAAACCAACCTACGAGACACTTTTTGGGAGTCTAAGAACACTTTTTTTTGAAAATAAAATACTCTAGAATGTAAGTAGAACCATCAATAATCAGCAAATAATGCATCATTACATAGTGTAAAACAAAGCCGTTTTCCGCTGCCTGTCTGTATGTTTAAATCTTTGAAACTGCTCGACGGATTTTGATTCGGTATTTTTTTTAAAGAAAGAGTGATCTAAGATAGAGGCTTATATGTCCATCACTATTCCCACGGGTACGGAAACTGGAATATACACGGGAACAGACGGAACTTAGAAAACGCAATTCCGAAAATTCCTTCACCGTTAGAATGCTATCAGATATTTCTATGGGAACGGGAACGTTAACGAGAATTCAGTGTTTGTATTGAAAAGACTCCAAAATAAAGAGGCCGATTTGAATGAAATTAGGAAAAATTACATAAGCTTTTCCGTATTCCCTCGTCAACGGAAACATACCGAGAACTTAAAAAATGCTGAACCGATTCCGAAAATTCTGTCACCGTTGGAGTGCTTCATTGCCCCTGAGAAACATGGATGGGGCAACCCCACCCATTTTCATTTAAGCATGCATCAGCTTCATATCCAAAATATAAAATTTTGTTCTCTGACCCCGTACTTTTCAGTTCAATGGAATTATCAAGAGATATCAATATTTTACGTTTTAATAGCTACAATCGATACTTAGAAGCATAAGGATTTTTAAGAACTGACTGCTGTATTTTTCAAGAATTTTTCGGGGATGAGTAACATTAACTGATTAATGCTGGATTTGCATGCATCTGCTAGTACAGAACTGCAAAAAAGTAAATCGGGACGGATAAAGATTAGAAGTACAAAAACCAACAAGAGAAATTTGATATCGATAGGTATTCGAAGGTGCTATAATCAGTTAAAACTTGTTCACAGCTTTGGATTCGAAAATGAGATCTTTTTGTGTCAAAGCAATTTTTTGTTATTTTTATTGCTCTATTTAAACAATTTTACTAACAACTTCATATGTATTGTTGTTTTAATAATTTTCAATAGATATACTGGCACCAGAACGAATAAAATTAGGGTTGCAGATAAAGGTCCTATACTGCAGATGAACATGTTCATCTGCATCCTTTAACTAAGGAAATGCAGACGTCTACACTTGGTGTCTTCCCTTCATATGACACAAGTATGAATTCTATGTCTTATGTCTTCTTCTTTTACGAGTTTTACTAGCTTTTAACTGGAATTGAATCTCTAGCTCTTGAAATAACGGTCCCTGCCCTACAACCGATATAATAATACTTATGTTTCTCGAAAACGGCTCCAACGATTTCGATAAAATTTTGTGTGAATGCTAAATTTTGGATTGTTTTTATTATGATGTAAAAATAAAATTTAGGAAAAGGCTGAAAACGGTACCTCCCATAGTACCGTCTTTTTTTCAAAATCGACTTTCTCGTTAATAGCTGACACGATCTTGAAGAAATTTTGGACTTAAAAAGTCGTAAACTGTTAAAGAAAGACTGCATACCAATATTTAAAAAAATTTAGTTTTGGAAATTTTTCTAAATTTAGATTTTTAGAAATAACTTCAAAACTTTAACTTTTTTTTCTAATTTTTTATCAAAACAAATTCTGGCAAGAAAAAAACAGTTTTTCAAAAAAAGTGAAAAATAAAACACCGTTTCTTTAAAAAACTGGTCCAAAGATTTTGATTAAATTTTCATCATGCATATGTACCTACTAGCAATTGCAAGAAAATAGCGTTTTTAGATTTTTGTTTGAATTCTTTGGAATATTTAATTAATTTTTTTTTTCACTATTTAGCATGATTTAATTCCATTTTCATAATTAATGTGTAGTTGGCAACTCTGTACCACAAAATTTATTATGAAAAGCGAATACCAAAACTTTTAATTCAGCCTTGAGATTTTGATATCGTATTTCTCAAGTGTCCATTTTTTCTTCTGAACTTGATGACGCATGTAAATCAAATAAGGTGATTAATGAAGTTGGCATTTCTTTTTAAAGTCGATTTAGATCAAGAGACAAACTCAAACGTTGGTATGTTCAGAAAACCTTTCGATAAGCATAGCAGGTAGGTATTCCATAAGAGAAAAAAAACTTTTTGGCTTTAATAAATCCTTTGTCAAAAACGCTTTGAACAAGCTCGTCCCGAGATGGTCCATAATCATAATCAAATGGATAAATATAAGTTAAACGGAATCAATGTTTATTTAGATTCTCTGTCACGCATCTTTAATTACAAGAAAAAAAAGTATCTACATACTCTGTTCGAATTTCTTCGAAACAATTTTCATGCAAACAGCTCCTTTTCGATCTTGAACTACATAAGATCTGACTGTCTTTCTGCATCCAATCACTTCTCTCAATCGAACGATCTACAATTCCCATTCCACATCGAGTATGCACAGGAAACATACCGAAACGAACACCGGTTTAGTAAAGAAAAAAAAAGTGGGTCGAGAAAAATACGAGCATCATTCCAGTCAATCGTCTCTTTCGCTACACCCTGATCATGCTTTTCCATCAGGCATTCAACACTTTCTTTTTTCCCAAAATAATGCATAAGAAACAAGAATGAGAATCACTTTCTCAAAAATAAACAAAAATTAAAACTCACAAGAATTTTTAGTAGTCTATAAAAAAAAATCCACAGGTAGTCCAAGAAGCTGGTTTTTCCTTCCGCTTCTCTTCCGATAAAAAAAAAAATACTCCACTTGTTTTAATTGTTTTTTAACTGTGCTGGATGCACTTTTGTTTAAGAACTGATTTTTGTAATGATGAAGGAACAAAACACACTTCACTCTTTGCGACCGATACTTCGATTGAATACCGAGAAACTTTTCACCTTTCGTTTTATGATATCGAGCTAAAGACTTTCTTCCATCAAGCCTTTCTTTACTGGTTTATATTGTGTATTGTCTTGTGTGGACTTGATTTTGTTTTTTTTTCAGTGCAAAAGCAAAGAAGCGCGCTTATCGAGCCTACGATGTATACTGATCAAGAGACAAACTGAAAGTTACCATCATACCTGTTGAGGCAGCTAAGATATTTAGCTTTTCATTTTTCGGATTAACAGTTATCCCATATAGCATAGACATACACCTGGCTAGAAAGACACGCAGAATACAGTATCTTCCAACTTCTACCAGTACGGAAAGTGTGAACATGAGTGTGGTGATAACACACTCATATACATGAACGAATGAGACTTTGCTTTAAAGTGAAATCGAATTGGCGCGCAAAGGTATGTGAATTGTGAGTCTTTAGATATTCAAGCACGATGCGCTTGCCCATTGAGCATTTTTTTTAAAGACAGTAAATATATGTATTCAACATCCGTAGAGAGAACCCATAATATAAATGTGTGTTCACGTCATAAAGTCCGGGAATAATTGAAATGGAAGTTCTGCTTGCATTTCGTGTTACTAAGAAGAATTTCACGAGGTAGGTAGTGGGCATACAAGATTACAAATGATAAGGTTGACCTGTCATTAGATATCTGTAGGATTTATGATCATAAACATGAGTAGAATGCTTCATAGTATTTTTATAAAGAAAACAGTGGTCAGAGCCGAATTTGGCCATAGGAAACTTCTTCCATGTATTCTAAAATTTTGAAAAAAGAATAGATTGACAGATGGAGAGAAAAATAGTTTCATTCAGTTCAGCCAACTTTAAAAGTATTGTACTATGTCCAGGAGTATTCTACGGCATGGTATTACGGCTGTCAGCACCGCACCTCGTAAGGCGCATACTTTTTAGTTACAAAATCGTACCTCGTATACAAATAATTATACTTGATAATTTTCTTCAGTATAGGTTTATAGCTTTCAGCTTTTCAGCTTAAGTCTTTTCAAAAATTTCAAAAAGTCTTCGTATAGCAGCAATTTTCGAATAGTTTATAAAAATATTGAATTGAACATAACAAAACTGTCAAATGAAAGAAAATATGACAACAACAAATAAAAATAATAGGTAATTCAAGAACAAAGTGAATAACACTTAATACGCAAAACTTAAAATAACCAATTCAAAGCATAAAAAATATAAGGAACTAAAATTTTGAGAAAAATAGACTTAATAACAAATAGGACCTCTTTTGTTCTTTATCACTTCCTGCAGTTTATTTATTTTTCGTATTTAATGGACAAACTTGGAAGTAAGTCGTGTCTGGAGAAATCTTGTTTCACTCCTCAACGGCTTTTATAACCCCTATACACAAGAAAGGTCTCAAGTGCGACGTCAAAAATTATCGTCCCATCGCTAAACTATCGCATATACCAAAAATTTTCGAAAGCATACTGTATGAAAACTTAAGTTTTCGTTGCAAATCTCTCATTTCCCCTAGACAACACGGGTTCCTCAAAGGCAGGTCAACAACAACAAACCTCGTTGACTTTGTCTCATTTTCCCTCTCAGCCTTGGAGAATGGAAAGGAGGTCGATGTAATTTCAACTGACTTTAGTAAAGCTTTCGATAAAATCTCTCACAAACTTATTCTTTTTAAACTTTCCACCCTCGGCTTTGAACCCATTCTGTTGAGATGGATTTCTTCTTATTTAGAAAACCGTTTTTACAGCGTTCGGTTCAGATCCGCCTTATCCAGCCGCTTTCTAGCTACATCCGGTGTTCCCCAAGGCAGCCATTTAGGCCCTCTCCTCTTCATTCTCAGTATTAACGACATTGAAATGATCATAAAACACTCCTCTATCTCTCTCTATGCGGACGATACTAAGTTTTACCGAGTCATTTCTTCTTCTGAAGACTCTTCCCACCTCCAACATGACCTCGACAATTTTTCAATATGGTGCTCCAAAAACTGCCTGTTTCCAAGTGCCAATCAATAACCTTCGCACGTAAACGCATCAAATCTCCTCCCCGTCTCTATCTTCTAAACGGTCAAATCATTTCCACCGTTGAGGTGATCCGGGACCTTGGGATTATTTGCGACCGGGAACTGAATTTCCTCAAGCATATCGACGATATAATCCTTAAGGCTAATTCAGCACTTGGCTTCGTGAAACGATGGTCCAAAGAATTTGCTGACCCCTACGTAACCCGATCCCTTTACATTTCATTTGTCCGTCCACTTCTTGAATACGCTTGTCAAGTCTGGTCGCCTTTCCAACAAGTGCACATTGCCAGAATTGAGAGCATTCAACGCCGTTTCCTCCGATTTGCTCTTCGAGGTCTTAATTGGAGTAATCCTTTGATATTACCTCCTTATCAAGACCGAATCAAACTCCTCAACCTCAATACGCTGAAAGATCGAAGAGAAATATTTGACGTTCTCTTCATTCACCGAATCTTCACAGGTACCATTGACTGTCCAGCCCTTAACGAATCCATTTGTCTAAATACTAACCCTCGTAACACCCGGAATCCCCGTCTCTTTTATCTTCCCACCCATCGAACCTCTTACGGCTCCAATGAACCCATCTCCCGAATGCTGAGGAATGTCAACTCCCACTCCTCTTGTTTTGACTTCAATATGAGTACTCCCTGCCTAAAACTTCGTCTCCTAAGCCGTCCAACTAGTTAGTAAGTCATAGCTATTAAGTTTCTTAGTTTGTAAGTTAATAGCTTGTATTAAGCTTAATAAATGGGGGTTTTGCCCCCACCAAAATTAAATTAAATTAAAGTGTGATCGTTTAGAGGGCATTTTTTGGTGAAAGTATTATATATTATATTAGACAGCAAGTATTCTCTTTTACCACCATGGACGAATATTCGGGATCATTGTCCTGTTGTTACATGTGGAATATGCAGTGGATGCAGATACCCCGTACTTGAGCGCTTGAATGAAGGATTTCCTTAAGAATGTTCAAGTAGCCAATTCCATACATGGTGTTTTCTAAAAATACTATTTTTTCGCCGCCACACCTGAAGGAGTCATAAAACCACACACCATGACATTGCCACCAAGTTTTTAAGATTCAGACCAGTGTTTGGCTTTCTCGATAGAATACGAATGTCGGTCAAGTTAGCATTACAACTTAGATATCAAAATCCTCCAAATCGATCTCAAATAAGAAAATAAATTTGTAATTAATTGTTTCTATTTTGTCAAAGATTAACCGCGAAATAAAAAAAATTAAACATTTCCTTAAAAAAAAAGGAGTGGACATGTGCAGTGCTAACTTGACGGACATAGAATAAAACGTCTATCTGAACCAAAAATGTTTTATTTACTTTCGTCAGATCTTTCTTCCTTTTGATAAATAAATAAACAAATAGGGTGGCGCAACAGAGCGAGCAGTCCCCGGGCCTAGCAAATTTCTCACTACCATTCCTTGAGAAAGGGCTTTTCATGGCAATGAATTTATAAACGGATGACTTGCCTATTCCTCGCGAAAGGCGATATTTGGAAAAACATTTTTGCTTCTGTTATCGGATTCGAGCCATGAACATCTGGGTTAACAGACGGACATGTATACCTAACCATCACACAACGGGTTTGATATTTTTCTTTTGATATCAAAATTAGTTTTCTGTTAGTCCAATAAAACAATTAAATTCAAGAAAAATATTTTGCAAAGTGTTCCAGTGTGTTTTATTCACAGTTATGATATAATAAGCTAATAATTAACACATTTTGTGCTTTCGCGAAGCACAAAATTAAGCCGTTTATAGTATTGTAACGTGCGCTTAGTTCGCAAAAATAAAACTTTACCTTTCAGTTTAATTCTCCCACTTTTATTCGATTTCTACTTTATTCGATTTCAACTCTACCAATAATTACATTAACTCACTCTTAACATTATCACTCTATAATCAAAACTGACATCTGGTTGCCTTGGAGGCCTATTTATAACCAATGACATTACATCTAGAACTTCCCTGTAATTTCCACATGGTCTCCACAATCCACTATTTTGTTGTCAAACATTTTCCCTGCTGGTATATTTCTACACTTACACTAGTGTTGCCACTTGTGTTTTCGGTTGAACGTTTCTTTGGTTAGGAAATTTGTATTAAATGTTGGGTGTGCATTACAGCATAAAGAAATTTTATTTCATTTTATTTATTTCAATGTTCGGGTATAACCGTTTCAGTGAGAAAACAATTGCTCATGCGCTATACCAGCATTTTATATGAAAACTCGTCTGTGAAAAAGCAGGGATTGGAAATACTGTAGGTAACATGCAACGAAGGCATGCCGGCAGCAAGCATGTACATGCAGAATGTAAGAAACAAGCTTATTGTAACTGAAGAAAAAAAAGCAAGATCTTATAAATCTTATTATAAATACACTCTTTTAGCCAGACATACCTCTTAAGTTGGCAAAAAAAAATTGTAATCAAATAGTAAACTAGTGAATTTAAGACCCAATAAAATAAACTGAACTGAACTGAACTAGGTTACATGCAAAATATGTACGGTCGTTGATTGCACTTCATAATCACTAACATTGAACTCACTTTGAACTAGAAATTCAAATAAAAACAAAAATATTCTAATTTGTGTTTAGAATTTTTGACTGAATTGCAGTCAAAAACTTTTTTTTTTGCCTGGAATCCAGTCACATTTGTATTATTTTTTTCCAATCAGTTTGTATTTTAGTTCCAGCTAACAGGGGAGAAATCCAGTTGAATCAGAACCTGAAAACAGTCAAAATGGCAACAGTGGCTATGGTGCTTTTTTCTCTTCTTACATGCCCTAACTATCGAGGAATAAATATGGTTCGATGTTAAATAAGTGTTCTCTCTACCGCATCCGTGAAACCTTGTATGTGTCCTGATACCTATACTGTAGTCCTCATTTTTTGTTTCCTGAGCTGCATAAGTCAGGAATTCAGCTTTTACTTCAACTGACCAATTGCTTACCGAAACGAAAAAACAAATTTAAGTTGAGTTAAGAACAAACACTTTAAAGTATTTTTCGTAACTCAACTTAAATTAAAAGGTTGACCCAAAAACAGCCAAAACTTATTTCCAAATCCAGTGAAAACTCGTAAATTAATATTGAATCTTACATAAAAATTAAATTTTGCAAGCTCTTTTGCAAAAATTACCCACAGTTCGTAGCCATCGGCCTTGTAACTGGTCCGTACGGGACATATCGCGTTTTTAAACAAATTTTTTTACACTTATAAACTGAGAGAGCAATGCATCAATTCAGTAGAAGATTCTCTTTCTTTTGACACCGCATCTATAAAAATTGATTTAGTGTAAGAGTAGGGTAAGGATACTTTGAGCAAAACGAAATATCTTTTGTTTGGTTAAACCAAAAAAAAAAACTTTAAGAAAACCTTTTACCTCTTTTCTTGAATGAAGGTCTTAGCAAAGCAAGATTTTCCGTGCTCCGGCTGTACAGGACATGTTCGATGAAATAGTAGATCTTTTGTAGAACACGCCTGTTACACAAAGTGAAAAAGCTATGCCATCTAGCTGTTTCTTTTAAGGTGAATCATATCATTAATTTTGTACTGACTGAAATAAAAATAAACAAATAGGGTGTCGCAACAAAGCTATGCAAACCTGAGACTTTGTTGCGACACCCTACCAAAACCTTTCAAAAACCTTCAATTTTATATCGATACCAAACGGCCAATTTAGAAAGCGCTTTTCACGTAAAGTACTCTTGGAGGGCTTGGTAGTTCCTCGCAAAAGGCAACAGCTGTAAAAAACATAATTTTCTGATGTTTCTAGAATTCGAGCAAAGAACCCACCACGTAAGAAACCATGTCAACTCAACCATTAGGCTGCGGGCAAAATGAAACGAAATGAATTGCTGTGCAGCTCCAACACTTCGTTGTTGAAAAAAAAATTTTCAAAAAAATGAGGCACGAAGAGTGATGAACAAATGAAATATAGCAGATAAGGTTTTCAATTGAAGAAATAATGTTTAACACAATGTTTCTGGTCAAATACACCTTTGTAGCTATAAAAACCAACACGAAGCGAAAAAGCGACTTCCCGGTGGCAAATTTTAATTCAGCACCATTAGAGTTAGTCCACGAGGAGGAAGAGCGATACTATTTTGTTCGTGATCTTTGGCCGAAAGACGTTTTCTTACGCCACATAGTTAAAACATGTATGTAAGAAGTATGTCGTTGAATTGGAAACTAAATGGAAGCTGGCTGACCCTCCCTATAGTGCACTTACGATACTACAACTGAAAACCTGCTTGTGTCTGTCTAGAGTAATTACAATTTTTTTACAGTATCAACTCTGATACTGCTCTAATAGCCAACAGGTACTTAATGTTCAGGTGACCCTTTCGCTAATGTCTTGAAGTAGTTTAAGCTGCTCTAAAAGCCATCCGCTAATTTTGTAATACTCTAACTGTTTCTTTTTTATTTCTTTTATATTTTTTTTATTGTAAGTGTATTTTAACTTTAATTACATTTCATGCACGAAATAAGATTCTTGAATATTTTAAACCCGGTCAAACATCGTAACAACTCTGCGAGATGGTTCTTTAATTGCCGAGGAAGAGATTGCATGACTCCGAAGAAAACTATATTTGTATTTCCTATTGCTATAGGAAGAGAGTGAGATAAAATAACTGGATTAAGTGTGTTTAGGTTGAGCAGGTAATAAAAGTAGGTAGGTTTTGTAATGTAACTGTAGAATAAGAAAATAACTCTTCAGCAACGTGAACTAGTAATGTGTGTTTGTTTAAAGTTCCTTAACACGAAAAGACTCTTAGAATCACCGTTTTGGTTAAAGACTATAAGGAAGGAACAAAGCTATATACACTTTAATGCGGAATTAGAACGTGTTATGTTTACTTTTTGATTTGGAAGTAAGTTTCAATCTTTGAATCAGATGAAAATGCCAGAGTGTATTATTTTACTTTATATAATCAATGCAAATGTGCTTATCAAAAGAAAACAATTTGTTCTTTGAATTTTTTGGATTATACATAAAAAATAAATAGATTAGTTTTTGCAAGGCACTGATAAGTCGTTTTATGCTATAAGGCAACATTTCTTATTCATATTCACTCCATTTACAAAGTAAAATATTTTTCTGGAACAACTCTAAGTTGGTAACTATATAATTTCTTTTTTAAGAAAACGTGTGCAATAAATTTTGACTACTCCATAGACGGACAAAAGTTAGTAAAAATTTCGCAGATCTAAGTCTTTTGAGACTTTATCGTTTACTTCAAAAAAAAAAACTTAGATACTCTAAACAAATTTTTTACAACCAGTACATACTCGTATTTATATTATCTGTTGAATCTGATCTAAAATCAAATAGCAAAAGTTTTTGGAAATCTGTCAACATTAAAAGGTAGTCGATTGGTATTCCAAATCTATTGCGTCATGCGACAAATCATCTTCAGACCTCTCAGATTTTTTAGTTGCAAAAGGAAAATCAATGTTGGGTTTAATTTTGCGCAATTCAAAAGAATTCAGTGATCCTCACACACTGAAAAGTCTATACTATGCGTTCGTAAGGTCTTACTTGGAGTGTTGCAATATTATTGGGAATTCTATATATGAAGGTCATTCGTTAAGAATTGAGAAAATCCAAAAACGCTTTACAAGAGTTTTATAGTGAAAAAGCTTCAGTGGGAAACAGATATGCCTTCTTATGAAACTAGGTGCAAGATATTTGGAATATTGCCTCGTAAAACTCGAAGGAGGTTCCCTGAAGTGATGTTCATTCGTGACTTATTGAATAGCTGTATTGATTGCTCTGACATTTTGGCTTTTTTTAGGGTTCAGTGTTCTTGCTAGGATGCTTAGAAACCAAGTTTTCTTCCAATATTCCATACCACAAAACAAATTACGCAGCCAGTGAGACATTGACTAGATGTTTAAGAAACTGCTAATTCAATTCATGCAATGATTGATTTTAGTTTGAGTAGATTTTCATTCAAAGTCAATTTCTTTTGTTATTAAATAATTTTTAATGGTGGTAATGATAAGTACCTACAAGTATATATTTATTTTTTATGTTACTATTTTATCTCTTATTTAGTTATCCAATTATTGTTGTTTTCTAGTAATCACTAAAGTATTGTATCTTTGCTTTGTTTGATAAAATATACATATACGCTAAAATGTAAGACATATTGACATAGTAAAAGACTTACGAGTTTTAATTGACAGTAAACTAACTTTTAAACATTGTTCATTAGTCCGGCCACAGATAGGGTACTGTAGTGTTATATGGTCTCCGTTGTATAGTGTTGATATAAAAAAATTTTAATCAATTCAAAAGCACTTTTTGTTGTTCGCCTTCAGAGGTCTTGGATGGAACCCCGAATGTATTGTCTTAAATCGTTATTCACATCGATTAAATCTCATTAATATGTGCAGCCTTGTAAATCGCAGAGAGTTGACCGAAGCTTTATTTGCGTTCGATCTTTTAAATTGAGATATTAACTCACCATTTTTGTGTTCCAAAATCCTAACGTTCGTATTTTAAGACACACCAAATTTATAAAGGAGAGCAGCTCAAGGAATAATTATGCTTCTCATGAATGTTTCAATAGATCTTCAAAAACATTTAACAAATATTTTGACTTATTCAACGTAAATATAAATAGGGAAAACTTTAGGAGAAAAATCTTAAATAGGATGATGTTGAAGACTCTTCTTGACTTTCTCTTGTGTATTTTTGCATTAAATCAAACTTTCTTAAATAATTAACTACATAAATAATATCCAATTTGTATATAAAATCCGTTTTACTAATGAAAAAAAATGGTTTTATATAATAAGTAGTACAACAAATATATTTTTATTTTTATTTTATTTTTTATGTAGTACAATCTTTGTCAAGCTTCCCTTATTTTTTATACCTAATGTTGTCCTTCTTTGGCAAAATAAACTAAACTAAAAAAAAACCTATCTACCTCTTGAAAATCGAAATTTAAAACAAATCTCAAAGCATATTCAATATTTAATGGCAATATTATTATAACAACCTTTATCTCTCAGCATTATTGAGAATCTTGCAATGACTTGCTTACATACTTGAGAGGAAGCTTGTGGTGAGTCTGGGCCTCAACCAAAATCGTTCTCCAACAATTTCCATTTGTGGTGAGCTTTTTCTAGTTTGTATGATAGTATGACACCCTGTCGAAAGCATTTTTCGACATCAAAGGCCTTGATGAGTTCTTCACCGACCTTGAAGGAGCAGCGTGAATTTTCCAAAGTCAATTTGCATATAGTCATACTAGTTTAACAGGAATGATAAAACTAGACATAGCTCTTTATAGCTTTTCAAGATCTACCTTAACAACAAAATTCGATCGATAGTAGACTTTCCTGTTCTACGACCACATTGATGAGGACCATTCACCTGATGTGAAGCTTCAGACGTTCACATATTCATATTACAAGAGACATGACCTTATATGTGACGTTAAAGAGTCTTATTCTTCTGTAATTGGTGCCATTGCGAGGATGTCGTTTTTTTGACATACCATTCTGGTATTCTGTAGGTCAGCTGGTGCATATCACACTCTCTCAATCTTCTCAAAAGAGCGCTTCTCTGCCTCTGTTTCTATTTCTTTTTGATAATTTGATGCACTGCTATTTTTGTTTCTTTGTAAGTCTATTTGTACTGGTCTAGGGCACCATTTGTTCGCTTTTGCATCAACATTGGTTGTGCTTTTTGTTTGTCTGCATCTTTTTCTTTAACGGGCCATGGGTTTTAATTTATAATGAAGCCCACAACATCAAAGGATGTCGTTCTGAGGGCTCGGTAGCGGCATAGGATTCAAGGATAGTTGGAGGAATACTCGACTGAAAAAGGAAAAAGCTATTTCTGACTACCGTTGCTTTCTACTGTTAATCGTTACAAAGCTTTAGTTTCGCGTATCAGGTACGATATACATATCCTTATTCCGACCTTGGCTACAACAAGGTAATAGTGATGGCCCGCGTCATCTATGATACTGCGAAAGTGTTTTTGATCTTAAGCTAGTCAATTTGATTGTTCATATACCTTTGTGAATTTTGAGATAAGGGCAGCGCGTACTTAAATTAACTAAAAGTAACCCCATATCGAAATCTGAGTCCCTTCCAAAGATTTTCTCTTTCCATAGTTTTGTGTTAAAAACTACAACCGCAATGATTTTATAAAGCGATTTCGAAAAAATTTTCTTACTGTCCACTTGTTTCGACCAAAATCGGATGAACAGAGGTAATCTACTTCTTCTAAAGACTTTGTTTGGAAGCAGTTCTACTTCATAGAAAAGCCTAAGATTAAATCGCTTAGATGATACAATTTAGCCTAAATTATTCAAAAGATTGATCAATTAAAAAGGTTTGAATTTAACTAAGCAATCATAAATTTTTACTGTCTGGTATAAAAGGTCTGGTTTAACTTTTTAAGTGTGCAATTTCAACATAAGTAAGCGTAGGCTACGAAAATAGTGTGACCGTTTAGGTAGAAATAAATTAATTAGCTTACTTTCTTCCCTGTGTTGTAATGCAATCTTCTATTGATCTTTTAAGCCATTCTCAATTAGTGCTGTTGCTATAACTTCTGTGTAAAATAATAAGTTTCGTAATTTTATCCCTTTTTAAGTTTGAAATTACATACAATAATTAAACATGACATTACAATAATAAAGAATACGAAAAAGGGGGTCCTCCAATTCTGTATGTCTGTCGGTCGCTAAACCGATTTGCTTCAAATTTTGCAGTTATGGTCTAAGGAGTATCCTACAGAGGGTTTTTTGGAATTGGGTCTCCAGGTCTTGAAAGAACGGTACCTGCAATACAACTGATGTGATAGTACTTATTTTATTGCAACGATTTCGATAAAATTTTGCGTGAAGGATTAGTTTTAGGTTGCCTTGCTAATGATTTAAAATATATTTTCAGCAAAAGTCTAAGAACGGTGCCTCCCATAGTACCGTTTTTTCTTAAACCGACTTTCTCTTTTACGAATTTGACGATTTTAATATTTAAGAAGTTAATATACGAATCCTTAGACTCGGGTATAACACTAGAAGAAATAGGTACAGTAATGAAGAAAGCGAAAAATGGAAAGGAACCAGGAGAAGATGGGAATCCCTACGAGTTTTATTCCAACGCAATACCATCATTCTTCAACTTCCTGCTAACATTTTATGATAAGATCTTCTCGAATGCTGACATCCCCACCTCTTTCTCAATATCAGTCATTTCTGCAGTTTACTTGTAGAGAGACTTGAGGAATGGATGGAGAGGAAAAATATTCTTTCAAATCTTCAAGCCGGCTTTAGAAAGCACTATTCTACAACAGACCATATATTTACACTATCTTCGACCGTCAAAGCCTTCCAAGAACTGAAAAACAAAGTCTACACATTCTTTGTAGACTTCAAAACTGCCTTCGATCGAGTTAATCGTAACGCGCTTGTATATAAGCTCTCACAGCTGGGTATCTCTTCAAATTTCCTGCATGTAATTAAGAAAATGTACAGAGGAACAAAAGCAGCGGTATGGGATGGCTCAACTTTTTCTGATTGGTTTGAGACGAATACTGGAGCTAAGCAAGGTTGTCTTCTCAGCGCCCTACTGGTCTCTCTATTTATCAATGATATAGTTGAAGATCTACCTGGAGGAATAAGGATAGCCAATACTGTAACAAATGTTTTATTATACGCAGATGATCTCGATATAATGTCAGAATCACCCGAAAGCCTACAGTTGATGATTAATCGACTTACTGCAACAGATGGGGGTTAACGATTAATACAGAGAAGTCTAAGATGATGGTATTCTTATCTCCAGGCCAAAACGTTAAAAGGTGGTACTACAATGGGAACCTTCTAGAAGTTACCAACGACATAAAATATCTAGGCCTTAAACTGAATTCCAATTTGAGCTTCAACAATCATCTAAAGGAAAAGGCCAATACATCACAAAGCTTGTTGAATTCGTCATGGCGAAACGTGTTCTCGAATAGTAGGATAGTTCTTTCTGTCAAGTTCAAGATATATGAAGCAGTCGGAAGGTCAACTCTCTGTTATGCTTCGCAAATCTGCCGTGCAGATGAATATAATCAAAATGAACAATTCCAGAGAAATTTCTTGAAAAAACTCTTCAACTTCTCTCGAAATACACCAAGTTATGCTATCTACCTGGAAACAGGAATATCTAAACTATTTACAAGTGCACTTAAGGCACAGGCTGATTTTATTATCAAAACATTATCTTATGAAGACTCACGAATAACAAAGAAAATGCTCTTATACGAGTTAAGGAACAAAGACTGGTTGACTGCTAAGTGGAAAGGTCTTGGTATTGCTTATGGTGAAACATTAGTTTTTAACTAAACAAACTCTAATAACATAAAAGAGCAACTGTACCGTATAATACACAAAAATGAAGGCTCGATGCGTGAAGGCTTTATAATAAGCGCATGTGAATCCAATGCTTTCTCTTGTCGTTGAAGCTTAACATTCCCCCATCACTATTATCCATGAATGGTACCTGCATCCAAGAAACCGAAATGCTGTCAGTACTTGGTATGTGTGTATACGATGATCTTCGTTGGAATGACCACATATTTGAAGTCACTAAAAACGCTGCTAAATGCTTAGGCCTCTTGAGACGATGCAGGAATGTCTAAACTACTGATATGGCTACAATTTATTAATAAGGCCTTCATCCGCCCAAAACTGGAGTATAACTCCCATATCTGGTCAGGTGCTCCTCAAACATCTTTGCGCCTACTTGATAGGGTACAAAATAGAGCGTTAAGATTGATAGGTAATAGTTCAATCGTAGAATCGATTGATTCTCTTGAACATCGTCGAAACGTTACCTGTCTCACTCTGTTTTATCGCTTTTTTCATAAGCAGTTCTCTAGTGAAATAGCCAGTTGCATTCCTCCCCTTAAACAATTTAGCCGCAACGCTCGCCTCGCTAGGAATGCTGATCAGTTCTACCTTAAGCCCAACTTCGGGCGTACAGTCAAGTATAGAGATGCTTATTTTAGTCGCACCACCCGAAGTGGAATGCTCTACCTGACCCTGTTTTCCCCTACATTACGATTCACAAAGGTTCAAAAGCAATGTGCATCGGTGTCTCCTATTAAATCCCCTCTTATTTTCCTAATTGCTCGCACTGTGTTCTATAACATTAAAATGGTATTCATAACCCCTTGATGTGCGCGCTAATTATAAAAAAAAGTAGATTATTACACTCACAACTTAACAACAACCTGGATAAGAGAAACTACTTCCACGATTTGCTAACCTACCGAGAACTTTCTATTATTTTTAAAGCAAGATGTGAACTACTCAGCTTAAACGGATGTCCTTATAACGGGAGCTTCAATCAGTTCTGTGCAATTTGCAACTTTAAGGCAAAGGAGATTTGCTTCCATTTTATTAGTATTTGCCCAATATTAAAACCGCACAGACTTTTCTTCTTTGGAAAACATAGTCTTTCAATGCAAGACACCCTTAAAATACTCAACGAGTGCGACTGGAAAACACTTAGCAAATTTATAGAAGTAATCTCCAGGATAGAATGTTATTTGTAACCAATCAATAGTAATTGTACCTTTATAAAAATTATGTTTGCTAACCAGGCTGGCGGCTTAGCCATAGCTAAAAAATTCATGTATTATGTTAACTTGATGAAATAAAGGACAAATAAATGAATTTTTTACTTACTTACTTACTTACTTACTTACTTACTTACTATTTAAGAAGTCGTTGGTGGAAAATGTATTAGGTAGGTAAAATATAGTCTTGGTACAATCTTCACACAGAGAAGTGAATTCAAGCTTTAAAAAATATTCTTTGTCAAACTTTGTTTGTTTATTTAACATGTTCTAAAAATCTCGTTTAATAATGTAAGTTTTCTTTGATTGTTCATTGTTGTATATATACTTTATACTATATTTTACCTTTTTGATTTTAAAATAAAGTTCCCTTGAAGAAGGCAACAACCCTTGCCGAAACGTCGATAAAAAGCGAAAGATCCTTTTTGTTTCTTTGCTTCAATTAAAGTGACCAATACCAAGGAAAATACATTTTCCACCAACAATTTACAATTTTAATTGGTCAATAGACTACTAGTAAAGTAAGTAAAGTAAAGTAAGTAAATGTGTGATTTTATGAATCCATACAAAAGTTTGTTTTTACATAGTTTTACAAAATTCACAAAAAAGCATGGCATTTGCCGTCAGCCGAAAAAGAAAGAGAATATTCAAATATCAGATGGTTTTATAAGTAGAGATGCTTATATTAGTTTATAAAAATATTATTATTATTATAATTATTATAATTTTTTTTTTTTTTTTTTTTTCAAAAGTTTTGGTTTATAATCTGTCTACGATATCTTAAAGCGTTTTTTACAAAACTTACTAGCGTTGACCAGTTGCTACCATTTAGAATGCTTTGCAATTCCTCAGTAGTGAGTGTGGTTTTACTAAAGTGGAAGCGTCTGATGCCATTGAGTACTGGGCAGATTCCAATGAAATGTTTTACATCTTCTGTCGCATGTAGATTGCACAGTGTACATTCAGTAGGGCGATCATTTCGATGTGGTATATAGTTAAGGTACAAAAGCTCTCCTCTTGATTTAAAAATGGTTGATATGGTCTCAATACTGTTACTATCATTAAAATAATTATTTTGGAGATTGTGTTCCAATGTTCGGTAGAGGATTCTGGATTCACTCCTTTTTGCGCTTTCGTGATAAATTTTAAATTGCCTCTCTTTGATTGTGTTCCACAAAAATTCCAACGATTTTTTCCATGTAGCAGGATTGTCGCTAACTTGATCTACGTTGTTTTCTGTGCATAACCTTAACCATTCTCCAAAGAATTGGGTTTTGCGATGCATCATATGCGAAGCCACAATTTTAGGTAGTCTATGTTGGTCATACTCCAATACTTTTCTTATATAATTGAAATGCAGTTTTAGTGTGTACAAATATAGAGGCGGTAGTCCAGTTTCCAAATGAAGCATGTACGTAGGTGTGTTTTCTGGCAAACGAAAAATTTTCTTTAAGAAGTATCTCAGTAGTTTTTCTACCTCCTCGTGTTGGAAAACACCCCAAATTTGTGCTGAGTAACACATAATAGTTCTTACTACTGCTTGAAATAATTTGTATTTTACACTTGGTGCAATGTTGTTTTTTCCCAGAATTTCTTTCCAGTTGCAGTTAATTGCAATTTTAGATTCCTGGAGTTTGGAATGGAAGTGCTTCTCAAGAGAGAGTTTGGGGGTCAAAATAACTCCTAGATATTTTTACTCTCTTACCTTTTCAAGCTCCTCGCCTTCCCATGTCCATTTTTCTTCCCTGGCATATCGCCCTGAACTATTTCTAAAAATCATAATTTTTGATTTGGTGGTATTAACCTTTAAATTCCATTGACAACAGTATTGCTGCAATTTGTTGGTCATAAGTTGCATCATATTCGGTGTTTCTGCTAGCAGCACAATATCATCAGCATACATCAAACACTTGATGTTGACTCCTTCAAACACGATTCCGCCTGGGATGAAAGATGTTATATCATCTAAAAACAATGAGAAGAGTAATGGGCTAAGTAAGCATCCTTGTTTCACGCCCTTTTTGGTATCAAACCAGTTAGATAACTGGTTACCATCCCACACTGCCGCTTGGTTGTTTTCATACAGGCTTTGTATAGTTTTTAGGTACTTAGTTGAGACACCTATATTGCTTAGTTTGAGGAAAAGAGCATTTCTGTCTACTGAATCGAAGGCCGCTTTAAAGTCTACGAAGAAGGCGTATAACTTCTTTCCTTTATCCAGATACGTTTTCGCAATGCTTGTGAGAGTGAAAATGTTATCCACGGTTGAGTATTCTCTTCGAAAGCCTGCTTGGAACTCACTGAGGAGCTTGTTTTCCGTTACCCAGTTCGTTAAGCGATTGAGAAGTACTGCTGAGAAGATTTTCATCACTGAATTCAAGAACGAAATTCCGCGATAGTTGCTAGCGATTTCTGCATTACCTTTTTTAAATATTGGAAAAATAATACTTTTTCTAAAGTTTTCGTTTAGCACACCTTCGTTGAAAATGTGGTTGAAACATTTTGTGAGACCTTGTTGAAATTTTAGAGTGGAGTGTTTGTAAAACTCGTTAGGTATACGGTCTTCTCCAGACTACTAAATACATTAAGAAGTTTCAAAAACTTTGAAATAGATTACATATTTAAATGTGAAAATTTTTAATATTTGAAATTTTTATAAATGTTATAAGATTTTCTTAAATATGTAACTTCAAAACAGCATTCCTGCTTGATTTTTTTTAAGCTGTTTGTCAAAACAACTTCTGGTAAGATTTTTAGTTTTGCATACTTTACTTCTTAAAAACTCGTTTTTGAAAAAAGTAAAAAATAAAAAAAGTTTTATTTAAGATACTTGTCAAACGATTTTGGTTACATTTTCAGCGTTTATTTGTATCAGCTAAAGCCCAAAAATGGCGTTTTTATGTTTTCAATAAAAACTTTTGGAATATTTCATTAGATTTTGTTTAAATATCTTGTAAAATTTTTTAAATTTTCATTATTAATGTGTAGTTGGCAGCCCTATATCACCAATATGAATAGCGATTACTAAAACTTGGTACTCTGGGACTGAATACCAGGTTTTGATATTGACCTTGGAAAGTTCATGCGACCCAGTCGTGCTCGTTTTTCTCTTTTGAAAATGTACAAAATCAACTTGAACTAGAAAATCATTTAAATTATTAAAGTACTTTGGATACTGCCTTACTCAACTTTGCTGCTCTTTTCTAAAAACCTATTTCCTTAACTGCACATATTTAAATCCCGTCAAGTCTCCATTCGTTTTGACAGTTCATTGTCCCATTGAACTGTCAAAACGAATGTTGGCATGAATACCCTTAACACCTTGAATTTATAAAATCTATTGTTTTTTGAGCCAAATGCTTTGTTTTATGGTAGATTTTCCTTGGAGCAACGAAACTTTTTTCCTTTACATTTCCTAGAAGTTTTTCACATACCCTTCGCTGTTTACATTACATGAATGCCATATACTAAAAGCTATTGAGAATCGTTTTTCCTTCAATTTTTAATCAGACAATAGTTCAAGAACCCCAAGGCCTTCCGAAATTCTCTTTATTAAATTTTGCCCTTCAAATGTGAACAATGAAAATCATGACAAAAGATGAAAACTGTAGTCATCACCTGGGCTTATTGTAAATTAAACACGCTCCGTATCAAAAGTAACATGCAACAAAAGAGTTACAAGCAAGAAAATAAAAAAAAAGCACATACACACAAAAAACTACGCTATTTCATTGTTGTTAGTTCTGAACGTGATGGAACTACACTTAACCATAACAAAGGAAGGAAATTTTTGCATGGAAGGAGGCTTTCTTTTGTCATTTATCATATCACCATGGAATATAGCCACACCTACACAACTACACATACGTTCATCAATTATGTTTGCCCTTTCAATCAGACATTTTCGTTTAGTCTGTCTCTAAAATAGCTCTACTTAATGCCAAAAGACTAAAAGCAAAATACAAATTAAGCTGAACCTGTGACACACGTTTGCCTTTAAAGAGCCTAGTAGCTAGCATGAGGCTAAAATAGTCTTGATTGTTCACACACGAAATACCTAAAGCCGCACTCTAACTCAATTCCACCGGAAGTGAAAAAGTGGTGGCAAGATCGCCAGTCGCCACAATGCATTTCACAAAGCCAAAGTAGATTGAGTGCGGCTCTTGTGCACACCTACAAGAGTTAGTTACACTTTCGACCGTGTGTGCTCATAATTAAATATTTCAAACCATTGTTGACGTTACCAGCTATAGTTGCAAATAGCTAGCTGTCGCCACCATATCGTCCAATGTCGTCGTTGTTAAGTGAACTCGTTGGAGTGGCTAAAAGTTTCGGGCCAAATTGTGATGATGTGATTGGAATTTAATTTGCGTGAAAAGAGTTTCGTTTTTTTTTTTCAAAAACAAAAATAAACATTTCTCGCTATCATCAAATTGTCGAAGCCAATTAGTGTGGCGGAGCCCGCTGACGATTTCTACTTTTTTTTTCTCTCTTTTGCTGTTTCGTTGCTTTTCTTTCTACGGCTTTGCTCTGAACAGGTATTTCGTATTCGAAAACTTCTTGGTTTCTGGTGGCAAATGAATACATGACGTGCGTAAAGATGCCCATGAAGAGAAGATGAAAGTGGACTTATCATGCCTTGACTGTGTTGAGAAGGTCTTACCTTACAGTAGATGCGAGATAAAAGAGCTCGCAGGGAATAAGTTTTTTTCTAGCTTTGAACACAAAGAAAATTGTAGGAAAAAAAAGGGGAAAAGCTGATGAGATTTTCGACATGCATCAATTTTACAAATACAATTTTTGGCTCAAGCTATGTGTGTAAAAAAAAATTGGGAGTCACAAGTTAACTTTAAGCTTGAGATATTGCTATTAAAGTGCTATCGTGGCTCAGAGAAATCGTTGTATCCTCCACGGACGTTATTCGTGTCTTCTGGGACAGTCAGGCTGCTTTTAAAGCTCTTGTCTCTGTCTCAACAAAATCTACTACCTGTCACACGTCTCTTAAGGAGATGTTAGAATATTCATCTTTCATCCTTCATTGGTGGGTCACAGAGACATACCAAACAACTGCATGGCAGACGAACTCGCCAAAAAAGGAACGACTTCTCCTCTTCGCGCTTAAAGAAACAACATAGGTATACCTATCGCAACTTGTATGTTAAATCAGAACGTTTCTGAGAATATGAGCACTATATGGACGCAGAATAATACGTACCTTATGAGTTATGACTAAAGAAATTTGGCCATGTGTATACTCGAAACATTTAAGGAGCCATGTGTATACTCGAAACATTCAATAGATATAGATAGATTAGATACAAATGTTTATTTCTCATAAAATTCATATAGAAGAATTACAAAATTCATATAACTTTAAAATGATGTAGAAATATTAATGGCATCTAGTATTATTTAATACCTAAGTATAATAATAGTGTCAAATGCCACTGCAAGTAGTTACTATTACAAAATTTAAAGCAAATAGAATTAGGGTTAGTGGGCCTTAAAGCTTTAAATAAATAGCAAAAGTCAAGTATTTAAGTGAAAAACATTATGAATAATTTTTAAAAAGGAAAAATTCAAGAGATTAATTGATTAGATTAAATCAAAATGTCAGTCAGAAGAGATTCTAAATTTACATAATTTATATCAAAAAACCATAACTTAACAACTGTAAAGATCATTCCTAGAATTGTTAAACACCTAGATAGATTGTGGTAGATTTATTGAATAAACGACATGAAGACACAGAATAAAAATTACGAAAAGCAGTAGTGCGAAAGAGAGGTACAGAGACGAGATTTAATTCATTATTACGCAGATTGTAATTTGCTAAGATTCGGCAATTTAAGTAACCAGAACGCATAAAAAAAGTTTTTAACACTTTAAAACAACACAAATGACGGACAGGAAGAATTTTTTGATCGCAAGACAGAGGGTAACTAGGATGGCGTCGGATTTTATGTCATATGTTTCTTAAAATAGAATTTTGTAGGACAAGTAGTGGTTGAATTTTTGTCTGAATTGCACCTCCCCAACAAGCGATACCATATTGCAACTTAGAATGTAAAATTCCTTAGTTGATTATTTTTCGGAGAAAAGGGGAGCATAAACTACGCAAGTAAAAAAAGTGTCTGACAACACAGCGGAAATATTTTCTCCAACTTTCTATGTGATTAGACAAGCTCATCTTAAAATCTATGCGAAGCCCTTAGTATTTAAACTCATCAACATTCTCAACTAAAAAGCAATTACTACTACAACTGATACTCCTAGAGAAAAATCATAACAACCTAAAAGACAATTGCATTTTATCAGTTTAAAACGTTGACAGCTCGGTGCGTAGTAGTAAACCTCAGTTTTTAAAGGTTTTTGGTAGCCCTGATTAAAAAACATAATTTTTGTTTTAGAGCTAATCATCAAATTGTGCTCAGCGAACTAGATTCGTAATAGATTGAGATCCCAATTTATATCGCAAATGAGGTCCAAAGGATTATTTGATCCATAAGAATAACCAACGTCATCGGCAAATGCTGTAATTTTACCTTTTAAATTTAAACAAAACAGATAATGTATATCAGAAACAGAATAGGTCCCAATACTGAAGCTTGCGGAACACCCAAATTTACTAATTTAATTTAGCTTCCTGTTTCTTCACTTTTAACACGTTGGGCTCTGTTTTCAAGATGAGTTATAAACCATTCAAAGATGAAACCTCGAAATCCTGCATTTCGTAACTTGTCCAACAAAATACTGTGGTCAATCATATCGAAGGTCTTTCGTAATGTCAATAATTAGACCAGCGGTATGCTTTTTTCTATCCAGATTAGAAAATATTCTTGAGCAAAAGATCAACAAAGCATCTTCAGTTAATTTGCCCTCTAGAAACTGATTGTGTTGAAGAAATTAATAACTCTTTTTTTAATTTCTTTTTCAAAAACTTTGTTTAAAACAGAAAGAAGGGATATGGGCCTGTAGTAACTAATGTCACTAACTGCTCTTTTTTGTGCAATGGAATGATGTCTGCACATTTAAGGCATTCAAAAAAAGAACCAGTTCTAACGCTCAGATTAAAAATATTTGACAAAAAATCAACCAAATCATCCTAATTTTTTAATTGTGATGTTAGAAATTCCATCGAATCCACAAGCATTAGAGGTCTTTAAGGAACCAATGGATTAAGGCAACTCAAGTGCAGTAATTGGTTCAAACACAAAACTGTTACTTTATGCATTTGTGCCACAGCTTTATTGTGAAAAACATTGTGCACAGTTGGACTGAGAAGAGAAAGGTAGTAAACTTTTTGATATAGAAGTAAAATATCTGTTAAGCTCTTCAGCGATAACCTGTTTATCGGAAATGTTATTTTACCCTATTCGACTAAATTGCTAAATTGCTAGTTAGGGTGCGATTAGAGGATGATCAACTCTGTAATCCCCTATATGGGGACCAGAGGATGAACAACTTTCTGATCTCAGTGGTATCACTATAGACCCTTTGTGATCTAAGTGTGTCAGACTCCGTATCCTGGCAGCCACATTTGACCTAACTTAACCTTGCTTTACTATTAAATCTGCGAAGGTTTTGAACTTGTTAGTAGTCCTGGAGCGACTGTGGATTTTGGTTGTTGTAGACAAAGCTCACTTTTTTCTTCCTATGGACATGGCACATTTTCATATTCAAAAATTGAATTGAATTATTTTGTTTTTTATTCCATTCCACATTCATGTTGTACTATAAAATGTTTGAGCCATTCAACGGACTTTAGTACATAATTCATAAAATTAGTTTCGATAGTGTTTTTCTTAAATATTCTTTCCTACCTAGCACTTAAGGCATGTTGTTTAATTTGTAATTTGTAAGCTAATATGTCCAACTTGTAGAAATCGATTTATCCTTTACTGCTACAGTACTATCCTTAGTGCTTCAGCTTTTGCAAACTTTCTTCTGATACGACGTTTAGCACTCAAGAAAATCTTATCGGAAAATGTGTTTCTATTTTCACCGGAATAATTCAAAATCCTCTTTTCCTTTGTTTTATTTTTGCGGCCTTGACTGTATGATTTTCTGTCCTCCACTCATTAATCGGTAACCTTAACTTTTATTGCGTTGCATTCTTTGCACACTCACCCTTTTCTTAAAATAAAAAAAAAACCTTACAATACTTTTAAGGAGCTGACCCAAAAAACTTTCCCCAATATGGAATCAGCAACCCCAAATCCAGTTTTACCTCATAAGCTTCGTCTGTGTTGGAACAAAAAAGAACTCTAACTACATCCAATATACTTAAGGTTTGTTGACACGTTTTGCTTGTCTTTCAACGGGGAAAAATACTTAAATGACGCATTGCGTGATTGGAAATGATAATAAGTTTGGTCCGGTCAGATTTAAGCAGGGCCCATGCTTATAGCGTGTTGTTTTCTTCTTGTGGAATTTGGAAGAAGTTTTTACTTTCGCACCTTAACATCAAATTGATGATATACCACACGATGCGGTGGCGTTGTCAATGCAGATAATTTGAGGGGCAACGAAGAGTGCTCTGCTGTGTAACTACTTTCTCTTTCTTTGGCGCGTCCAATTTTATTTGTCCTCTTCGATATTAGCAGCTCAATGGACTGAACATGAATTGGTTTGAAAATTTACGTAACAAGCGCAACGACAAATTCTTGGAAATTATGATAGTTTTAGTTGTTAGTTGGAATCCATTGAATACTGAATTCAATTTTCACACAAGCTGTCCGAATTAACTACGAACCTGTGGAAATGAGAAAGTATCTTTGTATTTTATTTAAATCTCTCAGGTGTCAAACTTTGTTTATTGCCAATTACGCAATTGAAAATAAGAGCATTTTAACAATCCAAAGTGATGTAGGTACAACAAGACAAGACGAACAAATAATTTCGCAACTTTCATTTGACATTTTGCTGCTGTCAACAGGCAGGTGTCTACGAAAAAAATATATATTTTTTGGTCTATTTCAGAAATAGCTTTCTTTCGATGTCTTGTGTGCACTGAATGCAAATTTGATTTGAAACTTAATTGGGTATTTTAAAATCGATTGTCTCCATCATTCCGGAAGTAAGTAGCTTCGTTCTTTTGAAAAGTTCGAACTTTGTTCGGAAAGATTTAATTACTGAGAAATTGATTTTTTATTTTTTATAAGGGACAAGCAAGAAATAACTTTTTACTGTGGGAAGAGAAAAAAATCTCAGAACTTGAAACCAAAATGTGGGGAGTAACTTATAATGAAACTAAAACTTGCATTGGGAATGGATTTCTTAACTTTTTTCCTCTTCAACTGAACTTATGGCAAAGTCGGATTTAAGCATTCTTCTGGATTATACCCACCTACTGACAGCACTGGAAATATGATTTATTATACTTGATAGCTATACATTTACAAGTGGTTTGTTCCTAAAATGAACAGAAATGAATGAAATGAAAAATTTACAAAATAAATTCCTGAACATCTGTCTCCGATTAGTAGCAGGTCATGGGAAGATAAATAAATTTGAACTCACTTTGGTTAGTTTGCAATTAGTATAGGCTATAGGGTGACTGAATTAAGAATATTCGCTGAACTATTCCGCAAGAACAACCCAGGTAAGCTCCTGGAGGAACTTTTACTTAGGAAATTGAAGATGTTGCGCCGAGAAAATAACATCATCCCAGCCAAGCAGTTCGGCTTCCGGGAAAAGCTTTCAACCCTACATCCGTTGATGAATGAGCATAAAGACGTCACCACAGCCCTCAACAGACATCGGGTCACCGTCGCTGGCTTTTTGGATGTCGAGAAGTTGATAGCGGATTGATGCTCTCATCCATAAACTGCTACTGCCCCGCTAGTAAAAATATTTTTTTCTTTTCTCTCCCACAGGAACTTCTTAGTTCAAGTCAGAAGCGCAAAATCAGTCACCAAAAGCATCAGAGTAGGAGTTGCTCAAAGATCGAAGCTAGAGCCATTCCTCTTTAACATAATGACGTCGGATTAGCCTTTCCCAATGGACTGCGAAAATTTGATTTACACGACTCTCTAACATACTGCACAGCTTTGAAGCCATCCATAGCTGCCCGGAGAGTGGACACTCACATCCACAGACTTTATACCTTTTATAGTAAGTATATGGTATACGGGTCAACTCAGTCAAATCAGATTTCGTCTGCTTCAGAAGGCTTGGAGTCTTAAGAGGCTGCCGTACTGCAACATCAACGCTACCCGATGGAACCAGACTGACTGACCAACTGAGCGCGAAGTATCTAGGTATCAACTTCAACGAGGTGCTTAGATTCAACCCGCACTCACGCGCTGTACTAAAGAAGGCCAACTTCACTTTCCACCGACTTTACCCTTTGATGAGAAGAGAAACAGGACTAAGTCAGTCAACGAAACTGTTGATATACAAGCAACAGCTGAGACCCGTCATCAACGACGGCAGCCCAGTCTATTTTGCCATCTCCAAGACAGCGATGAAGAAGCTCTTACTTTTCGAAAGGAAAATTCTGACACTCTGCACCGGCCTCACTTTCAACCACAGCGCTAAAGACACTACAGCAACCAGCTTGTGTACGAGAAAGCCAAAGTGATGCCATTGAATCAATACGTGTTATTTATAGTAAGAAAAACGGCTGCAGATATCAACAACCACTCGAATCATTTGGTGAGAAGGATGACCAGTGAGGGCCAACACGCCAAACTTAGTGACCCAAACAAACTTAATGACAAAGGAGTGCTTTGGGGAAAAATGGCATAGTCCTCTGGCATATTCTCAGATATAGATGAATACAGCCCCCGACTTTTGCAGTGTCTGGCAGTCTGTGAGGGCGCAAGACATCTCGCTACGAAAAATTTATGAACATCGACATCTTCAGGGACTACCAGGCGTTGAAAAGGTATGAATCATAGTAGAAAGCTTGCGCAATAGCTTAAGAATGTTCAGCACAATAAACACCGTAAGTTTGATTTGTGCTTCCTTGAACTTATGGCACAATACTTCAACAAAGAAAAACATAAATTCCCTCCGTCGATTGACAATCTCACGGGCTCCAACTCGTTGGTGAATACAATTTCGACAATGGGTGGCATCCCCAACCTTCCACTCCAAATGGTTCAGCGAGGTTGCCCAAAATTCAACAACCCTCTTCACCGCTGGTCAGCATTCATCCCTCACACAAAGCAGCATCTTATGTCGAGAAATGTTAAAATTTTCAGCCAAGGACTAATTTATGACATTGCAATCGATGCGCACTGAATCCAATCACCACAGAACGCAGCTTGTAACTTAGGGTGAGAGTATGAGTCAAGTTTACAATAAACAACTATAAACAACAGTTCAGTATTTTAGTGGCCTAGGGAAAAAACTCAACGACTTGTTTAGTTAGCGCAGTCCCTCAAAAATTTCCTTGTTGACAAGATAAGCATGCTTGATTTCAAACCACATAAAATCGAGGCTAAAATTTACGTTAGAGTTTAGCCGAGTTCACACTGTACAATTAATTGGACAGACTTCGTTTGATGGAAGTTGGATGGTCGGATGTAGTTTGCGTTCACAGTTCACACTTATCAAGCTTGTCGTCCAACTTTATGTCACATAATCCACTCCGTCCAACTTCTAGATTTTCAAAAATATTTGAAAACAAGTTGGTCAAACGGTCGTCTGAGATACACTTTATTTTAGACATATTAAGATTTAGACTTAGACAATTGCGTCAAATTAGTTGATATTAGTTGATATTAGAGATATCATGATTAAGCCTTGCAACCAAGTTTTCATTGAGTCCATAATCGGTCTTCGTTTATATATTTGAGGATCGTGGGCAAAAAACTGAACATATAGGCCCTAATATTGACCCTTGTGGTACTTTCGAAACAAAAAGTCGCAGTCGGGAGCTAGTTATATCATAACTTACTCGTTAGTGGAAAAATATCTCACTGAAACCAGATAAATCTCAGTTGAGAAAGAAGTAATTGGCAAAATTAAATTTCTTGTAAAAGTCAAGGAAGCAAAGAACTGTCAGTTTAATTCTTATATCATCAACAACCCATTGCTGTTGAACACCTATTATTGTTTTCCCGAAAGCCCGATTGGAATGGGGTAAAATTTTTTGTGTCGATCTAAGTAACAACAATTTTGATCATCAACAATTTTTTCGAGAGCTTCGAGATACAGTGTAGAATAATAATGTGACAAAAGTAATTAACATTTAAGAGTTGCATTCTTTTGGAAAATCACTATGGAATAGCGTTTCCCAACTTCCAAGCTTCAGGATAAGTCGATGAAGCTGTATTAAAGTTTCTTCATGTGCAAAGTTTCCTATATAGACATTACATTTGACATGAGTTTTTTTGGAATCCTGCAACAGCTTTGCGATTTTTCACACGCAGCCGACGAAAAGAAGAGCTATTGACTTTAAATTCTGTTGGGTCACAGCCTACACTTTTCAAAGTAGATGTTACGACCATAGTTGCCCGTGACATGTAAAATGTTATATGAACACCTTATGAAACATTAAAAAGGCCATCATTTAAGCTGTTCTTCGATGCTGTTTTCAAAAATTATGACAGCTAGTAGCGATCCTTAAGTCTTGACAAAAAAAGAAACAAAAACCCAAGTTCATATTTAGAGGTATTTCTATCTCCATCTCTTTCTTTATCTATCTTCATCTCCTTCTCGATCTCTAATTCTATCTCTATCTTAATCTCTATCACTGTCTCTATCTCTTTGTCTTTCTCTATCTCTATTTTCATCCCCATCTCCATCTCCATCTCCATCTCCATCTCCATTTCCATCTCCATCTTCATCTCCATCTCCATCTCCATCTCCATCTCCATCTCCATCTCCATCTCCATCTCCATCTCCATCTCCATCTCCATCTCCATCTCCATCTCCATCTCCGTCTCCATCTCCATCTCCATCTCCATCTCCATCTCCATCTCCATCTCCATCTCCATCTCCATCTCCATCTCCATCTCCATCTCCATCTCCATCTCCATCTCCATCTCCATCTCCATCTCCATCTCCATCTCCATCTCCATCTCCATCTCCATCTCCATCTCCATCTCCATCTCCATCTCCATCTCCATCTCCATCTCCATCTCCATCTCCATCTCCATCTCCATCTCCATCTCCATCTCCATCTCCATCTCCATCTCCATCTCCATCTCCATCTCCATCTCCATCTCCATCTCCATCTCCATCTCCATCTCCATCTCCATCTCCATCTCCATCTCCATCTCCATCTCCATCTCCATCTCCATCTCCATCTCCATCTCCATCTCCATCTCCATCTCCATCTCCATCTCCATCTCCATCTCCATCTCCATCTCCATCTCCATCTCCATCTCCATCTCCATCTCCATCTCCATCTCCATCTCCATCTCCATCTCCATCTCCATCTCCATCTCCATCTCCATCTCCATCTCCATCTCCATCTCCATCTCCATCTCCATCTCCATCTCCATCTCCATCTCCATCTCCATCTCCATCTCCATCTCCATCTCCATCTCCATCTCCATCTCCATCTCCATCTCCATCTCCATCTCCATCTCCATCTCCATCTCCATCTCCATCTCCATCTCCATCTCCATCTCCATCTCCATCTCCATCTCCATCTCCATCTCCATCTCCATCTCCATCTCCATCTCCATTTCCATCTCTATTTCTATCTCTATCTCTATCTCTATCTCCATCCCCATCTCCATCTCCATCTGCATCTGCATCTGCAACTAAATCCCCATCTCCATCTCAATCACTCTCTTTGCTTTAATATAAATATGATTTAAATGATATCATGAGTTTAATCATCAAACTATTACTCCATCTTAAAGCTCAAAAGTGTTTCGCTTTACTTTTTGTTAAGGCAATTACCTCATAATCCCAACAGTTTTTATTTACAGATTAGTTCACAAACACTCAGCCAACTTCTTCTTCTTAGCACACAAAAAATGGCTGCAGGTGTCTTCAGCTTATACTCTCGTGATTAAGAAAACAATGAGAAATGAGTCCGCAAAACAAATGATCCCCATTAACCTTACACCTATAGGCATCCTTGAATAAAAAAAAAAACAAGAGTCATAATTAAACATTAGTGCCATATCATTGCCGCCGAAAAGTATCTTTAATGAGAACTTCGGTCTATAAGAACACCACTTTGTAAAAGTGGAAGCTTACAGTTGAACCTAATCAACTGTCAAACCATTCCCATTTGCAACATTAATTAAACCAAAAATTAAACAGTGCGAGTTTGAATGAGGAAACTTTACCCAAAGCGATAATAACTCAAGTTTCCCATGCTTTTAATTAAATACAAGTAACTGACGTTGAAACTGTGTAAAAGCCGACCGCACTTTGTGTGACACGCATGATGGAAAAAGTAGCGCAAATTCCATTCTCAACCATTAAACCGTGGAATTTGCCAAGACATTTTGCGAGCTTCTGTTTCACACATTTTTTCTTATCAAATTTTCTTCGTCGAAAAATGTGCACGTTTCAGTTCTTTTTTTTTATCTTTCTTTCGTTTTCATTTTTGGGAGAACGTGATGAACACCTTAATGATACAAGCTGTTCTTAGCCCACGGCAAAAGTCTTCAGCAGACGGATTTTTGTGTTCAAGTTTAAACTCAGTGGGAGTAAAAAAAAAATAACATAAACGCAGGCATCAAAGAAGAGAAGGAAAAAAGGAAAAACTGCAACATTTTGTTGAGACAATTGTGGAGAAAATGAAAACTTCTGCACAAAGTATGTCACATTCATAAAATTTTTGATTCCCAACTATAAACGATGGAGCTGGGTTCTATGCATGGTGTACTTTAGGACAGAGTCTTTCAAGTTTCCCACATTCGAGAAGGTACAAGACTGTTTTGATCTCATCCTTATCAACCTTTGTGCTGATTTCTTTGGCACAAGTAATTGATATATTTACTACACACAATTGCTTTTCGTTTGATGCTCTCTGGAGCACCCAGTCACCAGAACTATACACAGGCACAACTTTTGGGAAAGCTCAAATTAAAGATTCACACAAAATAAAGTTTTTGCTTATGGGAAGAGCATAGTTTATAGGTACTTACCGAAGTCTTTTTTGTGTTTTTCAAACGACAGAGCTGTGATTTCTTGTTCAGTGATGACGATAGTTTGTATAAAACGTTCCAAGTTCGTTATTCACAGAAAATGAGTCCTATTAAAAGGTTGTGGGTTGTAATGCTTGTTGCATTTTACATAGGAAAGGAGAATGTGCAAACTTACTATCAAATTAATTATTGAAACAAGATTTAGCTGGGAATATATTTTTTTCTTGACAACGAGGAGAGCCAAACAAAACTTAAGGCGTCAGTGAAAGAATATACTTGTTCTTCAATAATATTTAATTTTCGAAAAGACCAAAAAAAGAAAAAAAAAAAAAGTGATTAAATATCCTTTTTTTTCTAAACGAACGTATTTTGACCAAATTTTTACAATTTTGGAAAATTTCATTGCTCAAGGTCTTACACTTACAGTTTACATTTTATCGATTTTTGGTTGCGCTCCCATACAAAAAAATAATTACTGTGCGGAATGGAACTGCAATTTTAGACACGAGGAACACCACACCATTTAAGAAAAGTGGCGAGCTGCATGTGATTGATAAAAAGTTGAATTGCAACTTGCAGAAGACCACAATGGCACAATGCAGTTGCAGGAGTTGTCTAGCGCTTCCTTTAATGTTGCGTTCATAGCGTTAGGCTATGTCCTAATTGGAGTTGCAGCGCACGATTGAACGATGAACTTCGGTCGGTCGCGTTGCTCGTTGGTAGTGCTACCAAAATGAAAATAAAATATATGTATGTATAAAAGCCAGTTGAGATTATTTATGTACCCAGAGCTGCGAAGCCAACAAAATATTTTTACCAATACATATTACATACAAAAAATGGGATTCACATAAATTTCACTAGTCAAATTGTCTTCGAATTCCATTTTCCTTTGTTAAGAGCAACGCGACGAAAATCAAATTGGTTGATTTGAAGCAACCAGACTACTTTTCGTAGCGGCGGTCGCATGAGTATACACTTTGAATATGAAAAGCTTTAATGATAAAGCTTGAACGATCATGAAACAAACAATTGCGACCGTTCTACCCCATCGCGCGATCGCTTGCCTGTGTTAATAAGGACACGCAGTAGGATTATTGTTGTTTGATATTTTAATCGTCCGATGCAGCGCCCGTCGCTCGTTGTTCGGTCGCGCGATGGATGCCAATTAGGACATTGGGTTACCCAACGGTCGTTATTTTCGAGTCACAACATTCTGTATGCAAGGTTCCATTAGCGACAAGTGTTTAGTTATTTCCGACATTCGATTTATAGCACGCCAAAAATTTAACATGTCATCTAAATTGACCTTGATAAAAATATTTCTTTGAGGTTAATGTTTGTCTTTAAGTTGAAAAGACTGTATACACCACTCCCTTGTCGTTATTAGGGTTCGTTCGTTGATTTTACCCACGTTTTCTTGACAATCCTATATAGGTTGTTTTGCATTGTTGGGTCAATGCTTTACAAAAATTGTCGTTAAGCTGAACATCATCCCCCCTCCCCTACCATCACCCATGGATATTTAGGATTTTTAGTAACGTCCCAGCGCTGACTGATACTTTCAAGATAACCGTTACTAAAAGTTTATCAGATACTCGTCTTTCGTTCAAATCAAATAAAACATTAGACCAATGCTTCTCAAAACTTAAAACAAAACCAGAAAAGGACAGACAAACTGATGTCATCTACAAAATAAATTGCAATGGCAAACCCAACGAACCGTGCAATCTTTGCTACATTGGAACCATCAAACAATTTCTTCGACAACGTATGTCTAATCACAAGTCAGACATAAGACAAAAAAATCCGGACAAGACAGCCCTGTCTTATCCTAGTATTGAGAGCGGTCATTCTTCAGACTTTGATGGCGTCCAAATTTTACAGACCGAGAAACATGTTTCTAAACGATACACGTAAGAAACACTACATATTCTCAACCAAAAGTTCCGATCTGTTATCGAACGTGTGTAGACGTGCCGTGTAAAGTGTCCGCATTTTGCCCAACCAGTGCAATTTACTTTTCATGCCACCATATCTCCAAAATCTAAATCATTAAACTAATCCCTTCAAAAACAATAAAAAACCAATTTTCCCGTGCGCCGCGAGTACAAAAAAATATTCATTGTTTTTAAAACAAAAACAAAAAAAAGAGTGCAAATCAACACCAGTGTCAGTGTTTGTGCAGTGCAATCCATTAAAATGCCACCTACCACCCATTTAAATTAATATAAAGAAAAAAAAAAAATCATCAATAGCCCAAATACAAAGTGCGGTTCCTTTCTATGTCATCTCCTGCCCTGCACCACTCTTGCAGTCACGGCATACACATTTCATATGATTTGAATTTTTTGTTATCAATGCAGTGTGTGCAAATGCTGTGGCTGTGAGTTTGCTAGGCGAATAGTCGATCAACGGTGTTGGTTCCGTTGGTGAAACATAAGGCGTTTTCTTTTTTAGTTCCGAACAGAGAAGTGAAACGTCAAAAACGTAAGAGTATTTCTTTTTCAGTTCAGCGACATCTGAACGCTCAAAATGCTACGTGCTCGAAATAATATGACGGGGCATCTAGAGCAAGAGTGTGAGCGCAGCCAACTTCACATAGCTCAGTTCAGAACACGTTCACGCTGTTCGTTCTCCGTTCAGTTCACGGTTCGGAACTAAAAAAGAAAAACGCCTATAAACAAGTTGCTGGCTGGGCATAACACCGCTAGTAATTTGCTTGTGTTCTCCAATCGAGACCTTTACTTCACTGAACCAAATGTCGTAGGTGATATTGACGAAAATATTTCTTCAAACTTTGAAAAAATAATTATTCAAATTGACAATTTATTGTAAAATTTTTCATATCATTGACGATTTATTCGTCAAAATCAGTAAAAAATATATATGTTATTCGAAACCAATCGGTTAATTTCAATTTCTTCAAATTGATGAAATTTCATCAATCATCATTTAAAATAAAAATGTCCAAAAAAATGTTTTTTTCATAATTTACTGCATTTTCTTCAAATTGAATAAATTTAGTTGAATGCAAGGAAGCGTTTACCTCATTTTGACAAAATATTCTTCAAAATAAAGAATTTTTCATTCACTGTACTAGTTTTTCATATATTCTTCAATTTGAAGAAATTCCATCAAGTTTTCTTATATTGATTTTTTTTTATTCAAATTGAAGAATTTGGTTTTAGCCATTAGAGCAGAGCTTATATATCATACTTTCTTCAAATTGAATAAATTTTTTTGAATAGAAGAAAGCATTTTCTTCACGTTAGCAAAATTTTCTTCAAAACGAAGAATTTATTCAGTCATACGAATTTGCCATCGTTTTTTCTTGGAAATGAATATTTTTTTTTTAAGTACAGGAAGGTTTTTCTTCACATTGACGAAACTTTCTTCAAACTGAAAAACTGTCGTTTGAGATTTTTTCATTATCGTTAAAGTGTTCAAAATGAAAACATTAGGTAGTTAAAATCCGAGAGTTAGTAGTAATAGTAATAGCGCAAAAAGTTAAATTGTGCGCAGAGAAAAAAGTTTACAAGATTCTTATAACTTAACGGGATAATGAATGTATTGACACCCCATAAAGGTAAGTGGTATTACAAAGCAATATTTGAGACAAAACATAGAGCCTAGGAAAATAAATTTATTTGAATAATTTGAAACAGAATCAAAACAGAACAAGAAATCATTTGTTGTTTTTTCAGTGGCAATAACTTCTTGTCTAATTGGTTTTCTGTGATTAATAAATTAGGTCTTGAAAGTACCAACTTATTGTATATTAGAGGAAACTGCTCTTGGGCAGAAATTAAGTCGCATTGGGCTTCTTCGAAGAAGTTCAGATTAGCTGAGGTTGCTAAATCTGAATCTTCAGCAGACATATTGGCAAAATGGAAGCAGTATAAGAATCCAATGGGCTTTAAATTGGTAATTTCAAAAGGTTCGAATATAATTTAAAAATTAATGTAATTTCTTACTTAAATACAGGTTGATATGGATTTCAAGCATCTGTTTTCAAACGCTGGCAGCTTGTTGTTGAGCTTTGATGGCCTTTACAAAAAAATTATTCCAATTTTTGAGGGTGGCATCAAGGATAAGACCAATGGGATGCTTTTTTGTAAGTATGAAAGCAGCAGAAAACATAACTGAAAGTATGTTTTAGTTTTTAAACAAGACCATATCAATTGCCTTCACAATAAAGTTCTTGCCTTTACTCTGTTTCAGATGGTCGGTCTTGTGCTGTATTTTGTTTGCTCCATAGCTTCTTGGCAACAACTAAGTTGGTAAAGGTAAATTCTCTAATTAGTAAACTCAAATAAATTCCTTTTCATTAATTAATCTGCCCTACCTACCAATTTTCTTTAAAAAAAAAATGTTTTCATCTAAATTTGTAACTTATTTATTAATGAATCAAAATAAATAAATCAAAATACCACCTAAATATGTGCCTACCCTACCTAAGTTTACTTTAAAAAATGAAAAAAAAAACTTTTCTATACCTACTTTCATGAAATTTGTTAATTAAAAAAAAAAAGAAAACAAAAAGATATATTGTTCTTATACTTTAAAAAAAAATGGGCACGACTGGGTCGCACGAACTTGCGATTGTGTGCTAAGTACAGTACCAAAATCTTAAGGCTGAGTAAGGTTTAAGTTTTTGCCTTAATATATTTGGTGGTACAGGGTTACCAACTACAATTTAATTATGAAAATTGACTTAAATCACGCAAAATATTAAAAAAAAATATCAAATTAAATATTCCGAGGGCTTCAAGCGAAAATCTAAAAACGTCATTTTTTTGCACTTGCTAAAACATATAAACGCTAAAAATTTAATCAAAATCGTTGGAGCCGTTTTTTAAAAAAACGGTTTTTTTTTTAAATTTTTTTTTTTTTAATTTTTTTTTTTTAACTAGGCTTTAAGAATTCAAGCAAACAAGTTTGAAGATCTTATTGAAAGATGTATTGACAAAAAATTTTAAATAAATCAAATATACCGATTTGAAAATATTCGAAGAAGCAAAATTTTTTTTAAAAAATAATGAAAATTTGAAAATACTAAATTTTTCAAATATTGATATGCAATCTTTCTAAAACTATCTAGGGCTTCCTTAATATGAAATTTCGTCAAAATCGTGCTAGCCATTCACGAGAAAGTCGGGTTTGAAAAAAACGGCACTATGGGGGGTACCGTTTTTAGACTTTTCCCAAAAATAAATTTTAGATCGTAAGAATAGTTATTCAAAAATAATTCTTTACGTAAAATTTTATCAAAATCGTTGGAGTCGTTTTCGAGAAAAATAGGTTTTATCATATAAGTCGTATGGCAGGTACCGTTACGTTATTTCAAGACCTAGAGACCCAATTCCAAAAACCCCTCTGTAGGCTGCCTCACAGAGCCTAACTGCAAATTTTGAAGAAAATCGGTAAAGCAGTTCAGGCTGTAGATCCATATACAGACAGACGGACATACAGACAGACAGACAGACAGAATTGTAGGACCCACTTTTTTCGTGTTCTCTATCATCGTAATGTCATGTTTAATTGTCATCTCAAAATTTTTTTTCTGCACGAATGCAAAACTTGCCTTATAGTACCTATAATCGCAAGTAAAAACTGTGTATTTTTAAAAAAACGAAATGGTTATTGACTCCGTGTTTTTCATTCAATCAAGAACAAACTTTGAAAATTCATTTTATTAAGATATATGTACACTGTACAGGTGTGCTTAAAAATGAAATCATTGTTTATGGTACAAAGAGTATTAAACATAGTAAGTATAAAGAAAAGAAGTTTGTATTCTTGCCAATTAAAAAAGATTATTTCAGTAACAGGATACGTTGAATTGAAGATTACTTTTTTAAAGTGAAGAAAGAGCTGTGAGAATATATTAACATTTTTTTCTTAACTTGAAGAAATGAAAATTCATTGATTCGAAAAGCAAAAGTCGTTCATTTGAAGAGTATTTTATCAGTTTGAGAAAGTATATTGTGAAAATGACAGACTATTCATCAATTTGAAAAATACAACTTTTCAAAATGAGGAATTTTTCATCAGTGTTGAGAAACGCTTATTTTGTTTTTGTTTACTATTACTAAATTTTCATTTATTTTCTATTAAAATGTTCATTTATTCCTTTTTGTTTGTTCTTGCCAAACATAGGTGTAAGACACCCTATGCTTCGACCCGTTAGCATCTATTTTCGCGATTATGTAATTTTTCTCCGTTCTCATGGCATTCGATTAGCAACCACCAAACCAGCCGGTCGTAGCAAAACATTGTACTGTAATTTGTCAAGAGTCAAAATATACATATATGTAATTGCAATAATTAAACTTGTCTATTCTTAAACAAAGCTGGTCCTTCTTCGCCTTGGATATTTTGAACCGTTGTTTTTTTTTTTTTTGTGTTCTGTTTGGTGGTTTGCTGAACTTGGAGACTCCCGACCAGATAAGTATCAACAAATCTGAATTGTTTGTCGCTCATTACCTATTGATACTATATATATATGGATGTGTTTTTTGGGCTCGATTTGTTGCTGCGGTTGTTGTAAAATCTTGTGCTGATTGGTGAAGGGAGTCCCGTTGGGGTGGTCAGTTAGGCTGCAGTCTTGTAAAATTGGATGAAGATAAATTAAGAGGAAAACCTCGTGACTCGTGAGCGGTAATTGTCGAACGGTAGCTACATATATAATGGAGGTGTTAAAGCAGACACGTGGTCATTACAAAGGTGCAATCACTAGAGTTTTTGCATTTGCGAACAATATTCCCGATGGGGTTCATGTGCTTGAGTTAGAAGTGCGGTTAGAAAGGTTGGAGAAAGCATGGAAAGGCATTTGTGAAAGCCAAACGGCTCTTTTTGATTATCATACCGCGGAGGGATACGTAGATCCTGAAGTTGAATTCGAGGTCGTGGAAACAAAATACATGGACGCGAAATGCGCGCTTCTGAAACGCTTGAGGGAACTAACCCCTGTGTGTAGTGAAGCTCAAGACACTTCACTTAAAGATTTAGTTGTGTCGCAAACCGAGCTGTTAGATAGGTTAGGACAATCATGTGCTTCTAACACTAATAAGAAAGGTGATCAAAATGTTAAGCTGCAACCTATGCACATAACACCTTTTTCTGGTGATTACCGTGCATGGCCAGGGTTTCGTGATATATTTCTTCAAACGGTAGATTGCCGTCCGAATCTTTCCAGCTCGCAAAAGCTTTGGTATTTAAAATCGGTTCTGCGCGAAGATGCCTCCAAACTTTTAAACGGTATAAGTGTTTCAGACGCTAATTATGAGCTCGCTTGGGAGAAGTTGGAACGTCGATATGATAAACCGGTGTACATTATAAATGAGTTAATTGAACAATTTTTAAAGTTGCCAAATGTCGGTTCGGGAGAAGGTGCCCGCTTGCGTAAGCTTGTAGATAAAGCGGATGAAGTTTTACTTGGGCTAGAAGCGGCCAAGGCAGTCGGTAGGGACCCGTGGCTTGTTTATTTGCTGATAAATAAAACCGACTGTGAAACTCGAAAAGCTTGGGCGTTAGAAAGTAAAATGTCTGAAGAATCTACCATCGAAGATCTTCTTAAGTTCTTAGAAACACGTTCTTGTGCCTTAGAAGCTAGTGACCCCAAGATCTCTCGTACTGAAAACAATTCGCGTCGTACGTCGGACTCTATAAAGATCAAAACTTTTACCGTAGTGAACTCTTCATGCCCAAAGTGCCAAGGTGAACATTATTTGCCCCAGTGCCCAGAATTTGTTTCAATGTCGGTTGATTCGCGGCGCAGTTTCGCGCGAGATCAAGGGCTGTGTTATAATTGCCTCCGTACAAAGCATTCTTCGATGCGATGTCGAGTCAAGGCACGTTGCACGTATTGTAAATCTCGTCATCATAGCTTAGTACATTTAGATACCACTAGTCAACCTTCTAGTTCAACCAGTTCTCTCAATGTTGCTGCATGTCTCGTGAGCAATCATACGAAGCACGATTCGCGTTCCTCGGTCTTACTACCTACAGCTGTGGTAAAAGTATTTGATAACTTAGGAAAGACTCATCTCGTGCGCGTGTTACTCGATAGCGGTTCCCAGGTTTCGTTTGTGACCGATAATTTGATAAAAAGACTTGGCCTTCGTCGTTCCCATGCACGTTTGCCAATATCTGGGATTTCGTCAGTCCCAGTGGGTGTTACGCAAGGGTCGGTACAAATAACCTTGAAAGGTCGCATTACTACGCATTCTATGCAAGTTGAGGCCTATATCCTTAAGGAAATCACCTCTCGAACTCCATCGCTCTCGTTCGAAGGTAGCAGCTTCAATTTTCTCGACGGTCTTCTGTTGGCTGATGCAGGGTTTAAAGACCCTGGTCCCATTGATATTCTGCTAGGGGCTGACAAGACGTGGAGCATTCTACTAGGTGGTCATCGCTCGGACCCAGCAGGAATGGTGGTTGCGCACGAGACTCTCTTCGGATGGGTAGTGACGGGTTGTTTGCCAGCAAATTCGGTAGTTGCGTTGTGTGCAGGTGTAGACCTTGATGTTGTCCTCAAATCTTTTTGGGAAATAGAAGAGGTATCCCATAGTTCTTCATTGAATGTAGATGAAGATGAGGTGGATAAGCACTTTTCTCAAACCTTAACTCGAACATCAGACTCTAAATACATGGTTGAACTCCCGTTTCGAAAGGAAAACGTTAAGTTTGGTAATACTCTCTCTGGAGCCTTGGCTAGATTTTTTGCAATGGAACGTCGGTTTTCGCGAGACAAGAACCTCAAACTTGAGTATTGCAAATTCATGCAAACATATTTAGAGCTTGGACATATGGAGCGTATTCCGGATAATGAAGTGGAACCTACAACGGGAAGTGTTTTCTATTTGCCTCACCATGCCGTTATCACCAACAAAATGCGTGTGGTGTTCGATGGCTCACATAAGGACACTAATAATTGCAGTCTCAATGAAGTGCTTCATGTGGGAGCTCCTCTACAACGCAATTTAGTCAATGTTTGCATTCGCTTTCGGGTACATCGCTTCGTTTTCAGTGCAGATGTTATTAAAATGTTTCGCCAAACTTGGGTGCATCCGAAGCACCGTGATTTTCAGAGGGTTATTTGGAGGGACTCTCCTGATAGCCCTATTTCCCATTTTCGACTGTCTACCGTGACATATGGTACATCTCCTGCTCCATATTTGTCTATGAAAGTTGTCCGTCAAATAGCATTGGATTATAATCAGCAGTACCCTCTAGCTTCGCATGCGGTGCTGCATGATATGTATGTTGATGATCTAATGACAGGGGCTGATTCGTTGTCGGAGACTTTAGAGCTAAAGAAGCAAGTGATAGAAATGCTGGCGTGTGGAGGTTTAGAGCTCAGCAAATGGAGCTCTAATTGTTGGGAGATTTTACAGGAGAACGTTTGTGGAGAAGCTGTTTCCTTGGATTTGGATAGTTCATCGCAGTGCACCAAAGTTCTGGGTTTGGTTTGGAACCCATTTCATGACACATTTACATATAAAATAAGACTGCCGGAAAGATTCGTTCCTACAAAACGGAGTTTGCTTTCTGAATCAGCAAGTGTTTTTGACCCATTAGGATTTTTGGCTCCTTCCACTATTTTGTTAAAAATATTGTTCCAGGAGCTGTGGATCGCAAAATTAGATTGGGACGACCATTTGCCTGTCGAAATGTTGGAAAAATGGAAGCTTTACCGACAGGAAATGGCCTATTTTGAAAAGTTTAGAATTTCTCGAAGGTTTACCCAATATTCTAAGAACTTGGAGTTAATAGGATTCTCGGATGCTTCAGAAAAGGCATATTCTGCGGTAGTCTACTGTCGTAGTGTTTCGAAAGATGGTGTTGAGGTGAAGTTGGTTGCGGCAAAAACTCGTGTCGCACCCGTAAAACAGCTGTCGATTCCTCGTCTCGAACTCTGTGGGGCTCTTCTCTTGAGCCGACTAATAGAGCTCATTTGGTCATCGTTGGATGTAAGACCCACTCGCGTATCTGCGTTTTGCGACTCTAAAATTGTCCTGTCCTGGCTCTCTTCCACTCCACGAACATGGAGTACGTTCGTCGCCAATCGTACGTCAGAAATATTGTCTTCTTTGCCTCGTTCTTCTTGGAATCATGTTTGTTCATCGGAGAACCCGGCGGACTGTGCGTCTCGCGGACTAGCACCTCAGGAGTTGATGAGACATAGTCTTTGGTGGAATGGCCCAGCATGGTTGGTGCAGGAGGTTAGTAACTGGCCAAATGATCAGATAATTGAAATGACAGAAATTCCTGAAGAGAGGAAAAAAGGTGTAACCGTTAACGTTTCCGTTACGATTGAACACTTGCTTGAAAACCTTTCACTTAAAATATCGGATTGGAGGAAATTGTTAAGAATAGTTGGCTATGTTCGTCGTTTTATACATTTTTGTCGTTTGCCTAAAGAGAGTAGAAGACATGGTCATCTTTCGCTTTCAGAGCTTCGCCAAGCCAAAAATGTTTGTCTACAATGGTCTCAAAATAGTTTCATTGGTGAATTGAAGGCGTTAAAAGCTAATAGCTTTGTTCCTAAGAGCTCCAGTCTGTTCTCACTTTCGCCTTTTATTGATGACGTCGGTCTCTTACGTGTCGGTGGAAGAATTTCGAAGGCAAGGGATGTTCCGTTCGGTATAAAACACCCTATAATTCTGCCTAAGAATCGCATAACACAGCTGATACTTTTGGATGCACACAGAAACTTCCTGCATATTGGTGTTTCTGGGCTTTTCACATTGATTCGGCAGGAATATTGGATTGTCGGTAGCAGAAATCTTATTCGAAAGTTGGTTAATGATTGTGTTACGTGTTTCCGACTTCGGAAGGCTACGTCTACCCAGTTAATGGGAAATTTACCGTCGTCTCGGGTGAACCCATCTTTTGCTTTCGCCCATACAGGATGTGATTACGCTGGTCCCATTACACTTCGTTCATCGAGAGGAAGGAAACCCACACTGATAAAAGGATATATTTCATTGTTCATCTGCATGACTACCAAGGCAATTCACCTAGAATTGGTCTCTGACTTGACTACTGAGGCCTTTTTAGCTGCACTCAGGAGATTTGTAGCCCGACGTGGTAAATGCAGCGTGATATACTCCGATAACGGAACTAATTTTCAAGGAGCTGCCCGTGTTCTTTCGGATATGTGGAAGTTGGTGCGATCGCAACCTCATAACCAAAAGGTTGCTGAAATGCTAGCAGCAGAAAATATTGATTGGCAGTTCATCCCTCCGCACAGCCCTCATTTTGGCGGGCTTTGGGAAGCGGGTGTTAAATTGGTTAAACAACATCTCCGTCGCGTTGTTGGTGAAACTGCCCTAACCTTCGAAGAAATGTGTACATTGTTAGCCCAAATCGAAGCCCTCCTAAACTCTAGACCTCTTTGTGCTCCGTCCGACTTAGAACTTGACCCATTAACACCTTCTCATTTTCTTATAGGCAGACCCTACACAGCAATCCCTGAGCCAAGCTATTTGGAAACGCCGATCAATCGATTGGGACGATGGGAGCTACTACAGAACATGATGCAAGGTTTCTGGCGAAGGTGGCAAAACGATTATGTTACGTCGTTGCAGCAGCGTCCCAAATGGAGAGAAGCATCCAGAGATTTTGAAGTTGGTGACATGGTCATCCTGAAAGAACCCAATTTGCCGCCGTCACAGTGGTCCCTGGGAAGAATTTCCGCAGTCCATCCAGGAGAAGACGGACATGTACGAGTGGTCACGCTACGTACGAAACGTGGTACCTATATGCGACCCATCACTAAAATTGCACTTATGCCATGTCCTGAAATTCCTTCAGGGCGGGCGGAATGTTGAGAAACGCTTATTTTGTTTTTGTTTACTATTACTAAATTTTCATTTATTTTCTATTAAAATGTTCATTTATTCCTTTTTGTTTGTTCTTGCCAAACATAGGTGTAAGACACCCTATGCTTCGACCCGTTAGCATCTATTTTCGCGATTATGTAATTTTTCTCCGTTCTCATGGCATTCGATTAGCAACCACCAAACCAGCCGGTCGTAGCAAAACATTGTACTGTAATTTGTCAAGAGTCAAAATATACATATATGTAATTGCAATAATTAAACTTGTCTATTCTTAAACAATCAGTATGAAAGTATATTTTTCAGTTCAAAGAAAATTTGATGTTAAAATGAAGAAAATTCATCAAATCGAAGAATAAACATTTGTTTAACTGAAGAATATTTCATCCATATGAAAACGTATGTGTGAAATTATGAAGCATTTTTCTTCTATTCGAAAAAAATATGATGTGGAAATGAAAAAAATTTCATTTATTTGAAGAACAAAATTCATCAAACTGAATAACATTTTGTCAAAATGAAAAATTCAATTATTTAAACTGAAGAATCGTTATTCACCAAATTTGATAAAAATGAGATAAAATTTATTCAATTCGACGAAATTTTGTAGATTTATCAATTAAACCAAAAATTCTAAGCAATTCTTCAAAAAGACGATATAATTGTCAAATCAACACATAGTTTTCATTGACCGTATATTGATCACCCTTTCTTCAATTCCACCTACGTTTTATTCAATATAACTACCAAATTTGGTTCAGTGTTGTTGGTTCGACTTAGGTTGCGTCTGCGTTTGATATTTTGTTTTGTGTGTTTTTGTGAATTGTAATGTCGGGTAAATTTCGGGTCGATTTTAGCAACATTAGGGGGTTGCGATCGAATTTCTTTGCTGTGTACGCTCACACTGCAAAATGCAGGCCAGCAGTTTTGGCACTGAGTGAAACTCAAGTAGGTGTTGATTCTGATCCCTCAGAGTTTAACCTGCCTGGATATAGCTTAGTGCCATTATTCTTCTTCTCCCATGGCCTCGCCGTATATGTTCGGAATGAATGAATGAATGTTCTAATACGACCTTTAATTTCATGTGGTTAAAATTCACCGTCCGTAAGCATATCATTCACTATTGCTTTATCTATAGAAGCCCCAATTTAGATAGCAATTCAACCTCTAACGAGTTTGATGCGCTATCTGACTCCATAATAAGAATTGTTTCCCAATATCCTCACACTAAAATCGCAATTCCGGGCGATTTCAATGTACACAATTCTGGTTGGCTTCGACATTCTGGCCAGACGACACCCGAAGGAGAATATGTTGAGATCTTCGCTGAGTTAAACCAATTAACTCAACTTGTTGATGAGCCCACTTGGGTTCCAGATATTGAAGGCCATGCGGCCAACACTCTTGACTTATTTCTCACTTCTCATTTCGAAAAATACAGAGTTATAGTATCATCTTTTCTAGGCAAATCGGACCATTGTGTCACATCGGTAGATTTTCCGTTTTCCGTCACGGTAAAAAAAGATAAAGTCCTTAAAAGAACTGTGTGACAATACGAGAAAGCCAATTGGGACGGCCTGAATAATTTCTTTCGAAATTTCAATTGGTCATTGTGCTTTCTGGACGGAAACGTTGACGCATCAGCTGATATGATATCTAACGTAATTCTCAACGGCATGAGAAATTTTGTTCCTCACAGAACAAAGAGTATCATTCCCAAAGAGAATTCGTGATTTGATTTAAGCTGTAAAGAGGCGATTAGGGATAGGGAAAGAAGTTTTCGAAAATTCAAAGATAACACTTCAGTAGAATATCGAAATTTGTTCAAACGGGCCAGAAATATCTGCATTGCTCAAATAAAAAAGGCACAGTTTTTGCATGACAAAAAAGTAAGGCGAAAAATACTATTGTGTCCAAGAGGAAGCAAAAACTTTTGGTCTTTTGTTAAGAACATTAAGAACTCGATCGATCCCAACGCTCGTCTTCAGTGACTTTCCATATGTCAGCTCCATCGACAGAGCCAATTTTTTAGCAGCTCAATTTGCTGCAAACTCAACAATTCCTGATAGCATATTGGCTCCATCTGAGTTTGAGTCTGTAGATTCTGTGATGAAGCAGATAATTTTTTCGAACTCGCTCGGTAGAGAGAGTCCTCAAAGATCTCAATATACACAAATCCGCTGGTCCAGATGGTATCCCGGCCGTTATTCTTAAGAGGTGTTCTTCTACGCTGGCAAAACCACAACGTAAACTTTCCCACATTTCCTATTCTGCTGGGCTTTTCCCAAGCAGATGGAAAACTGCTGTTTTCCAGCCGGTTTCTAAAAAAAGGCGAATCTTCCTCTCCTTCCAATTAAAGCCCAATTGCACTAACGTCCCTTCTTTCCAGGGTCAGGGAAATATCCTGAAGAACGAAAGCTTCTCTATGACCGTCAGTATGGCTTTCGTAGCAAACGGTCCACTGGTGATTTGATGACTTATCTCACCGAAAAGTGGAACCAATCTTTACAATGTTTTGGAGGAAGTAAGATTATTGCGCTTGATATTTCTAAGGCATTTGATAGAGTTTGGCATCAAGCTCTTTTATCGAAAATGCGTGCTTTTGGTATCGATGAGTCTCTTCTTCGTTGGATTAGAAACTACCTTTCCGAAGTTGTACTAGATCATTTTAAGTCTGATACCCACTTTATAAACGCTGGTGAGCACCAGGGCTCCGTTTTGTCTCCGACTCTCTTCCTCATTTTTATAAATGATCTCTTGTCTAAAACTTCTAATCCACTTAACTGTTTTGCTGACGAATCGACCCTCAGCTTTTCATATTCGTTTCCAAATTCACGTCTCTGCTCGTCGAAACGTTACCTGTCTCACTGTCTTTTATCGTTTTTTTCACAAACAGTGCTCTAGTGAAATAACCAGTTTCATTCCTCCCCTGAAACAATTTAGCAGCAACACCCGCCTCGCTAGGAATGCTCATCAGTTTTACCTTGCGCCCAAATTGGGACGTACAGTCAAGTATCGAGACTCATATTTCAGTCGCACCACCCGAATGTGGAATGCTCTGCCTGACCCTGTTTTTCCTCTGCATTACGATTCACAAAAATTTAAAAGCAACGTTCATCGGTGTCTCCTTTCAAATCCCCTCCTATTTTCCTTAATGCTCGCACTGTGTTCTATAACATTATAAGGGTAGTCATAACCCCTTGATGTGCGCGTTAATTATAAAAAAAAAAAAACTAAACAAGACCAAAAAGAACAGTATTTTTTGCAATACGCAGGAGAAGATATCCAAATATAACTTTCAGCCGACGATGCCAAGCCAATGTTCTGCGTTCTTGGGAATGCATCTCTAGTTTCATCATAGTTTTATCATAAACTAATTATGTAATTATTTTGAGTAGGAGACCGACAATGAAGAATCTAAAGAACTACTGCTCTACTTTCAAAATCTTTAGAGAGTAAGAATTTGCAATTATTATCAATATTCAGCCTGACCGACCTAATCTATCTTTCCTGAGCTTTTGGCAAACCGTATGTAAAATACCATGCACAAACAAAATTCAAAAAGTTAACAATTAATTATAAAAATAATTAAAAAATTGAGAGCTTTTTTTCTTAACTATTTTCTATAGGCTATTTAAAATACATTTCCGAAAATTTCATGAAAATGGATGGAACTGGGCCTGGACTCCTTGGTTTTGCCATTTTTATGTTTAACGGCACTCCGACTACACTATTATTGTTTTACAGCAAAAAAAATCATGTTTGAAAATTTTGTAAAATGAAAATTCTGGAAAATCCATTTTCTCTTTCGTAAATTTTATTTGTTTGTGTTTGTAATGTGGTTGTAATGTGTAATTTTACTTTTGATTGCATACACAAAAAATACATTTAATTTTTATGTCGTTTCTTTTTTAGAAAATATGTACAATAGAGAACTTCGTTCCAAAAAAAAAAAAAATTTGAGAAAGTCAAGAAAAATCTTAATAAGAAAAATCAAGGTCATTGGCCCACAGCCCATAAAATAAAAACGAACAATTTAAGTATCCAATAAAGCAATAAAGGTCAAAACACATGCTGTCAAGCGAAATCATTCAAACCCCTGGCCATGGGGTACTTTCTCTTCAACTGAGTGAGCAAGCAAGCCGTGCACGAGCTGCGACAGAAATCTGTCTAATACAATAGAGATCCACCTATCTGGGTCGATCCTGTAACGTTCCTCCTTCTAATTAACCATTGAAAAAAAAAAAACAAAAATTGATAAAGTTTAAACATCCCGTCAACACACCATATTCCAACTTTCTCTCTATATTCTCACACGTATTGGCATCCTCTTATTTATGGAAACTTAGATTGTGTTTGAGAGTTCCCTCAGCAAAATCGTATTCAACTGCTGCAACATGTCCCAACGAAGACCCTCACACCGTATATAAATGGCAACCACCCGTAGAACGTTGGCTTGAACACATAGTTCCATAGTTCATATCAGCAGCAGTGCTTGAAAAAATAGAAGGAACAAGAAATGAAAACAAAAACATGCAAGGCCTTGAGCCCGAGCACTTCTTGCGTTAACAGTAAATAAATTCATATTCTTTATACCCATCCAGGGACTGTTGTAACACGAACATCGCCCATCGGATACCATACACCTCCCCTAAAACGACCTATTTAGAATGGCAGCGACTGCAAGCCCCAAGCACCTTTCGGTTATAACTTTGTTTATCTTATTTTTCGCTGTCATGGCGGACTTTCCGCTGTGCGCATTTTTCCACCCTGTCTGTACTGGAATGTGCATGTGCCTTAGAAAGTATAGAACCCAAACAGTAGAATATCTCGATATAGAGACACAAAGACTCTACTGCTTGCTGCCTCCAATCCATTCACTGTTTTCCATAGTATCACCGTAGGGTGTTACTCGTTATCGATAAAAATAACATTCTGCAAGTATTTCCTCTGTACATTGGGTAGTGGGGTTGTTGTTGTTGTTTTTTTTATACCACTCCCCACGTCCCCACCATAAAACTCTCATTAGGCCGAGGGCTAAATTCAGGACTCAATTCAAAAGTTTTCACTGATTGTCGCGCATATGAAGAAAAATGAGTTTGATGCTGCTGCACACTCTTGTCTATAGATAAAATCCTATAAGTCATGCTCTCGACAACATCCAGGACTTGATATCGATGCAGTGCGATGACGTTGAACCAAAAAGCAATAGTAGCATTAGCCAACAAAGTCATTTTGGCATCCGGCAAAATACTCATGGAATCCCTAGGCCGATTATAAGCTGTTGTTGTTGCACTCAACACTCGTCGTCGTCGTCGTCGTCGTTACGTTAAATGTGCCTGCTCCCAATTGGTAAGCCCTGATGTGCCACATTGTTAGATTTAGAAATGCTGAGGTGTACCATTTGTGAATTGGAAGCTTAGCAGATAAAACCGCTACCGACTCATTCAGGATGATTTTGTGGCATTGACCCGGTGTGATGATGGTATTCCGTGCCTAAACACAAACAACCGGTTGAAAGGATAAAGATATTTCGGAACAGCGCCGCCAAAATTGCCACAATAATTCTGAATTAAATTGAAAGTAAGTATACGGATAGGTTGTGCTTGGCAAGAGGTTTTTAATGAAATTTTAATATCAATTAGGTAGTTTCAAGTTCACAAAGTTATAGCCAAAGCACATTTGGTTGGAGGTCAATGTCATTAAATATTGAACTCATTGATATAAGCACTCAGAGGATTTACACTTTACAGACTGAAATAAAGACAGCAAAAAACAGGAAGTAAAAAAGTATCGATTATGGATTAAAAATAAAATCATTTCACAAGGTGAATGAGTTTATTCATTAAACTCATTCACTCATTCATTAAACTTTAATGTGAACGTATCACTTCGACATGAGATACGAGGAGAGTAGTTCTTAAATTAAGGATTTGATAAGGATGCCTATTGATCGCCTGATCAAACAACTGCATGGTGTCGAGAGACTTCAAAGTAGAATCCCCTGATGACGCTCAACCACCAAGATAAACTGAAGCGCCAGCGATTAGGCAAACAAACCTTATATTGAATTCAAGTAATACGGAAGCACATTAATTATGGATATCTGTTTCTGGTAATTTGAAAAACAAAGCAATTTTTGAAATGACTATTTAAATATGTTTTTATTGGATATTTGCCAAGGCAACATTGTCATTCTATTAAAAAAAACCACAGAAGCTCAATAATTCTGTGCTAGTAATTCAAAAGAGCTTAAGTCGACATAAGTTTTTTTTTTTTTTTTTTGTCAGGAGGAAATCTTCAAAAGACACTTGGCAGTATTCGATACCAAGTAGTGTGGGATTCTTACCTCACTAAAAACTACTCGTAATCAGAACCAATCTATGAACGATCGACAACAGATTTTTCTTTCTCAATAATATAATCGCTTTAAGGGAAGCTTCAACTTTTAATGCTTCCCATGACTTTTAGACCATTAACTCGTGTGGCTTGGTTCTTCTTAATCTCCAAACACTGCCTCTCGTATTTAATACGGACTCCATTTCAGAGTTGATATGACTATGCATGCAGTCACTGATTGTGTGATACAGCATGTTTTCTAACAACTTCTGCAATAAATAAGTTGACATAAGTGATAATCGTGTTTTCGATACTTCATATTTTTCATTTTGTTTACCTTTTCATTTAGTCTGGGTCCCGTTACTATACGACAAAAAATAGATATAAAATCAATTTATGTTGAAATGGACAAAAAATGCATTTGCACAAAAACTTGCGTCTATCTTGAGCTTAAATTGATCGAAACAATAAGAAAATATATTTTTTTGAAACGGCTTAAGTCATGATATAAGCGCTTATTACAAGTTGAAATCAAAAGAAATGAATGCTTATGTAGACATTTATGTAAGTTGCTTTGAACTTAAGCAAACCGGATCATTTGATAACTTATGTCTACATAAGCCTAAAGTTAAGTTTAAAAAACAATTTTTTACTAGTTTTGTGGTAGTTTTTATACAACGAAGCAAAATGTAATTTAATTTTTGAAGTGAAAACTTCTTTAGGCGCGTTTGGCACTTTTGCGATGGGGGTAAAGCAATGAATTCGCGACCGACACCATTTTTCGGCTCATCGTAATTCGTATGTAAAGTCTTCATAGCCCAGCGTCTCAGGTTCGATTCCCAGCCATGACTTCCATTTTTTTATTTATTTAAAGTGAAAACATAAATAAAAATTGTCGCCACGACTAGGATTCGAACCTGAGACCATGAGATTCATAGCCAACGACCATTCATTTTGAATTCATTTTTATTAAATTTTTTTTTATATCTACTTACGTGCTAACAAAAATGTGTAAAACTAGCTTATATAATACCTTAATTAACTTACTGACCCTAGGCGGGTACTCTAAATTATTCAGTAACTTAATTCTAATGCCTTTCGGCCTATAGATACAATATATATTTCACCCTATAACTAGAATTATGAACTAAGAAAATTTAAAAAACTTAGTTATTTTTGATCAATTTTTGGTTTTTCTTAAAATTACTTACAACTAATTAAAACTACTTAAAACTAATTAAAAATACTTAAAACTAGAGCAGCCACAGTAGCTTTTTTTTTTTTTTGTTTTTTGTATTTTATATTTTTTTTTTTTTTTTTTTGGTGTTTTGTATTTTATATTTTTTTTTGTTTTTTGAGTTTTTGTAATTTTTTTTTTTGAATTTTAAGTTTTTTTTTTTTTGTTTTTTTTTGTTTTTTGGATTTTGTGATTTTTTTGTTTGCCACTGTGCCCACCCCCTATACCCTAAAACTTACACGCTAAACCTTTGTAAGCCAGCCATTGGCGACTCGCTTTCATTATCAACTTCAAGTTGTTGCTCCGACAACCACCAGAACATTTTCGACGTTTTAACAACGTCACGACGATCGCGATCTGAAACCGCCGTACTGAACCGGAGGAGCTCTTCAGCTTCTCCGCCTACTGCGGTGACGTCTCGGTTGTAAAGGAGCCGTCGTTCCACGGACTTCCGGCAGACGTGGTAGATTAGCGGAACCGCCAATCTATCCTGAATCAGCCCTACCATATCAAAATAGAGGAAAGCCTCCGGTGGGACAAATCCACTGAAGCTCGTTTTCTCCATATACTCAGTGTTGGGGTAATAAGCCCCAAAAATCAGGCCATTGGTCGAGGTCATCGCTCTTGCAGTGTGACCACGAGTCAGTTTTATAATGAAGTTGTCGATCCTGTTTATTTGAGCCCCGTTGTAAAGGACCTCATTAGGATAATATTTTCTGTACTCCGACTCTGGTGTTCTGTGCAATCCAAGACAGGTACGCAGACACTGTCTCTCAAACACCCGAATCTTTTCCATTTGAGACGCTGTAACATTGAACCACACGGGGCACCCATAGACAATCATTGGCCTTATGAGGGCCATGTAGCAAATCACCTTCACTCTGCTATCAAGTTGACTGCTGTGAAACAGTCTCCTTGTCAGAGCAAAAGCTCCTCTAGCCCTGGCCAGAGCTGCATCCATATGTTTGTTAAAATATAGATACTGATCTAGCCAGATGCCGAGATACTTGACTACTACTTTGTTTGGCAGTGGGTTGCCATGTAGATCAACGATCACCAGCTTTCGCCAGTTCTTTCTCGTATCCCATGAGGCCCAAGCCAACGAGGTTCTAAACACAATTGTTTCCGATTTCTGTACGTTGATTTTCAACTTCCAGTCGTCGCAATATTGCTGGATCTTATCGAAGTCACGCTGCAAAAGTATTCTGATAACTTCGATCTTTGGACCTGTTCTGTACGCAATAAGGTCGTCGGCGTACGCTATAGCATGGTGAAGAGAACCAATTAGATCGCCGGTGAAAATGCTAAATAGTATAGGAGAATTCACCGCTCCTTGTTGCAAACCGTTCTGTATTTTAAAAGTTCTGGTAGAAGTTCTATTGCAACTTTTCACAACAAACGTTCTACCATGAAGCATGTCATTCAGAATATATAGTAGTGGTTTACTCATGCCATATCTGATTAACTTATAAAAAAGACCGTCTAGCCAAACGGTATCGAAAGCCTTCTCCAAGTCAACCAGACATGCACCCGTACACTGATTTTTAGCTATGTTCCATTGAATATCTGATACTAGTTTAGACGCGGCATGTGTGGTATCATGGCCCGCCTTAAAACCGAACTGATTTTCTGGAATAATATGTTTGTCCTAAGCCCATGTGGACAGAGCTCTATTGAGAACTTTCTCGAATACCTTGCTGATACTCGGTAGAAGACTAATTGACCGGAGATTTGCTGGATTGGAACCATAGCCAACGACCCTGCCATTGAGCCAAGAAACACCTTAATTTCAATGCAGCTAAATGACTTCAAAGAATGTAGCAACATTACCTAGTAATAATTACTTACTGACTCGGAGAAATATGTACAGAGAAGAAAGAAAGGAATTGAAGGACAGAAAAAAATTTATGCAACGGAGAAAAAATAAAAAGCACCAATTATTTTACTACCATTACAATGAAGTGGATGAGTGAAGCTGGAAATTTCATCATGGCAGAGTAGGAGACGCACTGGCAGGGCATCTTTTAAGGATTTTTCACTAGGTGGCCAAAAGAAAAATACAGCGGTGGTCCAGTATAACGAATGTCGATATAACGAGTGTTCGATATTACGAACGCTTTTTTTCAAGTCCATTAGAAATTCTATATAACAAATAACGAATTTTAGACAAAATGGTATTGAAAACTCTAAAGTCATAGTTCTAAGAAGTTTACGAGAATAGGCATTCAACAATTATATTACATTCAACGCCCAAAAAAACAAATGCATATTAACGATTTGGTTTTTTAAATTTACAAATATTTGTATGTACTATTGTACACAATTTAAAAAAAAAAAAACTAATAAGTCTAAACCTTAAATGTTTCGTTATATGTAAATGAAGATTAATCAGGTTTTTTATTCTATTAAGTGAAGTATGTATTTATTTTTTTATGAAGTATGAAACAAAATTTAATGAAAAATACAATCGTACGTGCTATTTACCTAAAGATTTGTATGAATGACAAAAAAAAGTTTCGATACAACGAGTTATCGATATAACGAATTTACTCTGGACATTATATCGTTCGTTATACTGAACCACCACTGTATCTCCTCAAACAGAATAAGAGAATAAAATGATTTACTAATACAAGCAAGCACTTTTACATGAGTTCTGATTTCGCTAAAAAAGCTGCCAACTACTGGATTGTATCGCATTGTGTTGCAGTTAGCTGTGAGCTGTTTACATACTATTTCGTTGTGTCAATTCTATTTAGTGACTTTTACTTATTGTTTACTCTCGTTTGTTAAACTTTCGTCGTTCAATTACTTGCTACTTGCAAAAAAATTGTGAAACTGAGATGTCTACTCTTGATAAGTGGTTGAAAAAAGTTGATTTTAAAGACCTCGACGAACCAAGATCAAAACAATGGAAATAAATACCTGAAGAGAGTAAGTACATATTTCACTGATAACTTTTTTCGACACCAGTAATTCACCGATAAAGCTAATTGTCTGTTCGTATGTGTTTAGGACGATTCCAAAAACGCTATAAAGGAGAATAACAACGAAATATCACAGCTGTGGCCAAATATTTTCGTACATCACCTTCGAAAAATAAGGAATTGCAAAAATGTTGCCCAGAATATTGTTCATTCCCAGGTTACTTTGAAGTAAGATTTGCTGAACATGTCCATAATTTGATCACTGCAGTTTTACACAATTTACCGGGATGTTTCAAATACTGGCGACATGTCTCAAAAACTCCAGGTTCACTGATAGACAAGAATGCAGCAGTTGGGATGCTTAATACTTGGAGCAAATCGGAATTTCAACAACTTCTCCAAACATGCTTGATGGCAGATGTTTTATTGATCATAAAAGATATGCAAAAAAATCTCCAGAAAGGGCGTTTGATTCGGCTTGATGTTTTAACTTTGAAACAAAACGCTCTCAGAAAGTTGAAACTCATGCTCCAGCGTCCATATCCAGACGGACAGGAAGAGAAGTTTCATTTACACCAACAGCACTGACAATAAAGAAGACGATAGGAAAAAACGCAAAGTAGATTAGATTAGATTAGATTAGATAAGGATTTTATTGTTCACTTTAATTGTTAGAAAATACAATTCACATTACATAAAATCTTTTAAGCATGGCTTTGCCGTCCTCCAGATTGACAATCATTTCTATATAAGTTTAAAGCAATTACTACTATATCATTTTTTTTCATTCATGTTGGCAACCCTAGTGCGTATCAACAAGTGTCTTTTTCGCTCTATAAGAGTTTCCTATTTTCGATATAATTGACTTTTTTAAAATACCAAAAAACATTGAATTTTGCTCACTACAAGGCCAGTGTATAATACAAAAATCAAAAACTTGGTTATCCCTTGATAAAGTGTTGTGAATTTCGTTTTAAATTTTTCAACTTTTGAACAGTGATTAATGTGCTTAATGTCACATAGTGTTTTATTCAAAACTAGTCAAATTACATATTTTGAACTAATATTGATTCTTTTTTGAAATTGATTGCATCTCATTGCATTTATTGAGAGCTATCCAACGCTGGGTGAACATTTTCAGTGAAGAATATACTTTTTGAGTTATTCCTGTTTTTGTCAATTAATTCAATATTCGACATTTTCAGCAGAGTTGCCGTACAGTCATTTTGAATTTTAACTTCTTATTTTTGTGTAGCTCACTTTAAACGCCCGATCAAAAAAAAAAAAAAAAAAATTACAATGAATTATCATTGTACGATTTGTAAGGATGAGAACTCTAATGCAGTTGCATTTTCATGTGCCGTGTGTTTTCGCCAAATCCATGCAAAGTGCCTAGGAATCAAAGGAAAAGATGTAGATAAGGTTGTGTCAGTTCCTGGCCTGCGTTTCTATTGCAGCAGGCACGAAAAACTTTCTACAGACTATTTGTACTGGAAAATGGTGAAATTACAGAAGCTTTTTAATTCCATCTCGTCAATATTTGTGGAGCTGCAGAGTACATTTGATTTTGATGTTTTAGAAAAAAACACAATGGAAGAAGTTTTCAATAATGTTGAGAGAAGTAGTTTTTCTGCAGCAATATCTTCAATAGAACAACCTTTAATCGTTCTGACCCCATCATCTCGGCCCTCTGACCAGTTGGCCTCTTCTCCACATTTACAAAAACAACATCAACAACAACAACAGCAGCAGCAACAACAACAAAAACAACAACAACAACAACAACAACAACAACAACATCAACAACAACAACAGCAACAACAACAGGAACAGCAACAGCAACAGCAACAGCAACAGCAACAACAAAACCAGCACCAACAACAACCAGAACAACAACAAGAACAACAACAACAACAACACCAACAACAACAACACCAGCAACAACAGGAACAGGAACAGCAAAAACGAAAACAACATCAACAACAATCACAACATCAGCAACAGCAACAACAACAACAGCAAAAACTACAACAACAACAACAGGAGCAGCAACAGCAACAACAACAACAGCAACGTGGTCAACGCCCACAGAAGCAGCAACGCCAAAAGGATGCTCAAGAACTGAGTCATCAGAGGGTTCTTCGACCCAGAGCTAAGCCTAGTCCAATTGCTTTCAACTATGATGACATTTGTTCTTCCTCCAAAGAAAGTCTATCTCTTGGACCTCCAGTTATTGCAACAGCTTCCATTGTGGTGGAGGAAATTTCTGATCCGGGAGTTGACTTAAATGCAGTTCCACAATTTTCTAACAATGTGGAACCCTTACCTGTTATTCCCGCTCGCAAAGGTGTTAGGAGTAACTTAATAGTAGGTGCTAATGTTGATGATGTTGAAGCTGAGAAAAATGCTCCTCTCACTCAAGGTGTTGCCAATGTTGCTGTTGGTACTACATTACGGAAGGGTGCTCATCGTTCCAACAAGGTATTGTTTGGGACTGCCGCTGCGGTAGAGGGTGAAATCACATTACAATCTGTGCCTCGTCTACGGTTTCTACATATTTCCCGTTTAGACAGTAATGTATCTGAGGAGAATGTTATTGATTATGCTTCAATTAAATTGAATATTTCAAAGAGTGCTATGCGCTGTTCTAAGCTGATTAAGAAAGAAACTGATTCTTCTTCACTACGCTTTGTGAATTTCAAGTTGGGGATACCTGCAAGCCATTTTGATGCTGCTTTGGATGCATCGATATGGCCTAAGCATTTACAAATTAAGAAATTTGTAAATTTTCCGAAGAGGGAAGACGACAGCAAGATAAAGTAATCATTCCAAAACAAAAAAGAAAATTATCAGAAATAAGAGTATTTTTTCATAATGCTGGTGGTTTGCGGACTAAAACTAACCAGCTCTTCTTGTCTTCTTCTCTGCATGAGTATGATGTTATCATCATAACTGAGACATGGCTAAACTCAAATTTCTTATCTTCTGAGCTATTTGATTCATCGTTCAATGTGTATCGTAAAGATCGTTCAATAAATACAGGATGGAAACGTGGAGGCGGTGTGATGATTGCTGTCCGTTTAACTTTCAACAGTTCTCAACGTAATTTATTGAATGATGCGGATGAAATTGATCAACTATGTGTTTGTGTAAGCTCTAAAGATTCTGCTGAAATTAAAGATTTATTTTTTATTGTAAGTTACATCCGACCTTTAAGTGAAATAGACCTATATTCGAATCACATTTCTAATGCTCAAGCAATAGTGAAAGAATTAACGACGAACCAATCTCCATGTATATTGGGCGATTTTAACGTTGGTGACATCGACTGGTGCTACATGGAAGATGATCAAATTTTGATCCCTTTTAATGCGAAGAGTGATATAGAGATGTTAATCGTTGATTCATTTTCTGCTATGGGGCTTTTTCAAATTAATAATGTAAAAAATAGTTTGGGAAGAATTTTTGATCTAGTGTTTATAAACAATGATTTCAAATACTACTTAGAAGCTTCGAATTTCCCTCTTCTAAACAATTCTATTAATCATAAAGCTGTTTGCTTAACATTCGAATATTATAATTATCCTTCTGTTTTACCTGTAAATGAACTTAAAATTTATAAATATGCAAAGGCAGATTTTATGCGCTCAATAGTTTCTTCAATACTGTTAATTGGAAGGATTCTTTGGAAGGTAAATCCTTAGAAGATATGTATACTCTTTTTAAAAACATTGTGTTTGAAGGAATAGAACGTTTTGTTCCTACCTCAGTCAAAAAAGGACATTTAAACTACCTTGGTTTAACTCAAGGATTAAAAATTTGGAAAATGCCAAGAATAAGGCATTTAAGCGTTATAAATCAACAAATATTTTCGAAGACCGTGTTAGATTTTTTCAGTTACGGAAAGAATTTGATTTTTTAAACAAATTTCTACACAGGCAATATATTAATAATACTGAATCAAATATAAAAACAAATTCCAAATCGTTTTGGGTGTTTTTAAACTCTAAAAGAAAAGTTTCATCGTTTCCCCAGAATATGGAATATGAAAGTCATAAATCAGACAATATTCAATCTTCATGTAATCTCTTTGCTCAATTCTTTCAAACTTCATATAATAGTGACCTAATCGCGGATACTAGTGAGCTATATCCAAATATAAGTCCTATAACTGATTTTTCATTAGTATGCTTCTCTGAACACGATGTTTTGGAAAGCTTAACTGATATTGATACGACAAAAAAAGCGGGATTTGATATGATTCCTCCCATTTTATTATCAAAATGTTCCACTTCTTTATGTTATGTTCTATCTCGTATTTTTAATACATCTCTTTCTACTGGTAATTTCCTGGACGAATGGAAAATTTCTTTCATTGATCCCATATACAAAAGTGGTCTTAAACATCTAGTAAAAAATTATAGACCTATTTCTAAGCTTTCTACGGTACCAAAGCTTTTTGAAAAAATGATTACTAAAAGGCTCTTTTTTTCTGTTAAGGAATCATTATCCTCGTTTCAGCATGGATTTTTGAAAGGAAGATCGACTTGCACAAATTTAAGCCTTTTTACAAATTTTTGTAGCAATCAAATAGAAAATGGTAAGCAAGTTGATGTCATCTATACCGACTTTGTTAAAGCATTTGACCGGGTTCATCATGGCCTTCTATTACAAAAATTAACAAGGTTGGGTTTTGATAAAGATTTCACAAAATGGTTAAAATCATATCTTTCGAATAGAAAGCAGATTGTAAAGATAGATGATTGCACCTCAAACACTATGGAAGTTTTATCGGGTCTTCCACAAGGAAGCCATTTGGGCCCTCTGCTGTTCATTATTTTCACCAATGACCTACCTGCTGTATTACGATATTGTAACATTTTGATGTATGCAGATGATGTGAAAATTTTTATTTCAACGTCTTCACTTGCAGATTGTCTATTTCTGCAGTTGGACATAACAAATTTTTTAAATTGGTGTAGTTACAATCGCTTGGAACTGAACTATTCAAAATGTAAAATATTTAGTCTTTCAAGATCTTCATCTCTTATAAATTTTGAATACAAATTCCATGATTTTAGCCTTTTAAGAGTCAGTACTATAAAAGACCTGGGAGTCCATTTTGATTCAAAGTTGGACTTTAGCACACACATTGATTATGTGGTGTCTAGAGGTAATTCTTTGTTAGGATTTTTAAAACGAAATTCAACTGATTTCAAGGATGCGTATACGCTTAAGACCTTGTTTATGTCTTTGGTTTTACCAGTTTTAGAGTATTGTTGTGTTGTTTGGTCACCATTCTATGAAAATAGTAGTTTGAGAATAGAAAGGATACAAAAAAGATTTACTAACTATGCCCTGAGAAAATTTAATTGGGTTGGGTCCCTACCGAACTATAAGTCAAGGTGCTCTCTCATAGATTTGAAAACGCTTAAATGTCGCAGGCAAGTGCAATGTATACTATTTGTAAAAGATATTTTGGATAATCGAATATCTTCTATGGAACTGCTTTCCTTGATTCCTTTTTATGCTCCTGAACGAACGCTTCGAAACAGAATTGAATTATTCCATATAGCTCCTCATAGGACTAACTACGGTTTAAATGAGCCGCTAACACGTGCTTTAAAACTTTTTAACGGAGTATGCAATGATATCGACCTTTGCATGAAGAGGGATATTTTTAAGAAAATAATACTTAATCTATGTAATTAATTTCTTTTGTTCTTGATTAATTTATCTTAAATTGCTTATCATGTTATGTATGTACATTTTGTATCTTACCCAAACTTATGATAAATTAATTTTTTTTTTTTTTTTTGGAATTTTTGTAATCAGCAGATCTTGAAATCAATTGATGAAATAAATAAATAAATAAATATATCATTACTCTTTAAGCTGCTTCGATAACGATAATTATTTTTTCTATATATTTATATTTAATTACTATTTTATTTGTTTTAAAAATCACCATTCTTGATTCTGTTTCTATAATTCAAAGCAATTTCCAGGAATGCGCATAGTTTATCCTCATTCATTTCATTAAGTAAAAATATACAATATTCGTTTGTTAAGATGTCGTTTCCAAATATATTTCTTCTTGTCTCACGAAATACAGGGCAGCACCCTAGGAAATGTAAAACGTCTTCTCGTTCATTCCTGTTGCATAGGTCACTTAATATCGGCAAATCATTTCTATGCGGTATATAATTGAGTTGTAGCAATGCTCCTCGTAGACGAAACAATATTAAAATTTTTTCTATGTTGTTATCGTCTCTGAAATAGTTGCTTCCATTCAAGGAATAATTTAGACGACTATAAATCATGCGGTGAAGAGATCCCTTAGCTTCGTCCTCAAATTTGGTCCTGTATTGAAGGTCAACTTTTTTAATTACATCGTACATGGTTAACTTCCAGGTATTGATTTCACCCATGCTGGGGTTTATTTCGATTCCACATTTTTCAGGTACATCTTGCCAGTCTTTAAAAAAATCTCGTTTGTTTTGTATCATTTGAATGGCCACCTTTTTGGGCAGTCGGTGCTCTGGCATCCTCATTACCCGTAGTACGTAATCGATTTGTAGTTTGAATGTCTTAATAAACATCGGTGAAAGTCCAGTTTCGAGCATCAGCATATAATTCGGCGAGTTGGAAGGGAGATGGAATATTCTTTTGAGGTAGTATCTTAAAAGTTTTTCCACCGTCTCGTATTCAACACTTCCCCACACCTGTGCCGCATAAAAAAGGATTGATTCTGCTACAGTTTCGAAAACACGATATTTGCTACTGTGCTTTATATGTTTGTTGTTAAAACAGTTTTTCCAAGACGCATTTATTGCAGTTTTCGCTTTAGCTAATTTTTCGTTAAGGTGTTTTTCCATTTTCATATTGTGCGTGAATAGTAACCCGAGACATTTGTATTCATTTACAACCTCAACTGTTTCCCCGTCATACCACCATTTTTCATACGTGCTTTTCCGGCCTCCTCCCTTCTTTATTATCATGACTTTCGTTTTGTCAGTATTGACCACGAGATTCCACAGCTTACAATATTCATAAAGCTTGTTAAGCATTAGTTGCAGCGATTCAGGCGAGCAGGCCAGTATGGCAACATCATCAGCAAAAAGCAGGGCTTTTATTTGCTGACCCGCGAAATCGATACCACCTGGTAGATAAGGAACCAGGGGGTCAATTCCCGATCTGTGAAGCTGTGAAGTGAAAACATTTATCACAGCTTCACCGAAAATTCGATTCTCGATTAGTGAAAATCCAACCTTAAATGTCAATTTTTTTTTATATGATAAATTTTTTATCATTGCCGTATGAGTCGGTGAAAAATTCAATCATGAAAAATGGCCGCAAAACTCAAACGATGAAAAATCCAATTGGAATCCAATTGAAATGAGAGAGAAAATGAGAGAAAACTGTCAGAATTTATCATTTAGAACGTTTTAGTACTTTTTAGATCCGGAATCGCTTAGAATGGGTTCGTGAAGTGATAAAATGAAAAAACTGTATGAAAACTGAAATGATATATTTTTTTTCACTTCACATCTTCACAGATCGGGAATTGACCCCCAGATCCTCTATAAAAAGTGAAAATAGATCTGGACTTAGTGGACAACCTTGTCTGACTCCTGTGTTGGTTGCAAACCATTCAGATTTATCTGTTCCATTCCATACAGCCGATCTAGTTTCTTTATAGATATTTTCTATTATTTGACCAAATTTCAAGGACATCCCAAGCCCGTACAGTTTGTACATTAGAGCATTTCGGTCAACCATGTCAAATGCTGCTCTGAAATCCACGAACAGAACATATAGCTTTTTACTTCTTGCAAGGAATGAGACGCAAAGTATCGCATTCTTCTCACAACAGGCACCCGATCATGGACGGCACTCCGAATCGAAATGATATCAGCGTTCATCAATTTATTTGACATCCGGCTCAACATTGAAGAAAATGAGCTGATCAAAAGATTTTCAACATTTCTAATGGCGAAAACCACAGCCGAAATGATTCAAGAGGGTCGACTCTTGATTGAAACCATTTTTGGCGAAGAAAAACGTTTCCGACCTTTCATCAAGTGTTTGCGATTGTTGGCCAGCAATTCAAGAAATCAGAGATCTCGACACTTCTGCAAAAATGTCGCATAAGCTGCTTCGACTGATACCAGTGACATGTGGGATTTTGCAGAAACTGTTGTGCTCTTTACTGGTCACTTCACCTCACTCCATGATTGTTGAGAAAGTGATTTCTCATTATAATCAAATTAAATCAAACCACCGACTGTCAGCTTCAGATGAGACCATGAATTCGAGATTGTTTGTGGCCCTGAATGGAGTAGGTACAGCTTTATATGATCCGAGGCCAGCTGTAGCAGAGTTCCTTCACAAGAAAGAGAGGCGTTACCGCGAACCTGATCTGACCTTGTACTCCGACAGAGATTTTGTTCGGAAGTTTTTTCGTAAAGATGTCGGTTTGTGATCTTATAATGATATATATATATATATAATAGACGAATTGTGATCGACGGGTTGTGACTCACTCATACCAAAACATTTGCAATAAAAAAAGGAGTCTCCGAAATTTGTTGTTATTTTTCATATCCAACTTGCCCATAAATTTTTAATTATATGCTGAGAAAAATCCTCGAGCACGTACAGAATTTATAGAATTTATATATAACGGAAGTCGTGAGTATGTTTTTTTCCATATATAAATTCTCATTGACAGTATATTTGATGAACTGTCATTCATTCGTTGACAAAATTCTTCGATTAGCACCTACAAACTTCATTAGGATTAGCAAGTTATATATTTTTTGACATTTTTGAGAAATCATGTACTTATGTTCAGAAAATTTCTGTCATTATTTCAGTTATGTGTTGTTCACGCATTTTCAAAAATTGGTTGTGGCCAGATTATGCTTACTACGTGGCCACGGCGGATTACTACGTGGCCATTTGGCCACGTTCGTGTTACTTAAAAGATGCCTTGGCAATCGGTGTGAAGTTCGTTCGGTTGTGGAGCTAAGCGAGCAGCAGTCATTTTTTTTTTTAGTGTGACGGCTGCATCTGCTAGTGATACACGAGTCTCGGCCGTTAGGGAAACAGTCCCCTGGTTAGCCTTTTTAATACTGTTTCAGCAGTTTTAATAACGACAACTTGTTTAAAATAATTAATTATATAGTATGGAGCCACATCTGTTTCGATAATCTGATATATTTAAATGATTTTGTTTTATTAAATATTTATTAAAAAATGACAGTCCCCTGACCAACAGTCCCCTGTCATTTTATAGCATGATAAATGATTAGTTGTAGTAATGTTTCTTTGTTTATATTTTATTTTTTTATTATTATAAAGACTGACTTTAGTGTCATACAATTAGTTTTAAGAATCTGGTGAACTAAGAAGTTGATTTTGTTAAGTTTAACACAAATGTTATGAACTCTAAGAAAATTCACTATAATAAATAAAACTTGTTTTAATACTGTTGATTTATTCCAAAAAATTTCGTATTTTAAAAACGATAAAGAAAAATAAAAACTTTGATTACTTTAATAAACCAAAATACTCGTTTTTGTCCTTAAAACATTCCCCTTAATATTTACAACAGTCCCCTGTCAAGGTTTTGCATAAAATCGTCCATAACTAAAAAAACAAAGAGGAAAATGCGTGGGCTTTTTGAAGATATATATTTAGTATGCTATTGCCCTTCATTTAATTAACAAATATTCTCAATATTTCATAAAATTTGGTTAGGACACCTTTTTATGGACGAATTTCCAAATAGCAGAGAAACACCCATATAATACAGTTGAAAATCTTGTATTCTAATTTTTAAGTATATATTTCTTCTTTCCAATACCTGTGAAATAGATTTAAAGCGACATAAATACAATACTTTACTTTTACTAACTCAAATGATTCCGCACATTACGCAATTACACCGGACGCATGCTCAATCAATTCGAAAATACCCTGTTGCCATCCGAAGTGTTCCAAATTACCATTCCATTCACCGTCTTAAATTTTCAAATAAAGCTTCTATAGAACAATTGCAACAACATTTTGTTCACTTGCACGCCAAACAACTTTCTCTATTCTCGTTTTTCTCGTTCATCATTTACCACTCAAAGGAAAGAGAGATTCTATGGACTAAAATATCCCAACTCCAAAAAGTAAAACAACTTTCTTTTTCTTTTGTCTCTACCGCTCAATGGAAAGAGATGTTCTATGAACTAAAACTTCCAAATTCCAATGAGTAAAAGAGACAACAACCACAACGTGAATGACGTAATAGCCTCTTAGCAAAAGCTCATAATTCGAATTTTATTTGAATGTTCTATGAACTAAAACCTCTAAATTCCAACGAGCAAAAGAGACAACAACCACAACGTGAATGACGTAATAGCCTCATAGCAACAGCTTATATTTTTAATCTTCTGAAAATTTTATCACATGAACTAATCAGAAATAACTGGAACGAACATGCATCCAATGAATCAAATTATGCACAATAATTGGAATCAACTCAAAACAACTAGAATCATAATTTTTAAACCAAAATATAATTTAGTCCTTATTGCTTATTCTTTCTTTTGTAGTAAAACTTTTCCATTGAACTTTACTTCTTACCAAGTCTCTTTATTTGGTAAATCCCACTTCTGATTTGTAAAAACTTTAAATTAGATCAAATCTTTTATTAGAACTTCTCAACTTCTACAATATAAATTAATTCAAATTATTGTCCTTCTTTAACTAACATCTTTCACGGTCGAACGTCTAATGATGAATGGAATTGTTTTGAGAATGAACGTTCCTGTCTTTATTCAGTAAAGGTCCTAAAGGAATTGGAACCCTCATCGACTGGGGATGTTATAGGACCTTCGTCAAACGGGGATGTTATACATTTGTTTAACAATGCACTGAATAATGACGGCAGTGGTCCATCTTCTCCTTAAAAAAGGGAAGGATGGTTCCAATTCAGTAAATATTTGGTCAATTAGTCTTCCTTCGAGTATCAGCAAGGTATTCCGTAAAGTTCTCAATAAAGCACTGTCCACATGGGCTGAGGACAAAACTATTATTCCAGAAAATCAGTTCGGTCTTAAGGCAGGCCATGATACCACACATCCCGCGTCTAAACTAGTATCTAATTGGAGCAAAGCTAAAAATCAAGTATCTCGGCTAGATGCCGATCGATCTCTTTTTTTACAAACATATGGATGCGGCTCTGACCAGGGCCAGAGGAGCTTTTGCTCTGACAAGGCGACTGTTTCACAGCAGACAACTTAATAGTAGAGTGAAAGTGATTTGTATTACAACCCTTATAAGGCCAATGATTCTCTATGGGTGCCCTGTGTGGTTCAACGCAACAGTGTCTCAAATTGAAAAGATTCGGGTATTTGAAAGACAGTGTCTGTGTATTTGTCTTGGATTGCACAGAACACCATAGTCGGAGTACAAAAAATATTATCCTAATGGGGTCTTTTCCAACGGGGTTCAAATAAACACAATCGACAACTTCATCACAAAACTGATTTGTGGTCACACTGCAAGATCGATGACCTCGACCGATGGCCTGATTTTTGGGGGTTATTGCCCAAATATTTAATACAATCCGTCGGATGGATTTGTCCCACCGGAGGCTTTCCTCTATTTTGACATGGAAGGGCTGATACAGGACAGTTTGGCGGTTCCGCTAACGTAGAAAGACGGCTCCTTCATAACCGGGAAGTCGCCACAGTCAGCAGAGACATTGAAGAGCTCCTCCGGCATAGTAGGGCGGTCTAAAATGTCACAAATATTCTGGTGGTTGTCTGCAGAAAAAATAGCAAACATTGTTGAAAAATCGCTTGTATGTAATTGCAAAATTGTAAGTTGCTAAAATAAGCCACAGCTTCTAAACTTCAAAATTCAAATATTCCCAATTTAAAATAGAAAAACTCGGCTTGTAGTCGTCTGAAGCGAACACTTTTTTTTTTCTTTTTTTGAAACTCAATTGACTCAATTTTGAAAATTAAATTTTTTCCGAGTGTAGGAAAGAGGAACAAGGTTTCTAGTGAATTCCCATAATATCATTCAACGTGAAACTCAGTTCTTAAGTCAGTGGTCAAGACTGCTCTTAGAGCACAATGTACAACTAGACATCGTCGATCCTTCAACGTGGGAAAGTCTATTGGATCCCATTTGAAACTCTATGAAGGATCGAAGTTTAAATGTTTGGCAACTAGCAGAGTAAAGTTAGTCCAGAAACTTATAACTAACACTAGAGCACACCCTTAAGCTTAGTACGCTGTTGATGCGAGATGAAATGTTTCGTTTGTCTCGAAAATCGAAATCGTGAACGAACAACACTCAGTAGAAAAGATATATGTAGACATGTAGAGTATTATCAGCTGTTTAGACAAAGGGACAATCAAAATGAAGTAAGGTTGCCAACAGAAGTAAATAAGAAAATAATTTGGGTTGGTGTCGAAATTCCGAATTCCAAAATCTCAAATTGCCAACTTATTTTGTACCATTTATTATTTACCAAACTCCCGAATTGCCAAGTCCCTCAAAATGAACAGGAATTGAAAAAATTCAATATAAACCCAAACAAAAAAATCGGGATTTTGATATTCGGGATTTTGAACTTCGGGATTTTGAAAGAGAATGACATCAGTAAAAAATTAAAAGTTGAACGACAACGTCAAGCATTGTACTCAAACAAACGAGCAACCGAATGCTCGCAACTCTCTAGGTTTCTACGGTCAGCTTCCAATAGCGAACGGAAAGAAGCCGTCATAGAAAGCAGAGCAAATCCACGCTCTAACATAATCAAATACGACAATGGTAACAAATATTGTCAAAACTCAAGTCCCATTAAACCAAAGAATATAATCTTAATAACAGCACCAAACTCCACTGAAGGTTTTGATATCGATAATCCTAACTCACAGCTGGTCCCCAAAAGCACTACGCATAACTGCTCAAAGCAAGCTTCTTATGAAACAACAGCTTCACAGACTTAACTAACGTTCCTAAAATGCGTCTTCAGGTACACCTTCATTCTTAATAATGAAGACAGCGTTAACCACTATGATGAGATCAGAACATTTAAAGTACTAGTATGTCGAGAAGGACAGATTTCTCAAGAAGACAGATTAATTGTATCATGACAATCAGTCTATGAATAGATCACTATTCATCTTCCTGTGATAATGACTTGCCATTCAGGCGCATCCTCATTTCCTTATTTCAATTTCTTTCGTCTCATAAGAATATCGCATACATTTTTATCTTTAAAAAAGAATAACCAACTCAGTTTCTAGGTGTTCGTCAATTTATTTCTAGAACATGATGTTCACTAGACTCCTTCTTAAAATCTCTCCGAGCTTAAAGAGTCGACTACAGTATAATGTCATATATAATTTAATGTCATCACAAATCTCGAATTTCATCCAAACTGGTGCATTACTTTATGTCCAATTCTCTATTATATTAAAAGAAAGATCTTCTCTTCTCTTAAAAACTTACAAAAACATAGATAACGGTCCTTTTTGGCGAAACAGCATGAAAGATGAGATAATTTCAGTTTTAGAGTTCACATTCCAATACCAGAGAGGCAAAATAGGTTTTCAAGTTCAAATCAAAGTATATCCATATCTATAGGTATCCACATTACACATACAACCTCTGCTACAAACGTCATCTATCGCATCCTGTTCAAGAACTTTCAGACATCAAAGACGATTCCATCACACAACAGTTCCTTTCTACCCTTTACGATGTAAGATAAAATGACTCAAAAGAAACTGGACCATCACTGCAGTCCGTTTGAAATATTCCATCTTCGATACGAACTCCAATCTAATTTCCCTACATCAATTTGTACCTCAATGAAAATAAATCATCTTGTTTGTACCCGCCCCAATGCGTTGGTTACAGGAGCAAAAAAAAAAAATAATGAAAAAATGCTTTTGAAACAAAAACTGGCACATCCATAGCCATACCACAAAAAGCATCCTCAACCAGTCCAAAACCATAAGTGAACACTTTCCATATTGTTATGAATCTCAAAGTTGGTAATCACTCACCTAAAGTGAGAGAAAAATTGCGATTGCCACAGAACTTCCCTTTTGGTTTACCTACTCAGTAGCAACCGGCAAAAAAAAGAAGAAAGTTCACAAGGACCCTTTCCATTCTGAGTGCCCATTTGGCATGAATTTATTCGCAAAAACCATTTTGCTTCTCATTCGAGTGTGAATATCAAACGAGAGTTCAAATATTCTTGACATTCACTCTTATTCCCCAATGAGTTATTCTGAGGCATCAATTCCAAAACAACAAATGGAGTAGATATACATTTCTTCTCTAAGATCATGCATTTTCTTCCTCAAACTCTAATCTTTGTGATGTGAACGCCCTTTTACTAAGTAAAGTTGTACATTCTGCTCCACTTAGTAAAATACAAATCATCTCTCATAACGCAGTTATGTGCGTAGCGTCTATACATCTTTCTCAACTGCCTTCGATGGCAGAGAGTATGATCCCTTCAATCATAAAAAAAAGTGAAAGTCAGAAAAAAGTAAGCTCATCTTCACAACACACACACGCACTGATTCATGACAAAGTTAACACAAATCAATAACATGTTTGCACTCGCCCCAGAGCTCATCACATTATACTATTCCCATAACCATAATTCCATTCTTGACTTCGCCATCAACCTCACCATCTTCTCTACATAATACGCTCTCCAGACCTTTGCAAAGCCAACACCATATGAAATTCATACAATGTCCGGCCCGGTCAGAAAGGATAAAAGCAAAATGGGATGATTATCCATCTTTTGTATGTACACGGATTTGTGTATGTGTTTTGTGATAATATTCAGTATGATGCTCATGAATAATCCCTTCAAGAATGTTTGATTAACGGGCAGTCATATCATAACCTATACATGCGTTTGCCATGACGACTTCTGAAAATCTGGTTATTATAACTTTTGGTTTCAAGCCGTCGGTCGTCGCGTCTTCTTTCTACGGCCATGAATCGCAAATTTGCGAACGATTGCTTTTATTTTTTGCATGAAAGGTCGAAACAGCATCCACCAGAAACCCATCCACCGAGAAACGACCCACTGAAGACAAAAAAAAAACAGTCATGTTGATGGCAAATGTAAAATATTGCTCACTTCATGAATAAGGCACTTCATGAAAAGGCAGTGGACATCGAAATGAAGCAACAAGATCAAGAAGCCAAAAAAATCTTTTCACAGCAGAATTGATTCCCGTCTGTTCACTGGGTTTCTCTGGTGATGGAGCATTCAATTTAACTTTTACCTGCTCTGAATCTCCGCACAGTGCACAGTGCTTCATCATAGTTTTTGAAATAGAAGAGGCAGACACTCAAGGAAGGACGAACAAACGTATATACGAAAAAGAAAAATGTTAAAAAAGTTCACTCCATCATGTCAACAAGTTTAAGAAGCAGACCTCAAAACAAGAATACCTACACCTTATTTACAACAGACACAGCAAACTTCTGCCACTTTAAAATGTTAATAGAAAATGTCCATGATATTGCTTGTGAAGGAAGATTAACATTACGTTTGTCTGTTTTAACTTTTAAGTCAGTCAAAGCAGGAAGAGAAAATAGTAAAAACTGTTATCATATTCTCTATGGTTAGGTACACTCTTTGAGGACTCTTGTGGAACAAGCTTTTGGCTATACTCATGCTTGTAATGGAATAATTTATGCAACTGGGGTAAAAAGAATGTTAGATTTTAATCCGCCGTATGGTCGATAGAACTTGCTGGGTTTGAAAGTACCTAATATTGACCAGATCTCGCCTTCGAAATGACACAAAGTTAACTTGACAGGGAGACAACATAAGAGGTCTTGAATTATTGGCTTACCCATTAAAAAACTCTTACTCATCCACTTGAAAGCTAGTTCATCAAAAATGTAGGGTTATAAAGTTTTAAAACCACCACAGCGATAATCTGTTGGGTTAATCAGGATCTTGCAGCTAAGGATGATCAGATTACAAGTAAAATCCTCCAAGTCGAGACGCTTTAAACGTACATTAAAAATGCAAGCCATTCATTTAATGGAGACTTCTAAAAGATATTTCTATTGTTAAAAAGTGTTTAACCGTAAAAATGTTCACGATTGCAATACTCATACATTGTAGTGGAAGCATAGTGCGAAGGACGACACTTTAATGAGTGCCGGTAATTATGTCATTCGCACACACTAATTAAAGCTCTAATGAATTAAATTATGCGGCAGTAGTTGTGGGTGATGATGGTTTGGTTGGTGGTAATGACAGGATAAAAGGGTTTTCTAAGTGCGAACGCATGTTCAAGTCATAAAGCCAAAAGGGACAACGACGACGATGAATGACGGAAATGGTTTACGCTTTCCGCTGTTCTTCTTGTTCGCTTGCTCTTTATGTTTGTGCATGAGTTTGTGCTTTTCTCTAACATAAATGAGTGGATATCAAGTTTATGTAGGTATAGGTACTTTCCTAAATTCGCTTTTATATTAAAAAAAAAAAAAAAAAAAACACCCACCCAGCAACGGATTTGGCTAGAGCAATCTAAATTTTTCTGCAATATCGACACAATTACGTCCCCAAAATGGAATTGCCCTGGCGACAATGTCAATTTTGTGATTGTCTTCCGGTGCGGTTGTTGAGGATGCCAGGAGGAGAGATGTATCCTATGTGAGTAAAACTCCGTAAGGATTTTGAAGGTGGACACAATACCCTCCCATGTAACCCACCAAGGTATAGGTGATGCTGATGTTGACTTCAGTTCAGGTCGTTTCGTTGATGGCTCTATGATTTTAAGGGTTATGGTATAGTCATTGATGGGATTGAATTGCAGTTATAGAGGGCGCCCGTCGTTGTTGACACTACGTCGCGTCGGTGTTCAGGAGGAAGGTATGTTCGATGAAGCGGTAAACATGCTGTAGATACTGCATCTACATATACAAGTACCTTTCTAGAGCAGGAACATCGTGTGAAGTCAGATCACCAAGGGTTCGTGTTTATTGCGGATAATACTCGTATCCACTTCATGCAGTGTCGTTTATCTTTGTTTTGCTTAGGGGAATTAGTGGATAAAATGGTATAGCTGCTTGCAAGGTCCATCTTTCGTCCATGGCTAAAGAGATATCATTGTGAGTGTGGTAGTAGAGCATGTTGTTGTTGTTGATGTTGACATTTTGTACAAAAAAACAATAAGGTCAATGTTCAGTGTTAAACAGAGCGTATTAAAGAACTTAAGTTGGAAAACTACTTTTCGAAGGACGACAGCTTATCGAAAATAAACAAAAGCGAGAGTAAAATGTTCAAGCAGGATGATTGATGGAAGAATGTCTTTTGACACTGGACTTTAATGAAGTTGAATGGGTTAGTTCTGTGAGGTGGATTGGAGAATACAAGTGAACAATAGCAACGATTTTCAAATACCGGTAACCACAACGTCATGTCATACATGTTTGCCAATCGCCATTGGTTTCTTTTCAACCATGTGCTCTACATAATTCTGTATGGGCCATCTAGTGTTTCTATTTTAAATCATAAATTATTTTTTTTTTTCCTACTCGATATCTTGACAGAAAATCAGTATTGTACCTGCGGAAAACGAAATGAGTAGCTTTACGCTTGAACAAAGTTGAGAAATATTGAAATCTGGTTTCCAAAGTGAGTGTTGTGTAGCCCAAACAACAAACATTTCACAATACTGAAATGCTTGTGGAACTCATGCTCACTGTATTCGCAACAGAGAGAATGTCACACGATCGTCATCTCGCTATCGATCTAATCAGGTCAACATTTTACGTACTATTCTGAAGAGAATTCTGCACAAACGTCTCGAAATATTCGCACACAAGGTCGAATTCAGCAGTTAAAAGCGCAAGACCATCCCCTAAGTTATCGTCTAGCTGTTTTTGGACGAATATTTTTGGATGAATTAAATAGAATTCACCGCATGTGAGTGCAGTGTGTCCAACACACCCCATCAGGCAACCCGACACTCCTAGGCTGCAACAAGTAGAAATAACCCCGTTCAACGAAGAAGAACTCAAAACTGCATTTAACGCGCTGAGAAACAAAAAAGCTCCCGGGCCAGATGGCCTACCGGTGGAAGCATTAAAACAAATCGCGCAATATTGTCCCCAACTACTTTTAAAAATGTACAACAGCTGTCTAGCTGAAGGAATTTTCCCTAAGTGTTGGAAAAAGCAACGGCTTGTACTTATCAGCAAAAATAAGGGACGCCCGGAGTCTCCATCCGCATACAGGCCTCTGTGCATGCTGGACACAACAGGCAAGCTCCTAGAAAAGCTATTGCAACCACGACTCATAGCCGCGATTCAAAGAATGGGAAACTTGTCTGAAAGACAATATGGCTTTAGGAAAGGGCGCTCAACAATAGGAGCAATAGAAGAAGTAGTAAGGGCTGTCGAAAATGCTCAACAAGGCAGCCAAAACACCAAGAAAATCGTGCTGCTGATAACACTTGATGTCCGAAACGCTTTTAATTCAGCCCGATGTTTGACATGATTGATGCATTTGAAGGAAGATTCCAAATTACAGAGTATCTCTTACGGATGATAAAAGATTATCGCAAAGAACGAGAACTTATCTACCAAACCACTGAAGGAATGATACGAAAAGATGTCACAGCTGAAGCAGCACAGGGATCTATCATTGGAGATTGGACCAGACCTCTGGAACATCTCCTTTGATGACATTCTCTGTATGGGAATGCCCGAAGACTGCTTTTTGGTTGGATGCGCTGACGACGCTACTGCAAGGGACACCGAAAGTGCAGAAAGAAAGTTGAACCAAGTGATGCGAAGGACAAATTCCTGGATGGAGGAACATAGACTGTCACTGGCTACTGAGAAGACCGAAATAGTAATTCTATCCAAAAAAAAACCAATTCCCTAGGTCATCGATTTCCACATCGAAACCGAACTCATAAAAAGCAAAAGCGTGGTAAAATATTTGGGAATAAAACTCGACACGAAACAGAGATTTTGGGACCAGATACGAACGGCAGCTGAACGCGCATGCAAGGTTACAAGCCACCTATCTAGGCTGCTGGCAAATGTAAGTGGACCATCCGATAGCAGGAGACTTCTCCTGGCAACAACACATTCAATTCTGCTGTACGGAAGCGAGATTTGGGCTGTCGCACTTAAACAGGAAAAGTACCGGAAACAACTAGCATCGGTACACATCGGTCCTCACCGGACACCGGTATTTCAACGCTTTCCTGCACAAAATTTGAAAAAGAAGAAGTCCTTCGTGCCAATACGGAGATTTGCTGACAGACAACGCTTATCAAACAGTTTTCGAGTGTAATAGATGGGAATCTCCCCGTCAAGAAATAAATAAAGTTATGGGAGAGCTCAGCCCGAATAATATCATTCCGGAGATGTTGAGAGACGAGGAGAGTTGGAGGCGAATAAGCATGTATCTGACGCAGATCCTGAAAACAAAGAAACAAGAAGAAGTAGTTGAGGAACTAGATCCGGCCACCTAGACACGGATCCCCCATCGAAGAAGTGGTCCCGAGGGGAATATCAGCGAGAAAATTTTGGAGTTTTAGTCGGTATGCCAAGTTTACACCTTGGAGAGTCCGACACACGGGGAAATATGGATACTTCCATACGGTGCGTAAAGCATTTCTTCAAAAGTGGATAAAAAAAAATGTCAAGAGGACAATTCCAGTAGCGTCGAAAGCGAAAAAACCACTCAACGAGTCAGCATAGTCAAAGGCTATTAACAAAAAGATGTTCCAATTTTCATAAAAGAGTTGTCACGTTACTCCTAATTTGCTCTTTCCGTTCACCATCACCAATCTGAAAGGTAACGGATATAAATTATGTAAGGGATCAAGCTTCAAAAGAAATCTTCACATGAGTATCCTGTTCCGGTTTCTTCTTTAACTTTTATTTACCACAGTAACACAAACCAGCACCTATATTAGTTAACAATCTTATCTGGCATAATAAAAACACCAACAGTGTTTGTTTTAGTATCAAAGTTAGTAAAGTCCAAGCAAGCGTCGTCACGCAAACTAATATTTCCCTAGAACTTCCTGGAACCTAATGAAATCTTAAGTTTTCTTTTTATATCACGCACCATGCCAAGTCGTATCTAACTCAATAAACCACTCAGGTTTTATTTTCACGCACATCATCATTAAGTCTTTGAAAGTATTTCCAATATTAGTTCCACAAACAATAAGTAGGTAGGTAGGTACCTACACCCACCGCAAGTTGTTGTTGCTTGTCTCTAACTTTTACAAACAAAGCGTATCTTTTTCAATTGGTATTTTAGTGATTGATGGCTTTACTTACCAATTAATTCGTCCAGTCTCTCTCTCTTTCTCACAACAAATAATGTAAGTAGAGTTATAAATTCTCTTGTCTCTAATTAATCCGTTACTTTTGTTGCAGTGTCCGTTGTGGGACATGGCGCGGGTGGCGCGGCGTAAGGCAGGATGGTCTGTTTTTTGGGTTATAAATTGTTGCCGACAACGGAAACTATCTGTTGACAAGAAATTCAGGTTAGGGTGTTTGGCTTAAGGAGGGTTAAGGATTTTACCTACTCAGTTTCATTTATACCCCCAAAGTAAACCGATTAGTGACAGAAATATTTTGTTATGGTCTGCTTATCGATCGCATTCATCCCTATCGAGGGGGTAGACAACTATCAGCTCAAGCACAACAGCTACTATGAAATACAATGAGACCTATGAGGTTTTGGTTCAGCAATAAATATACCTTTCAGCCATTCAACAACATTTGACATGATTTAACCAACTGGCCGAAACAAATACCAATACCAACAGGAAAAACAATTTTATTTCCGGTGCGTGCTCTGCTGCCTGATTGTGCAGGGAGGCAGCGGTAAGGGTGTGGCGTCTGGTCTGAGCAACTGTGGAATTCGGTTAAATTGGTTCTGATTTATATGGATAGCCTTTTATTAATTATTTTATATTGGAACATGTGGTAGTGTTGATGCACGATTCAAATTTTGTTAGAAATTTATAAATTGTGGAGGAGCAAATAAAAGTGTGAAAAGCTTAGCATATTTTACTGGATTAGTTAAGAGTATTTGGCTTACGGGTATCGATTGAAAATATTATAAATTTTTGAACGTTTCATTGAATAAAGCAGCATAGCAGGGAAATTTATTCGTCGTGAAATGTAGGTAGTAAGCAGGGGCGTAGCGAGAGGGGGGTGTGGGGGGGTGCAGCACCCCCCACGATTTTTCCGAGTCGGCAAATCGAGGAAGAAAAACAAAGTTGATTCGTCGAGTTAAGTCAACTCAACCAAAAAGACACCAATGGAAGCGTTCTTGTCTCAACTCATGAATTCTATAATCAAGGGCCTGTTTCACAGTTAATGCAACACTACATTTCATACCTACAACACACAACAATTTTAAAATCATACATCACATCAATTTTTCACATGGTATTCTGATTATTCTTTTTTGGAATACAGTCCTTACAAAGGTGCTGCATTTTGCTTTGCTTGTATTTTATTCTAAGAAGAAGTTCAAAAACAGTTTGATAATACGGAATGGGTATCGGTGAGTGTTCGTCAGTGGCATAAAATAAAAATTCGGGGTTCACAAAAAGAAGGAAAATTAGTTCAACATTTCACTTCTGAATCACATAAGGCGGCGTTACATGATTATTGCAATGTGGTAAATGGAAGAGCTTTTGCTGGACAAAGCTGAGAGACAACAAAGCATTCAAGAAGAACAAGAAAATGAGTATCATTTAAAAGTGTTGCAATTTTAGTCGATGTTGCGAGAAATTTGGGAAGGAAGGGATTACCTTTTCGTGGTCATAATGAGTCCGATGAGGGCGATGGATATTTTTGACAAATCACTTAACCGATTTTACGACATTGCCCATTAATGAAATGAAAAAATGTTTGGACGGGCCTTCAAAAAGACCGCGATTTATGACGTATCTTAGTCCGACTACCCAAAATGAATTTATTGATCTCTTGTGTACTAAAACTCAAAAAAATCATAGTGAATAAGCAGATAAAGCAGATATTTTCTCTATAATGGTTGGCACAACACCTGACTCATCGCATCAAGATCGACTTGCTGTCAACATTTGATACTTAGTCCAAATCGACGAAAAACCTGTCCCTATTGAACGCCTTTTGGGAATGGATGTCGTTCTAACAAAAAAGACTGGAGAAGTTTTGGCCCAAAAATGTATATCTACACTTCAATCAGTAGGTATTTGTGTGAAGAATATTGTATTCCAATCTTATGACTTTTCCAAAAAAATATGTCCGGGAAGTATAATGGTACCCAGAGAAAATTGTCAGAAAAATGTGGTAAAAAAACCACTTACAGCCCATGTCAAGCGCATCGTATAAGCTAGAGTTGAAACAGTAAAGGCTGTGTGGATATCTTTTGAAGGCATTGTAAATTTTTCAAAGGATATTGTTGATAATATTCAACATAGTGAGGTCATCGAGAAATGGGCATTATAGAAACACCGGAGAGCTGAACTTTAAATTCCAATTTATGAACTTTTTTTAACTAATAATAAAAATTTCAAAGACTGATATCAAAGAATGTGTGATCTTTCTCATACCAAATACTATATTATAATATTATTTCTTTTAAATTAATTTGTTTGTTTTGTTGTTATATCGTTATATTGCTATTATAAATTGATTTTTTGTCAATAAATGAATTTCTGTGAAATGAATACTTTTACGCTTCTAATTACTTTAAGTTTATTTACTAGCTGAGCCGCTCGGCGTTGCTCGGGTCTATGGTTTAATGGTTACCTTTCTCGTTCTTTCACTTCCGTGGGAATATGGAGCTGAAATTTATAATTTTTTTTTAACTGTGGGATTATGTGACATCTCAATGACTTAAGAATTTTTTGAAATCTTTCCTGTAGTTTCTAGGTTTCCGTCCCCAACCCCGTTTCTGTGTTAATATGGAGATCAAACCTTGACAGGAACCATCTCTGGACTTAACTTTTTCTACCCTGAAAATTTCATAAAAGTCCATTGGGTGGTCTATACCGGACATACAAACATATACAGTCGGCAAATTCTTAAGACTAGTCGGCATTTCATAAAAATTCACCCCCCATGGCTTGGACCCTCGCTACGCCCCTGGTAGTAAGTGAAAGCCTTTTTAATGAACACTTTTTAGGAAAATTGCATTCTGAGCTGATTATATTATATTATTACTAATGTTAGTTAATTCCTTGTCATTTTCGATAATGGATCTCTTAAAAAACGAACAACGTGTTACAGCTTACTACAAAAATCATAATTCGAGCGCAACCCTTTTCGGGAACTTCACGACGATTATGGTTGCAATAAATAAACAAGATTAAGCAAGAACTTGGCTAGATTTGAAAAAAGTGGAAGCGATACTGATGTCGTAGAGCATAATATGTGCATCATTGTTATGTACCCTAAAGCGAAAGTTTTTTTGCTGCAAGCGCTATTGCTACTGCGATAGTCCAAATTCATGGATTTCCTGACGTTAGCAAAATGTCTTTCAACTCATTTTGCATTTGGAATTGCAACTTCATCTTCACAAAGTTCACTTTACTCAAGAATTGAAGCCTGTTGATCGTTCGCAACACCGACACGCAGATATGCTTTCTGGGTTTCGCAACTTCAGAAAATAAACACTGACTTCTCAAAATTAAATATTCTTCATAGAGGCCCTATATCGCAATCGGTCGGTATAAAAACAAACAAAATTGCCGTGTATGAGGCTCAGTAAACCCACAAGCGATGACGACGAAGACATGCATGCCTTTGCATCCAAACAAAATTGCTGTTTGGTGTACTCAATGGGCGGAAGGTTACATTAGTCCATATTTCCTCCAAGATGCAATTGAAAAGCCGGTTACAGTTAAGTCGGAGAGATAATGGTCGAAAGCAAATCAATTTGCCTTTTTACTGGCGTTTGATGATCATGACTTTTGAGATATGTGGTTCAAACACGACAAGCAACAAGCTACACAACACGACCTATCAATTTTAGATTTTGAAGATGCTAATTGAAAACCAAGACCTTTTTTCTGTTTGTCAAGTAAGCTCCGAACTCTAGACCCACTAAAACCAACAATACCCAAGTTGAGATACCACCCGAAATGTAAAGAAATGGAGTGAGAAATCAAGGCAAAATATTCAAATGCTTCGATTTTTCTCGAGTCGGCTTTTAAAATAATATTGTTTTTTTTTTCACTTGGGGTCTACCCTCTTTCAAATATTCTGAAAATCGATTTTTACTTGTGGTTATACATAGGTTAGGTACCTACTATAAAGCAAATTTTGCAATCGTGCAGAAAAAAAACTTAAGATAACAATTTAACATGATATTGCGATGATAGAGAATACGAAAAAAGTGATTCTGGCAATTCTGCCTGTCTGTCTATCTGTATGTACATCTTAATATATTAGAAGAATTATACGGTTGGTTGTGATTGCATCACTTGAGAACGGCTCGACCGAATAAAACCAAATTTTGTGGTAAAGTGGTAGGTTAGGGGATGTTAATAGAGAATTTTAATGAATGTCACTTTTGTCTATATAAAAACTACGGGAAACTAAAAACGAGACCGGAATCCTTAAGACTACAGACCCGTGCAGGGCCGGTCGGCTCAGCTAGTTGTACATACATCTGTTCGTTTATTGATCTACAGCCTAATCCGCTTGACCAATTTTCTTCGAAAATCAAAAATTGCAGTAAGGGTGTGTGGGGCTGCCCACAAGGGGTTTTTAGAATTGCGTATCTAGGTCTTGAAATAACAGCATCTGCCATGCAACCTATAAACCTATAATAATTCGTATTTTTCTCAAAAACAACTGTAACGATTTGAATCAAATTTTGTGTAATTGATTATTTCTGAGTTATCTATCTTATGATGTGAGAAAAGATTTTGGAAATAATCTAAAACTTGAACCTGCGATAGTAACGTTTTATTTTTTCAAACCCGACTTTGACGATTTTGACGAAATTTTAAATTCTAGACGTACTAAGTCGCTTACGAAAGGTTTCATGCCAACATTTGGCAAATTTTATTGTTTCAAGTTTTCATTTTAGTTATTATTTTGTTGAATTTTTTTCTTTGACTTTTACAATTTTTTCTCAATAAGTTTTTCGACAAGAGTTAAAGACTTGTATTTAGGTATATTTAAAAAAAATTACTAAGAAATCGTTCTTTTTTAAAGCTGTTCTAACGAATTTGATTAAGCTTTCAGCGTTTATATGTATAAGAAACTGCAAAAAAACTAGCGTTATTAGATTTTCGCTTTAAGCAATTTGAATATTTACTTAAGTTTTTTTATATTTTTTGTTATTTTAGGGTCATAAAAATTTTAATCCTTGTGCTCAAATCTTACAATTAAGATAAAACAACTAAAACATAGAAAATAAAAAAATTTCAATCGCTTAGATATCAGCATAAGGATTGACAGTTTTTTGAGTCGAAAAGAGTGCGTTTCGGGTGTTACACCATGGAATGACCCTTTACTCATTTTTCACAATAAATGTGTAGTTGGCAACCCTGTACCACCAAATGTGTTGTGAAGAACCAATACTTTGCACTCATCCTTCCATTGGTGAAATGCTAAACATTCATGCTAAACACCGACTGTTAGTTTTAATTTTAGATTACGAGTATTTTAACTAAGATTTCAATCTCCATTTTCATCATAATTTTATTGAAAATAACCAAAGTAACTTAAAGTAGATACATTAAAATAAATGGAAGAAAACATTAAGATACAATGTGTAGTGTTGAGACAAGACACAAGAGGCGAAAATATCTTAACCCTACAAGGCAACCAGTTCCATATGTGCAACATTAACTTTAATAGTTCCTGTCAGTGGCGTAGATTGGGGGGGGGGATCAGGGGGATGTATCTCCCCCATTGGAATCGAACCAAAAAAGTTAAAGAAACACAATGTGAAATTTACTACGCGGAATTTAACACAACTTTGCTCAGTTGGAACTTTGGACAGCAAGAAAGCGCAATTTTGCCCAGCAATTACGCTCATCTACGCGCAACCACAACCACCAGCTACTATACATATAAAAGTAAAGCAAGCTCGAAGCTCTAAGTTAAGCTCCAAGCTCTAATATGTTCTCACATCGCACATCTCACATCTCACTCATCTTCTTGCGCAAAGTTCAATAGCCATATATATCTGCGTGAAGAGAGAGAGAGATTGAACAGTGAAAAAGCACAAAACCAGTTTCAGCAGTCCCTGTTATAATCTGATTTCTAAGTCATTATTGATCTTTGTTTCTCGTGACTGGTCGGTTGAAATTTTCTGACGTGTTAATTTATTTTACAAAAATGAAAAATTGGTGGAGAGTATAATAATTGTTTTAGGAAAATTAAAGTGTAAATCTAAATGAAAGTTGTGTTACCAGTAAATAAATATGTTAATTTTAAATGATGTAGTGTTGTATTTATGGTTTATTCAAACAAATAATTGTGTTGTAAATTTCTAACAAATTTCTTTCTGCTAAAAATGTGTTGTTAAAAGATAATACTCACCGTATTTTCAATTCTGATTTGACTTTCACCACTCTACGTAGCGAAACATGTCGGATCATGTTGGATCATGTCGGATCTTGTCGGTTCACGTCGGATCTTGTCGGTTCACGTCGGGTCTTTTCGGATCATATCGGAATATAATTTGATAATAATCACATTGAATGATCATCATCACAAAAAATGACAGGGTGAGCGTAAAATTGAGTTCTTATCTTAGTTTTTTTTTTTTTCTTTTTTACTTACTTATATATTTAGGAAAGATAAGTTTGTAGGTATAAGTTTCTTTTAATATTCAGTTCGTCCATTTAGTGTATGAATTTGAGGCATGTAAAGTACTTTTTACCATGTCTGTTATTCTGATAGAATACAAGAGTTACTTGTATTCTATCTCATATATATATACAAGAGTTACTTGTATTCTATCTCATTCTTTTGCACATAGAATCCTATTTTTGAATATGTTAGTTTTTTCATGTGTTTTATTTTTTGGTTTCACTTCAATAATACAAAACGCTTGATTTATACAAATGCTTCGCAATACAGGCGCAAATATATGAATCACAAATAAATTTACTACTTTTAAAATGAATTTTAAGTATAAGCAGATATATCCACTATCCCACCAAACAAGGTCAATAAATACGGCCAGTTGGACAAGGGATACAATGCTTGCGGTTGACGAATGTAGGAACGCTACGAAGCATCGCCCGAAGACGATACAGAATATTAAATTGTTATGCAACGTATATTATTCCCCATTCTCGAATACTTAGCATGTCTGCCTGTTACGCGGGAGGTTGGTGGTTCCATTCCCAACAGAAACCAAAAATGTTTTTCCGCTGGAATTGGCAAGTCCTGCGATACTTAGTTCAATGAAATGAAAAGACAGGAAAAGAGCTTTCTCGATTACCATCTCGGAAACGGCTGAAATTTGTACGTCCCCACGATTCACACACGGCATGGTTGTGAGAAATACGCTTGGGCCCCGGGGCTCATTGCTCTATTTCAATACCGTTTGTATATACTTCCTTACTTAGGTGGGCATTACAGTTCGGGGTGAACCTGGGCCTCAACCAACATCCTTCTATAACGACTTCGATTTCGGGCGAGCTCTCTCCAGTTTCGCACTCCAAGTCGGTTGAGGTCTTCATCCACTTGATTGCGCCACCTAAGACGAGGTCTTCCCCTTCCGCGATTTCCCTGCAATGTGCTTTCGAACACCCGACGAGCCGGAGCGTTTGGGTCCATCCGCTTTACATAGCCCAACCATCGTAGCCTCGTGATGCGTACTCTTCTGGCTATGCCCATGTCACGGTACAGCTCATACAGCTCGTTGTTGTATCTTCTTCTCCACACATTGTCTTCGCATACGGGACCAAAGATCATTCGGAGAATTTTTCTTTCGAAACGACCAAGGGTTTCCTCATCCGCTTTCGATAAGGTCCACACTTCCGCACCGTAAAGCAGGACTGGGATGATCAAGGTCTTATACAAGGTCACCTTGGTTTTTCTAGAGAGGGTTTTGTTTCTCAATTGCCTTCTTAACCCAAAGAAGCAACGGTTTGCAAGAGTTATTCCCCGTTTGATCTCCGCACTGATGTTGTTGTCCGTGTCTACAGCGGATCCTAGGTATACGAAGTCCTGTACTACCTCGAAGTTATGTCTGTCTATTGTGACGTTTTGTCCAATTCGTCGATGTTCTGTGTCCTGTTTGATGACAACATATACTTCGTTTTGCCCTCATTAACCATCAAACCCATTTTTGCCGCTTCTGTTTCAATACTCGCAAAAAGCACCTATGACATCACGCTTTTTTCAATATCGTCTGCATAGGCGAGTAATTGTACAGACTTTTGAAAGATTGTTCCTCTGGTGTTGACGTTTGAGTTTCTTACAATCTGTTCAAGTATGATGTTGAAAGCTATTAACACGTTCGAAGTTTGTTACTCCTGCTGTCATATGAAGTATTTCATTTCAGCTGCCGTCAACCTACTCCGTTACTTTTTATACATTGTCTAACCCAGTGGCGTAGATAGCTTTTCGCAATGGGGGGGATATTTCTTGTTCGCTCATTTTTTTAAAAGTTTTAATAATTAAAAACAAAAACAAATAACAAGACTTCACTGAATGTATGCCATAAAAAATTATATTTTTTAAAGATAATATACTATACGCATTAGTTTGAATAAAAACTAAAATATATATTGATCTAATAAGTAAAATAATATTAATTTAAAAAAAAAACACGAACAAAGTACACTTTTTTGTTCTTTTTCGATAAAACTTATGACCTCGTCTGCTGTTATAGGTATTTCGCGATGAAAAGCTAGAGCGGCACAACCATTCAAACAAGCAAATAACTAAAAATACAAATCTTTTCTTCGCACTGTCATTATAATAGATATGTATTTTTAAGAATCTCACTTTGTTGGTCATGCTTCTGTATTGTTTTTATTCTCTATAAACTGTAGAATGTTCTTTCAAGAGTTGACGTTTAAACCGGCTAATATCTTTAATAAAATATATATTAGGAATGCTTTCTTCGGGGCAGCCAATTAATTCTTAGAAGAAGTATTATTCCTTCGGATCAAATATCTATTCCAAGTTGTTAATTCTACAAGAACAAAAGATGGTCCGGCAGCCAAATATGTTTGGTAAAACTCACCAGTTTGAATAGATTTTTTGCTGCTTTGTCTATTTCTGACGAAGAGTCCTTAAAAAAAACCGAAAACCTCTCTCTTATGTTTAACGTCAATGTCAAGGACTTCAGCTATTTTTTTTTTTTTTTTTGCAATTTCAAACACTTTTGAAAATGAGTCGTCATTTAAATTCACTCTTTGAAACTCACGACTTAACGACAACGAAAGTTGGTAAACCATACTTACAACTTTTAAGCTAATCAAGAAGAAATCCTAGCGTTTTTTAAGTTCTTTCCAATGTTCTTATTTCAATAGTCTCGAACACAAACAGAAATAGCTCCTCAAAACCTTGGTATTTTGAGATATTGATATTTTGAGATTATTTGCGTTAGATTCAGCCATTTCAATGTCTTTTTTTGTGGAGTCTTTTCGCTTCCGCTTATTGTTTTTTGCAGTATACCTATTCTTTTCGGTGTATGGAAATAATTGTAAACTGGTTTAATTATGGTTAGGCAATTTCTAATGGCTGGTGTTTTGCTGGAAACAGATATAGCAAGGATTAAAGAAGGTGCTGCAAAATGCACATAAGGAGCACGCGGAGCAAATTTTATGCGAATAATTGCCTGAACACCATTGTATGGACCAGACATTTTGCTTGTTCCTTGGCCGATCAAAAAACAAATGTCCAGATCACAATTTTAAAGGTTTTCCACTAGGTATAAGCCTTGAAAGAGCATCACCTGGATTGTTAATACAGTAATGTTTGGTAAACTCCTGTTTTAGAGATTTTAAGACTAAAGATTTTATTCGTACTAGTCGTTGAAAATCGATATAAGGAAAGGAATTCAAAAGATTGGGTGATTTGCTGAAATGATAATTTCTTTCAGATGAAGTTGAGTTTGTATTTTCCCCGTAGAATGAAAGTATAGAATGTACAATCCTGTGAGTACCTACTAATAAGACTTAATTCACGTAGGAAGTAGGTACTAAGTTTCGGAGTGTATTTTCTTAACTTATTTGATTCTTGAATGATTATGTTGAATAATTATCGATCCCAATGGGGGGGATATGTCCCCCTGATCCCCCTATCTACGCCACTGTAGTGAAAATAATACTACAATGAGAGCTCAGGCTCACATATAAACAAAAACACCTTCACATAATTAAAAAAAATATATATTGAGTTTGTGTCTCTACTAAATTTTCAACACTTAATAAAAAACATAAACATACCTTTATTGAGCACCTCCTATCAAAACTTCGACATACTAATGTACATACATATATCAAATTTGCTTTTCACACATGTCCCTTTTAAACGTCTGTAGTGTATGTTTCTAATTCGGCGTCATGTATGTTAAGCCGATTGTAGGACTGAATACAAAAATTTTGCAAATTTCCTGACATGTCTGTGAAGTGTGTGAATAGGAGTGTTTCAACGCACGCACAAATTTAAAGAAAAAAAAAAGATTGAAGCGACAACAACCTATTCAAGCAAACTATGCAGAGCTTGCAAAGTTTGTGGTAAACTACCCGAACAAATTTGTTTAAAGAAGGCGACACCAAATCATCCATAACTAAATTACCGACGCCACGTACCAACACCAACACTGTTTAATATCTCATCATTTCAGTAAACCAAATTTTCCTTAAAAGCCTTTGTCACCTTACAGCTCCCTGAATTGAAAGACTTTGTAAGATCAGTGTAAGATCTATGTGTTCACCAGTTCCCTGCGTTTTCCTCGAGGTTCCATAGCTCCCTGTGCTCATGACCTGTAAGAGTGCGTCCACACTATGCCGACCGGAATACGGATCCATTTCATTCGGTTCGAATTTGGTTTGGTTTTCGCTAAGGAGGAAGGCCGATCATGACGTCCACACTAAGTTGATATTGCCGATCGGCATGTGCCAATTGATGCCGCTCGGTATAGGGTGGCACAACTTAATATAAAGGTCCTCTGTGCTCATTAGTTTCCTGACCTCTTGTCGAGCTCGTAAATCTCCCTGTGCGTATAGTCTCTGATCACAATGCTCTCCAAATTCAAAGCTAACTGCACTTCTATATTTTTATCATCACATTAGTTTATTTGTTTATTTTTGAGCGCTTCAACTTTGCTTTTGGTTCTTTAATTAAGATAGAAAACTTCCTTGACTGAATTAAATTAATAATATGTGATGTGACATTTTTAACAGACGCAAACAATTTAATCAAATTCAAATTATGTTTTCATACCATCTTTCCAAATCGACAAGCCTTTATAACAATCAAGCTTCCTTATTTCACAAGACTTTCTACGAAAAGTTTGTGCTGCTTTAGCTTCTTGCTAGCTTTCATAGATTCTGTGTTCAAAGCATCAGATTATATTACTCGGAGCTGTCTCCTTCCCTTTTGTCAAATATTATAAGGTAGGTTCAAGTATATTTGAGAAAAATTAATACCAAACAGAACTGTTGGTCCTAAATACTACTTAAACAGACACTTCTGAAACACATTTACGCAATATCTTCTATACGCTACGATACGCAGAATTTCAGACCATAAACCAGGATTGTACCGTTGGAACAAGTAGGTTTTTAATGCTGGGTGCTCTTTACTTTTTGATTATACAAGTACAGGCTGGTTTTAATAAAGTTATTGACACACTGGAAAACAAGTCAGACAGTGATAGACTTAAAAATATGTACATTTGTGTTTTGTATTCAGCTCAACAATTATTTGAAGCAAATGACAGAGATAGGTAAACACAAAACCAGCTGCCGGAAGACACATTTGCAACGCAACGCGCTATTATGGAAAGACTCTGGTGTTTCTATTTCAAGATAAAAAATCTCCTAATATTATGAATATTTTTGAACAATTGTTTCTTGAGAGTTTGCCGATAGAGTCTTTTTCATGTTTCCAGAAAACGTCCCCATGAAAGTTAGCTAGAGTGTTTCACCGTTTGATCGCCGCACTAATGTTGGTTTTCATGTCTATAGTGAAGTCTATAGACACCACAACACGCTTTACATCAATATCCTAGTAATATTATCGACTTTTGATAGATTGTTTCTCTGGTATTGACGTTTGAGTTTTGTACAATCTTTCAAGTATAATGTTAAAGAAATTGAATGACAGTTGATCGCCTTGCCTAAAGCCTTTTTCCATATCAAACGTCTCGGTGAGTTCTTTACCGACCTTTACGGAGCAGCGTGAAATCTCCAAATTCATCCAGCATAGTCTTTTGAGTTTTGCAGGGATGCCGAAACTAGAAATGGCTCAGTACAGCTCGTTTCTGTAAACACTGTTTTAAGCAGCCTTTATGGCGATAAAAAGATAGTGCGTGTGTCAATATTATACTCTTTTTTCTTAAGCCTGCCATAGTGTGAAAATTTGGTCGATTGTGGACTTTTCTGGTCTAAAACCACATTCATTAAGGTCTATCAAACTGTCGACGTCTAAGATCATACAAAAGGCAAGATCTTATATAGGACGAGAAGCAGTGGCGTTGATAGGGGGGATCAGGGGGATACATCCCCCCCCCCTCCCCCCATTGGGATCGATAATTTTTCAACATAACCACTCATGAACCAAAAAAGTAAAAAACACTGTGAGATCTGGTACCTACTTCCAACGTGAATTAAGTCTTATTAGTACTCACAGGATAGTACTTTCTATACTTTCATTCTACGGGGAAAATACAAAGTCATTTTCAACTGAAAGAAATTATTATTTCAGCTAATCACCTAATCTTTCGAATTCCTTTTTTATATCGATTTTCGACGACTGGTATAAATAAAATATTTTCTTTTAAAATCTCTAAAACAGCAGTTTACCAAACATTACTGTATTAACAATCCAGGTGATGCTCTTGCAAAGCTTATACCTAGTGGAAAATCTTCGAAATTGTGATCTGGACATTTCTTTTTCGATGGACCAAGAGTACGACGGACCAGGCAATATGTCTGGTTGATATAATGGTGTTCAGGCAATTATTCGCCAATAATTTGCTTCGCATGCTCTGTACGTCCTTGTTAATCCTTGCTTTATCTGTTTCCAGCAAAATACCAGCCATAAGAGTCCGTCTAACCACAATTGAAGCAGTTGACAATTATTTCAATACACCGAAAGGAAAAGATATAGTCTAAAAAACAGTAAGCGAAAGCGAAGAGACTCCACTAAAAAGATATTAGGCTGAATCTGACGCGATAGATCTCAAAATATCACGCAGCTGAAGATTTTGAGGAGCTATTTTCGTTTGTGTTCGAAACTCTTGACCAAAGAAGAACATTAGAACGTGACGCAAGGAACTTAGAAAACGCTATGGATTTCGAGTTTTTGATTAGTTTAAAGGTGATAAGTATGGTTTACCAACTCTCGTTGTCATTAAGAGTGAATTTAGACTTGGTCCAAGCTATATATCTCGCCAAAGATTTAAGGGACCAACTAAAAACTAAACGGGCTTTGACTCATTTTCAAAAGTGTTGGGAGATGAAAAAAACAAATAGCTGAAGTTCTTGGCATTGACGTCAAAGGTGAACCGACAAAAGAATCGTTCGAAACCTTTTTCAAGGATTCTTCGTCAGAAATAGACAAAGCAGCTAAAAAATTTAATTAAACTGTTGAGATTTACCAAACATATTTGGCTGCCGGAACATCTTCTGTTCTTGTAGAATTAAAAACTTGGAAGAGACATTTGATCCGAAGGAATAATACTTCCTCTAAGAATTTATTAGAAGCGCTCGGTAGCTGCCCCGAAGAAAACTTTCTTAACAGATATATTTTATTCAGGATATTAGCTACACTGCCCGTTTCAACCTCAACTCCCGAAAGAACTTTCTCCTATTTAAAGTTACTCTCTTTAACAAAACAGCACAAAGAAGCATGACCAACGAAGTGAAATTCTTAAAAATATGTCTTTTTTAATAACAGTGTGATAAGCTTTGGATGTTTACTTATCTGCAAGACCGTTTGATTTTGTTGGCTGCATCATCGCGAAATACTTATAGCAGCAGACGAGGTTTAAGTGTTTTATCTAAAAAGGAGAGAAATAAAAAGGATTTTATTTTATGATTTATTTTTTAAATTAATATTATTCACCTATTACGTCAATATTTATTCTAGTTCATATTCAAATTTGTGGTATTGTCAGAAGAACGTTTAGGCAAAGAATGACATTTTATTCATTGACATTTCAAGCATTACCTAATACTTAATTCTATGTACATAATATGTAATTCAGAGAGAGAGAGAGAGAGAGAGAGAGAGAGAGAGAGAGAGAGAGAGAGAGAGAGAGAGAGAGAGAGAGAGAGAGAGAGAGAGAGAGAGAGACAGAGAGAGAGAGAGAGACAGAGAGAGAGAGAGAGAGAGAGAGAGAGAGAGAGAGAGAGAGAGAGAGAGAGAGAGAGTATACACAAGCCATCTATACTTCGTTAATAGCCATGCTCTTTACAACAAATTTAATGCGAATAACATATTATCTTTAAATAATATAATTTCTTATGGCATACATAATGAATTCAATGAAGTCTTGTTTTTTTTTTCTTTTTTTAATTATTAAAACTTTAAAAAATAAATGAGCGAACTAGGTCTATCCCACGTCTGTAAAGCTAGCATGACAAAGTGCGCAGAATCGCTTCAAGAAAAGTGCAAAAATTAGTGCTTATTTAGTGCTAATTTAGTGCCAAAAACTTAAATTTAGTGCTCTCATAGAAATGAAATGAAAGAAAAAAGTTAATTTCGGATTAATAGTATTAGCAGGCTAGTACTTCCGTTTCCGTGGGAAATCGGGGATTTTTTGTTTTTTTTTAATCTCAGAGACTAAGTCGCACGAAGCTTAAAGCAAGTTCATTTGTACGTACTTATCTACACTCTTCATCATAAATGCAAGTGTTAGAGGCTAGAAAACACCAACACCAACAGAAAGAGAACGTATAGAAAATATATAGGAGAGAAAAAAATACAAAAAATAGTGGCATACATTCTAGAACACCTAACATGAAATACAATAATAATTAAATAAAACTAGGTACTAGAAATAAAATAAAGCATGAACTACAAACATTTTGATGGACAATAAACTAAGAAACATTGAACCAAAATCATGCATGTTTAGCACTGGTTTTAAATTTTTGTTTAAACTGTATTTATTAATGTTAGCTAGAGTTGTATAATCTACTCATGCGCGATAGCCGCTCATTCATACCGTAATTGGTTCTATGATGGGGCAATAAATCAACTCCAAATTACGCAAGTGGGGAGATCCACCGCGGTAGTTAAAACCTATGGACCAGAGCAAGTAAGGAGCATCTATAAAGCCAGTCAAAAGCTGATGGAAAAATACTAGGTCATTGTTGATACTTCTTTGACTAAGCGTTTGCAATTGCAAAAGTTGAATTCGATGTTCATAAGGAAGTAGATTGAATGGATCTTCCCAAGGAAGACCCTTCAAAGCAAAACGTATAAATTTGTGTCGTACTGCCTCAAAACGATGTTTAGGAATTTCACATAGGGGAGACCAAACTTGTGAAGCGTACTCGAGATGAGGGCGAACATAGCAGTTCTACAAAGAAAATGTTACAAGAGGATCATCAAATTCTTTTGACCACCTCTTTATGAAACCTAGCATAGATTTTGATTTCCTTACTATAGAGTTTATATGCTGACTAAATTCAAGGTTTATATTGAAGTAAGCACCTAGGTCACGAAAACTTGAGACATTACATAATGAATGGCCAGACATTAAGTACATTGCTTTACTAGGCTCACGTTTTTTCGAGAGGTTAAGACTTAGACCAATCTTTTTGCACCATGTTCCAAAGCTATCGATATCTTTTGAAGAAATGCGCAATCAGTAGTATTTTGAATGGATGAAAAGCAAAGGCCCAAGGTGACTGCCTTGGGGTACACCCGACAAAATGTTGAAGGGACTCGAAAAGCTGTTACGAAATTTTACTTGGTACGTTTTTTTTCGAGATAAGAGCAAATCCATGCAATGAATATTATAGGAAATCCAAAAGCCTTGAACTCATATAATATAACATCTTGAGAGAGTTGACCGAATGCTTTGGAAAAATTAGTGTAAATAGAGTCGAGCTCATACCCATTTTCAAGAGCATTGGAACATATGTGAAGAAAAGAAAGAAGGTGTGTCACCTTTGATCTTTTTTGCATAAAGCCATGCTGCTGTCTGCAAATAATAGTTTTTGTAAGAAATGAGAGGCTGTCGCAAACAACCTTCTCAAAGACTTTTGGGATGCAAGACAGTTTGGATATAGGCCTGTAGTTTTGAAGTGAAACTTCTTATGCGACTTGCAAACATGAAAGCGTTACACTTCCGCGTTACACTTAAGCGTTACACTTCCGCGTTACACTTAAGCGTTAAACTTCCGTGTTCGATTGCATACTTTTTGAAGTGAAACTTCTTATATGCGACTTGCAAACATGAAAGCGTTACACTTCCGCGTTACACTTAAGCGTTACACTTCCGCGTTACACTTAAGCGTTACACTTCCGTGTTCGATTGCATACTTTTTGAAGTGAAACTTCTTATGCGACTTGCAAACATGAAAGCGTTACACTTCCGCGTTACACTTAAGCGTTACACTTCCGCGTTACACTTAAGCACTTTGGCACTGCTAATAAGTTGCTGTCATCATTCCGCGCCATTCATCCCAACGATTTCATTGTAGTAAATTGTGTTTTTTGGTGGGAATTTTTTGAAGAAAATCATGTCTGTGCGTGCGAAAATTATTTCAATTGCTCAGTGAATAATCGATCATTGTTGTGTTTTCTTTTCTTCTCCAATGAAATGATAGAAAATATTTACTGCAGTTTCTTTTAATTTGTTTGATATATGTATGTATGTATGATGTACGTAGATAAGTGCTTACTAAATGTGTAAATCGATTAAGTTAAATTATTCTAACAAAAAATAATTTGTGAAGCTTCTCCTCGAATGTGTTGACTGCGTAATTTTATTTGGAAGTCAATACACAAATCAGAGCTTTTGGTGATAAGATGTAAGATGTTATTCGAATTTTAAGATATTAGTGAGTATATATGTACATAGTAGTTAGTGGAGGCATAATCATGTATATATAAGCAATTTCCATTTAAGCCCGGCTCAAAAATGTTTATCATGTCTAAACATGTTATCATGTCTAAACATGTTATCATGTCTAAACATGTTTGATCATGTCCAAACATGTTTGTTAATGTCTAAACATGTTTGGTCATGTCTAAACATGTTTGGTCATGTCTAAACGTGTTTGATCATGTCTAAACGTGTTTGATCATGTCTAAAAATGTTTGATCATGTCTAAACATGTATGTAAGTGTTCTCCATCTTCGACTTAGGTGGACTGCGGCCTTCATTAGTCTGTCAGTCAGCTTCCACTTACACTAGCCAATCAACGGTTTCAGAAAGGTTCCTGGTATTGTATCATAATTATGGATACAATACCATAAATGATACATACATACATCTTCAAAGTCCTTCTAATCTCCACCAAAAAATAAAAAAATTGTTCTATGAAATGGTGTTAAGTACCTATCCCGTGAAAGTTAACTCCCATCCATTTCTTTTCTTTTTCTTTTAAAGAAACAATATGAGTTCACTAAAAATCAATTTCTACCTCTTCCTATTTTCATTTCCACATTGGGAAGTTTCACTTCTACCGCGCGGAGGGACTCCACGCACTATTTTTTTTTATTTCTATTTTATCACCCTTTTTAAAAGCCGGAGTGATAAAGGACTGTTTCCAAAGGATGGGAAAACACCTGTTTGGTTTGAAATCTGAAAGGATGACTTAAGGTTTATGTTTCTCGGGGATAATGTCGCATTCTAACAGTGGCAGAATTTTTGAAATCGGTAGTCTCTAAATTCCCGTTAACGTTCCCGCTTCCGTGAGAATATAGGGATAAAACATATAACCGCTGTTTTTCCTCAGGTTCAAGATTATCTCAGTACAAAATTTAAAATTTTAAACGATTTTTAACGAATTTCATCGGGAGACGGTTACATTGAAAGTAACACAGACAGAGTTACTTTCACATTCATAATATTAGTCAGAGATGTAAGTTCTAAAAACAGTATATCGTAGATGTGAATGAACGAACATTTCGTACATTTGATAAAACGTTCGTAAGAAATTCACGCAAGCTGTTTCGCTTATTTTACAAATCTTTTGTAATATTTTGAATTTCATTACACACATAACACATTACACTACATACGCGACAGTTTTCTTGTCACAGAGAGCAAACTTAATATTTCCGAAGTTTTTTTTGTAGACACTGAATTCAAATCTGGCATCAGAATTGCTCTGGTACATCACATTTTAGAGATATAAAGCCTTAACAAGTTTTAGCTACTTTTGAGCTTATGTTTTAAAGTACAAAAAATATTAACCTGAAAACAAACCCTACAGTTAGGGAAACACTTTCTTTAGTGATTCATTATTATTATTATTGTTTTCATTGTCAGTTTCGATTTCATCCGTGTCCGGAAATAGGCTTCGCAGCGGGTGAAAATAGTTTTGTCTATTATTCAAAATAATGATTTTTTTTATCATGTTTGCTAGAAGTTTGATAATCGCATTCACCAGAGTCAACTTTTTTCATTTAAAAACCACAGAAGAGTGCACCCTAACTTTCACAAAATTGAAACTATGTTTCTCATTGAAACTTTATTCTAATTTGAACAAAACCATTCTTTTAATGTCATTCTTTTCATGGAATCAGGAAATCCAGAGCATTTGTTGGATTCACCAACATTTTCAAATAAAAATCGAAAGAAAAAAAATATTTAGAATTACCCTTAATGGCAAACCGGAAACAGCTCAAGGCTTAGACCGTAAGCAGCTCAGACAATCAGTCAGCAAAGATAAATCCTCTAATCCAATTTAGGATCATCATTCTTCATTTACAAGCCGACAATACTAAAGAGCAGAGCTCTTATGCACCGTTAAATATTTAAAGGTGATTAGGCCCCACGTTTCAAACAATACCTACCAACCAAGTAAAAAGCAAACACAACTCGCACTCTTCTTTCCTTACACATATTAGGTACATACAGTAGGTAACGGTTAAGTCTCTATTTATACCATACCTTGCGAGCTAAATCTTCTCAGCCTTCCATCTGATTTAATCCAATCTACCATGCTTTTTTAATATACATTCACAAGGCTTAAGCTCATTTTGGGCAAAAAAAAAAGAAAGAAAAAAGGAACGCGAAGGTACTTATGGTACGAAGGAACTTATACCTACCGACTTTTCTCCCTCAGCAAGAACTTAATCATGGTAAAAATTTGATTTAAATTTACCTCGACGATAAGAAAGGAGGTGGAATTTTTTGTTTTTCTTACCTTCGATTTGCCATAAATCACACAAGTTTATTCGTTGATTTTTTTTCTTTATTATTTTTACAGCCTCTCTTACATAACCCTTAAAGAGAATTAAGAAAGTAATAGAAGGCAAGGATACGCACTTTCTGTAAAGCTTTTCTTGGGGTGCCTATTGCTCAATTTGCGAAACAAAAGTCAGAATAAAAGTCGGTATTAATAAAACAAATGGAAAAATTCGGCGTGGAATCGTAGACACAAATCAAGTGAAAAAAGAAAGTAAATCTTTTTTTCTCCTTCACTTTTCTTTGTGTGTTTACCTATAAGGCTTTGCTTTTGGCCTGTATTTCTGCTTTCTAAAGGATATTAAGGAGAAAGATATCCTTTGGCCGTGTAATGATTTAAGGAGTTCCCTAAGCAAATAAATCACTTAAGAATCGAAGACTCGAAAAAGCTGTTTATTAGTACATTTTACTGGAGGATATTGGTAGCTATGCCAAAGTAACGCACGGAAGAGTATATCAGCTACAGTATGGTTTTTGCGGAAAAAAATGTTTGCTTTCTAATTTCATAACTCTTTATTGCTACGTAATCAAGCCCATGTTTTTTTACCTTGTCTTTTCCCGTATAGGCATTGACTTGAAGGATTTTCAAGTATCAAGAACGGTTGGTGGTAAGGAAATATTTCATCATTCATATTGTAACGTGCGCCTAGTTCGCAAAATAAAACTTCACTTTTCAATTTATTTCGACCACTTTTATTCAGTATCTATACTTTATTCGATCTCAACTCGACTTTTGGACTATCACTTGTAGACAATTTACTCTTCACTTTATCACTCTATAATCAAAACTGCCCTCTGGTTGCCTCGGGCGGGCTATTTATATCGAATGACATTTCATCTAGAACTCTCTAGTAACTTCCACATAGTCTCCACTCTCCATTATTTTGGCTGTCAAACATTTTCTCTCCTAGAATTTCTACACTTACACTAGTGTTGCCGCTTGTGTTTTCGGTTGAACGTTTTCGATTAGGAAATTGGTATTAAATGTTGGGTTCACGTTACAATATCATTTGTGTTTACATCAACAAAGCACTTTAGGCGGCGTTATTGCGTTTGATCAGTGTCCACTTTTTGTGATAATAAAAGGGAAAACTCTGCGATTGTTCGTCCAGCTCTCAAATAAGGTTCACAGTGTAGCGCAGAACACAGAAAGTATAAAAAGAAGTTAATGGCCATTGGGATGAAGATGCTCCTTATAACAGCGGAGGTAGCAACTAGCAAGGCTTGATTATACTAGAGGTACCTATCAAGATCCGTGGAATCCGGTCACACACAACATCTTGGAAAAAATGGCGCAGTAACTTTCGCCCAAGTGACATAAGGCCAAATTTAAGTTTCACCTGGATCCTGGAGCGATTAGAAGACTCGCTTTTAAATGACCTTTCGCTTACTCATAAAAATGGCCCTGTGCGGTGCGACGCGCAGTGGTCGAAAATCGTTGAAAAGCGCTTTAAATTTGGACTTTACTGTGTGTTCAATATCTCTTGAGAATCATTATTCTTGAGTTTTCGGACCCATCACTGCAGATTGATGGTTTACCATTAAAGTACTAGAAACAAAGAAGATTCACAAATCCTCATGTACCAAAATCAGTCCTTCAACTTTCCGGTCGTGCTGAATTTTGTCCAAGATGGTACTTTTGACATGAAGGCTTCCACAGATCTTAGTACTTCTAATTCGATCAAGCTTTGTTACTCCTGCTGATCTTGGCGGGTATGTAAAAAAATGCAAAATTGTTGTATTTGGGGCCAGTGCTGCCACCCTACTCCTATAGCAGTAGATCTACTGCGCTTAGCCTTATATGGAAATCTACTGCGCAGCAAAACGAATCTACTCCTCTTTCAAAATTTTTATCGATGTTCAAAGTTTGCCCTAAACGCGTCCATAAAATTTTTTAAATGCTAAACCACGTTCACTCTGAATGCATCCACTGACTATTTTAAATAACATGGACTTGTGCTGGCCGCTGTCAGCTAAAAAACATCTAACTGAACAAATATACAAAAACACAATACTCAACCTCGACCCTAGTTGTAATTTCTCGAAAGGTCGCTGAAATTAAGATAGCTTGTGTGTTTTGAGCGCATATTTTCATTTACTTTTATTGTTTTTCATAAAAACTGATATAAGAAACAGTATAAGTATTCCAACTCTTCAAAATATTTTTATAGCCAAAGAGCTAACGGAGTCAAAAGAAGATTGTTGGTCCTCTTCCGATTCACCTTTATTATTTCTTTAATGAATTTAAATTCACAAACGGTGAGCAGTGGCGGATTTAGCTATAGGCTGAGTAGGCTGCAGCCTAGGGCGGCAACTCCAGAGGGGGCGGCAAATATTTTGAAAATAAGAATTTTTTTCTCGAACAAAAAAAATTTTCAATAAAAATGTTACTTTTTTATTTTTTGTGTCAACTTATTTTTATTTTTTATTTTACAATCTTATGTTATCGACGTTCATGGTCGAGTTTCATATGACTGTGGTGAGTATAAATATGTAAAAAAAATTTTGGGGCGGCTTTTTTTCACAGCCTAGGGGCGCCCCTAGGCTGTGAAAAAAGTCTAAATCCGCAAATGACGGTGAGTTTAAAAGAAAATACGACTAAAAATGTAATTGATGTACATATTATATTTTTTTTATTATTTAATATTATTTTTTATATGCAATAATGAAATTTTATTTTTTATTAAATTAGTTTAAGTTTTTTTCCCTATCAAAATAAATATAAGAATAGTGGTTTTTTGCTAAGTTTTCTGTTTGTCGATGTAGTTGTTTCCATTAGTAAATAAAATGATATTTTATGGGTATTTTTTTTTTTTTTTTGTATATTGTAAAATCTACTGCGCTATATTGGAATCTACTGCGCTTTTTTCTGATATATACTGCGCTCCATCATCTGCGGGGTGGCAGCACTGCTGACAATTGATGAAGACGATAATAGAAGGTGAGAGGAAAATGAAATGAAAAAACATTCGCGGCAGATGCCGTCTAAAAATTATGCGTTTGTATGAGTAATGACTGCGTTCAGCACGAATAAGAAGGCTTTTTGAGAAAAGTTCATTCAGGAGCAACAACATACATTTATGACAAAGTTTACAATTTTCACTGAGTATTTATTTTCTTTTTTATTTATGTTATGGAAATCGCAGGACTTACTGCCACACTACCAGAGAGTTGAAGGGATTCGCTACAGATTTGCATCTGTCTGCGCTAATTTTTATTGGCCATTTCGAAGAAGAAATAACTGTATTATCGATACAAGAACGACCTTATTATTTATGATTGTTACCACTGGCGTCATTTTTTTTCCCAAATTCGAATGTCTAAGCTTGAGTGTCATAAAATTCATACAATCGATTTATTTGAAAGTAAAGACAACTTAAAGTTAAAATAGACGTCAAAGCAAATGTGAAGACTAACTAAAATTTGGCAGTTTAGGTAAATGAAGTGGCCTGGTGATCGCGGATTACGTTGGATTTACATGGATCTGCTGCTACTAGAGAAAAGCAGAAAAGTTAAGACGGATAAAGACTATAAAGCACAAAAGCTAAAAAGAAAAACGAATAAGATTTTGGCTGCAGATGAAAAATTATAGGTGCAGATGAACATGTGCATCCTATTACTAGACGTCTGCACTTGGTGTCTTCCCTTCTCTATTAGACAAGTATGAATTTTACATCTTGTGTCTATTTCCTCAACCATTAACGGTTAGCATGTCTGCCCGTTACAGAAACAAAATGTTTTTACAAACGTATCATCCTTAGCGATTGATTGGCAAGTCCTCCCATTGCAAATTTATTATCATGAAGAGCTCTTTCTCACTAGCTGTTCAGAATCCACATAAAAATACGTCAGGCCCCAGAGCTTCCCGCTCCTTTGTGCCACAGCACTTATTTGCTTATTTTTAATAGACCTAAAAATTAAAAACTCGCAGATGTAAAAAGTACCATAGGTACACTTTTGTTGAAAACGAAAATTTGGATATGAATGATTTTTCGCAACTATGTTAACAAATTTAAATTGCAGTTTGCAGTGCAAGAGAAGTAAAAGCTTTCCCTCTGGTTCTTTAATCATTTATAAGCATTAAAAATTTCACTTGCTTGATTTTAAATTTAGAGTGAGTCTAGGATTGTGTGGAGTATAAAACAACCATAAATTTATTTAAAAGCCATTTCAACTTAGGGCGTGTTTCACATCTCTATGACTTTGAATTTCTGTCTCATTGAAACATCAAATTATTCGTTTTTGAGGAAGCTGTCCACCATCACAAAGCAACTAAAGAAGGTAGCGGCCCCGTTATCTTTTTCGCTCTGAGCATGATGCCATCGAAGATCGAAGCTCACATTTTTTGACAACTGTACAAGGCCAACTTGCGCAATGCTCATCTTGTTAAAGGGTATCATGACTTTTGATTTTTTTTCACCTGGGCCTGGAGACCGTAAACTTTTAGACAATTGTCTTTATTTAAGATACTAATAGTAAAAAATTTACTAAAATTTGAAAGACGAAAACAGTTTTTCGTCAACCGTTAAGAACAAAATAATATTGATAACCTTCTGGCAGCATTTTTGTATGAAACATACTTGTTAATCTGCGTGAACACCCTTATTAAGAAATAGCTATTTGAACTCAATTTGCCCGCTGAATCTGTCACTACTGCAGCTAAAAACACCGCTGTATGCTTTGAGAAAACCTTAAACGAATCCTTTTAATTATATTAAACTTTTTCCTATTCCTGAAACAAGAAACTAAAGTGCCCTTTGCCTTGGCAATATAATAACAAGCACCTTTTACTAGTAGAATAACTCTGTATTGACAATTTTGTAACAATCAGCCATAAAAAGCAGCAATATATTTGTGTATAGCAGGAGATCTGGATTTAAAAACATTTCCTTGTTTTTTGATCCTAAGTGGTTTTGAAATCCAAGCATAAAGTTGTGTTTGTGTGTTGATCAGATTTCTATAGAGCGATGCCGTTGTGTCTGTAAAGTTCCGTCTTTTGTGGATAATTCGATACAAGTAGCCATGCTATAAAGTTATTCACTTTTTCATAGCCAAAAATGTCTATAGCTAAATTCAATTTTAAATCTTCAGTGCCCCAAATTCGAAAATTATTTCAGATCTCAAAATAAAAACCACATGTTTATGAATGATCTTTGCAGGGACAAATTCCTTTCAATCCAAACCAATTAGATAAGAATTTTTTTATGTGAAGTATTGGGAACAATTTATCCATTGATCTATTCTTTTTCAATTGATCTATTCTTTTTCAATCTTAATCTTGATCCATAAATTTGTCAAACAAACAAAAGAGTCTATCATTGCAAAAGAAAAACGCTACTTTATCACCAAAATAGCTTTTCGCTACTGCCGAGCGAAAACGAATAAAATTAAAACGATGTCAGATGGAAATTCTTTGTGCTTAAGTTGATTAAAACGTGTACTAGTTCTTCGAGTTAATTATTTTGGTTGGTAAAACATTTCAACTACAAAATTACTAACAAAACTTCACGCGAAAAGAAGAGTCAGAGAAAGTTGAAGCTTTGCATTTAAATCACAAGACTCATAACTATGAAACTTTGCTAAATAAGTGGAAATAGTGACGCTAAAACGTAGCCGCATGTAGCCGTCAGTTCAAATATGACGTTATTTTTAGTTTCATCTCATAAAAATTAATTATAATTATAAGAGTTTTCTTCAGGTATCTGCGTTGACACTCTGTATATAAGCTTAAACGCTCGAATGACACGAGTTAAGCCGTGTTACACAACCAACACGACCCACATCGTAGGTGCACTTCATTATTTGCCAACATATGCAGGACGACGTCAAAATCTGTCAATATGTCTGTAAACAAATGTATATCTTCATTTATCTTCATTCTGCTTAGCAGTGTTTTAATATTTTTGTCTAAATGCGTCAGCAATTCACAACGCTTTAATATTCACATCATTTTATAACATATTTGGGCTGTTTTTTTGGGAGGAAGTCCGGTACCTTGTATTGTAAATACATGTAAAGCAAAAACAACAAAGATACAGGGGATTAAAAAATGAGTAAATCTTACAAGGGATAGATTAATCGAGTATGGAATGAGTTTTTCGATGTTTCATTTTTAAGTGTTGGTGCGACTAGAGACTTTCATGTATCTCGAACAACAGAAAAAGGGGGTGTTCACAAGTGAATGGAAAAGAATTTTGTACAAGAATAGAATAGAATAGAAAAGAATTTTGGTAACGATTTTTGAATTGTAGAAATTTATTGATTTTGATTATTTAATTTGCAGGTTCATAGGTATATAATAATATATCGTAAAAGAAACGAAAAAAGCTCTGTTAAACTATTTTTTTGTTCTTTTTTGCAAAGTTCCTTAACACATTTTTCGGTTCGGTGAATGTTGACATTTTTTTTCAATAGTATTTACTACGTCTTATCTTAAAATAGATTTATTTATTGATTACTAGCAGACCCGGCCACGCGTTGCTGTAGGTCGCCATCTGTGAGGTGCAAGGGACAATGTTTTACAGTTCTCTGTAAAGAAATTCGCTTAAGGCGCCATCTGTTCCAGATTTATGCAATCTATGATTAATAACAACAAAAGCGAAATCTGTTACAGACTTATTTAATCTACAATTAATAACCATTAAGGAATAGTAAACTCGATTTCGTTATTGGTTACATATATACCATGAAGCGGAAGTTGATTCTTATACAGATAAGTATCCGCTTGTGTCTAATTTCTTAAGACACTTTTAAAATATAAGTATTGAACTTTTAAAATTCTAAGTAATGTATTTTAGCGGATTACCGACATTTAAAAGTTTTTCGCACTTGTTCTCATTCACTCTCAAGTGAACTGAACCCAAGCGTGTAAACAGAGAAAAAAAACCACAAGAAAATACTTGCATACTTTTGTGAACACCGCTTTGCTTTCATTTATTTGACAACTCGTCACAGATACCAACCATCAAACATAAAAACGCGAACCGTTTTTTTGGATTTACAATACAAGGTATCGGACTTCCTCCCAAGAAAACAGCTCTATTATCTGTGAATATTTCCCTGACAAAAATTGTTTGCATGCTTTTACCTACACGACTTTGACAAGTATCGTAGAAAATTGACAAGTCGCATTCGTATAAGCTTTTACTACTTGTAAGCAATGCAGAAATAATTTTGGTACAAACAATAAAGCAATAAACGACGTCCTCTTTGATTTGACATCAACCAACTAAAATGTTTTCGTTTCAATTTCGAATGCCTACTTAGAGTTCAAGGACTAGAGATATTTCGAATAAAATCAAATGTATGTAATTATCAATTGTTTGCCAAAACCACTAATAACAGAATTGCAAAAATTCATTAAAAGCTACAACAGTTGACAAAAATTGCCTAGTACTGAATGCACTTGTCACAATCAGGCCATGCACTTCGAGCTGAAATCTGTCATTATTTATAACGGATATTTTTTGGTCAACGCTCAACACCAACAGCATCTGCGGATCTTCTCCAATTAGAATGCTCTTCAGATTTTTGTTTCTGTTAACTGTATTCTCTTCAACCTTCATAATGTAAGTGCTTGTCGTCGTCATCGGTTCAAGTGTCAAAGTGTCGCCGGTATTTAATTATTTTTTCGATTTTAAATCAGTCTTGAATGTTTTCGTTAGTAGTTAGTTATTTCCGTGTCATTTATGTCGATCGCGACCAGAAGGTATAGCAAATGCAAAACCGTGGCAATTAATTTTGAAAAATGGTCTGCATCCCTAGTTGCTACTTACCTACCCGTTCAGAATAAAATTGGTGCTTTCGATTTAAAAGTTGTAAAATCAAGGAAATGTCTTAATATTTTTTTGTATTCGAGTTATATCAACGTGCTTTTTGAGAAAAAGACATTCGTGGTCACAAAGTAAAAAGTTTATCATGTGAATCAGAGGTCGGAGAGTTGCTTTCCACCATTTTTTTTTTGCGGTTTGGTGTTTTGTGTGATAATTGCCCCTCTTTTCTCGGTGTGTTATTCGAAGTTCGCGGTTATTTAGCTGTCTAAATAATTCCCCTACGCAGTGTTCGTTTTTTTGTATCTTCAAAAGCAAAAGTAGGCACCAACGCCTACTATCGTGATGGTTTCCTGTGTATTTCCACCCACATATGTACTAGATATCCGTTTCCTCAAGTCTTCAAGAAGTGCCAGTGTAAATATTGAAAAAAGCATTAATAAAAAAAGCATTTCCACCCCGCTCCTTTGGGCGGGTTTTTTTATTTTTTCTTTGCAATTCAATCAAAAGTTAATAAATTCAATTGTTTTCAAGCTGTAAGTGTCGTAGTGTTTGATTTCAATTTGTTGTGAAGATCTAGCCCCTATCATTTTTTTTTGGTCATTTTTCGTTTATACCTATATGGATACGCGATTCAACAAACCAAAAGCTCCTCAAAGGTAGCTAAATCAGGGTAAATCATTTCAATTTTGTTTCATTAAAAATTTTTTGAATTTATTTGTGCAAAAGTAGCTTTCGGAACGAAAACACTTGTGAGGTTGTGAATCTAAAAGGTACAACTATGTATGTAAAAACATACATATGCAGGCACACACAGGAATCCATTCATTTATGTGCATTCGTCGAGAAACAGTGGAAATCGTATCGAATCTGGTATAAACCTTATGCGCCATGTTAGGAGTTTTTGAAGCAAATTTTTCGAATGATCCCAAATGTATGCAATGAAATTTAAAAATGAATGTGTTTCACGAACTCACAGTCAGTTTTATTTCAAAGCTTCCTTTGAGTAGACTTAAATTTTTTTGTAGGTTACGTTGTTTAGGGGTGGTTATGGGAAAATCAATGGAAGCTTTTTTCAAACCCGAAATTTATTGAAAATGGTCAACAAACTCTTTTTTTCCCCTTTTTGGTTTTAAGAGGATTGCAATATCGGATGTATTGAGCTCTCCCAAAAACTAAAAAACCTCAATAAATTTTGATAAAGCAACAACACTACAGCTACTACACGATTTTTCAGTTGAATCACCTCATACAACTATGCACCGGGTATCTATCTTAGTTCTCGTCCAGTAATAGTGGATTTACATGCATCTGCAAGTGCAGATGAAAATCGGAAAGAGACACAAGATGTGAAATTCATACTTGTCTGATAGAGAGGGAACGCACCATCTGCACTTCCTTAGTTATGGTTGCAGATCCTATCCTATTCGTCTCTCTTTTTAACTTTTGTGCTTTGTAATCTTCATCCGTCTCGCTTTACTTTTCTGCACTTCTGCAGTTGCAGAAACCCAGCATAAAGGGTCAAACAAATAACTTCTTTTTTTTTTTTAAATGCTATAAAAAAAAACTACTGAATATTTTGTCAAAATTTCATTTTTTATTTGAAAGTACAATCCTTCCGGTTAGTAGTGAAAAATAATTTCATTCAAATGGCTGCATCGGCTGACCATGCAGTAGCCTACACGATCGGTTAAATTTTTAAGCACATTATCGATTGTGCTGTGTTTCTGCAATGGCTTCACGAATATTGTCCTTTAAAGCGTCAATTGTCTCTGGTTTGTCGGCGTAACAATTATCTTTTATGGCACCCCACAAATAATAGTCCAACGGTGTAAAATCTCAGCTCCGAGGTGGCCAAACGACATCAGCTCTGCGGCTGATAATGCCACTCCTTGCTCATTTTCGAAGAATGCCTCTGGACCAAAATCCGCACCAAACAGTGACTCGTTTTGGGTGTATCGGCTTTTCAATGCATGCGAGCGGGTTTTCTGTGCCCCATTGTCAGTGCTCAGTGGTCGTCTCGCCGATAACTTTTTTTACGTTTTAACTGCAGTCAAAGTTCGATGAAAAATGATCAGCTCCTTTTTGTAGACAAGTCCGTGGAATTGTACATATTCATGTATAAGTGCTACTTAAATATTGAAAACTCAGAATGGTCCCCATTTCACAAAAAAGTGGTGTATGCTTTCGATTTAAGAGTACCTACTGCATTTCAAAAGTCTCCTTATTTTTTCTAGTAAAAGTGCAAGATGTATTAATCTTAATAGAATAGTGTGTAATACGATCGGCGAATCGCATTGTAGGGTAAACGCACTAGTACCCGGACACTTAACTTTTTTCTCAACTTTGACTTCAAACCATTTTGTAACCATAAATGCTACAGCGAAAACTTTTATTGATTGTAAGAATATAGACATTTCTCAATAATATGGCGTTCAAGTAAATTGCAAAGAGATCATTGTTAAAATAAATAAAATAACAATTCAGAAAAGTTCCATTTGCGTTAGTACCCGGACAGCAAAGTTTAGTACCCGGACGCCTTTGTTTTAGTACCCAGACACAATCATTTTAAGAGACAAGCCATGTCTGCGTACTGAAAATATAAGACAAGCACACATTTTTTGTATCCATACAGGGCTTGTCTCTTAAAATGATTAAATCTCTCAATGATTAAGTCTCTTAAAATGACTGATCTAGTATCCGAACGCTTTTGTTTCAGTATACATACACAATTATTTTAAGAAACAACCCCTGTCCGGGTACTGAATATGCATGATAATCGCACTGTGTTAGTACCCGGACAGCATGTCTGGGTACTGAAAAACATATTCAATTTTGGTGTTAGTTCCCGGACACCACAAATAATGGCAAAGATTTTATTAAATTTGGTTTTTTTTTGCAAATTGTTTTAGTTAATCATATTTCCAACGAAACCAATGTCTTTCCATTACAATAAATTAACGATTACTTGTTTAATTGCTTACTACTAAAAACTGTTCCCACTATTTTTTTCTTACCTAAATCGACAACGAGACCGCATCTTCAAACCTTAAACAATAAAATGATGCGTAGTTCCTAAAGTACGCATTTAGAGTACCTGAAACTTTGCATCCATGTATAGGACACATTGAAGGACCCATGTATGTTGTTGTTTGTGGATTTTTTTGTGTGATGTATCTATTAATCGCAAAAAAAGGTCAATGTGTCCGGGTACTAACACTGTCCGGCTACTAGTGCGTTTACCCTATTATGTTTTTTGTCAAAATGTATTTTTTCATTATTCGAGTCGTAGTGTTTTGTGTGTAATTTTTTCGTTTTGATTCAATAATAGTGTTTTGGTTTTCCATCCTCTTAAATATTCAAACGTAGTTATATCATTGTATATAAAAACTATAGTAAGTTCAAAACGCGATTTAACAATGCTTTGAACCGGAGGAGCACGGTGGCGCAGCATTCGCTTCTCTACACACAATGGTGAAACAAATGGCTTGGAACGGAGACTGCTAAGTTGGACCGGAGAAAATAGGTTCGCCACCAGTCAAAAAGTCTACATAATAATACTATAGTTTCTATATACAATGGTTATATTGGTGCCTCTTTAATTGTATATCGTAATCCTGAAAGGAAGGTCGGTCACCCTCTTTATTTTTTCAAAGCATCCGCGTAATACCTTCACCTAAATAGTTTCCGTTTCCACAAATTAAAAAAGTGAAGTTTCAGTGTAATAAAGTATAAATTTCTTGTTTCAATTTCACGAAAGTTCGCTTAAAAAATATTAAGCTGTTAGCTACCTACTAAACTAACATTTTGGAATTTATTATTATTATTTTCAAATTTATTTATTTCCCTCGTACTTCGTTACTTTTGATATGCGATTTTGTGAAAACCTACTTTAGTATAAACAACTCAACAGAAGCCATTCAACAGATTTGGGGTGTGAGTAAACTAAATTATATTTCATGACAATATTTAAACATTTCTGAACTATTGCCGAAGATTACTCTTAGCCTTAAGTTCGATAGGTACCTACATAGTTTATTGATTCAAGTTAAGAAAGCCAAAATAGAATCAAATGCTTTCGTCGCCTTATTAAAAAATTCAAAGATATGTATATAGAAGTTACATGGTTAACTACCAAGTGCAAGAAACTAGTGATGTGTCAACTCGGTTTCATAAACCGAGTCAAACCGAGTTGACTCGGTTTACATTTTTTCGAACCGAGTTGGCAAACCGAAGAAAAAACCGAACCGTCAACCAAATAATTAAAATGAAATTAATGCAAGCAGACCGAGTTCGCTTGAACATAATCAAAACTACCCTCCTTTAGTTGCGGTCTGTGCCAAACACAATGCACTTATTCATATTATAAAGTCGATAGTCGAATGGTAGTAGTATGTAAAGCATCAAAGCAAGTGAGTTATTTGCGCAGGCATACAGAAACACACACATCTGTTAAACTTGACTCGGGATATTTTACAGAAAATTAATTCCTAACTAGAGTTGCAGTATGTATCCAAAACATTCAAACCGTCTACCTATCAACAGACGACAATGAAAAAACCGAACCGCAGGCCAACTCGGTTTGACTTGACTCGAGCAACTGCTTAGAGCAAAATCTTCGATTTTCGAATGGCCGTCAAAGCTTGCATGGGTTTGGCTCGAAAGATCAACGATTGTCACTTAGCTTTCTCAAGACTCGAAATTGTATATTTTTTTACTTGCAATCGTGCAGACAATTTTTTTTTTTTTTTTTTTTGAGATAACAACTAAAATGACATAACGATGATAGAGAATACGAAAAATGTGGGTCTTACAATTCTGTCTGTATGTCTGTGTGTTTATGTGTCTAATTGTTTGTCCGTATATGAATCTAGATCTTAAACCTCTAGACCGATTTGCTTCAAAATTTGCAGCTAGGCTCTGTAGGACATCCTACAAAGGGGTTTCTGTAATTAATAAGTCTCTAGTTCTTGAAATAACGGTAACTGCTATACAACCGTTATGATAAAACTTACTTTTTTGAAAACGGCTCCAATGATTTTGCTTACATTTTGTGTAAAGGATAAGTTTCAGATAAATTTTTCTATGACGTAAAAATTTTTTTTGGAGAAAGTCAAAAAACGGTACCTCCCTTAGTAAATTTAAAAAAAAAACTGGCTTCCTCGTCAATGGCTAACATGGAATGGACGAAGTTTTGTATTTTAAAAGTCCTAAGTTGTTTAACAAAGATTGCATATCTAAATTTGATTAATTTTAATTTTGGGAATTTTTAAAAATTTATTAAAAATTTTTGATTTTCGTAAATAACTTCAAAACTATGTATATCTTTTACTTTTTTAAATTTTTTTGTCAAAACAACTTCTGGTAAGATCTTAAACTTTGCATAATTGTCTTTTAAAAAAACCTTTTTAAAAGAAGTGACAAAAAATAAACCGGGTTTCGGAAAAGTGGTCCAACAATGTATTAGCAACTGCAAAAGAATGGCGTTTTCAGATTTTCGCTTAAAACCTTTGGAATATTTAATAAATTTTTTTTTTTTAATATTTTGCGTGATTTAATTCAGTTGTCATAATTAATGTGTAATTGGCAGCCCTGTACCACCAAACAAAATATGAAGAGTAAATACTAAAACCTTTTACTCAACTCTAAGATTCTGGTATGGTACTTAGCACACAATCGCAAGTTTGCGCCACCCAGTAGTGGCCGTTAAAGAGGCGTCCCAAACGGAATTTTCTTTTAGGAACCCCCAAAAAATCGTTATTTTTTGTCTATCTCCTTCCGTTCTCGAGATATGGAGCTTTTTACATTTTGGTCAGAAAAGTGAGATTTCAGAAATATTTTGATGGCATCGAATGAAGCATCCCAAAAGAAGTACCTAAAAAGTTCCTAAAAGGGGAACTGCGTTTGGGACGCTTCATTCGATGCCATCAAAACATTCCTGAAAATCTCACTTTTTGGGTGACCCCTTTGCTTGGCTCGTTATATTTGGAATCATAATTGTTATCCAAGACTGTCGTTTCGGAACCGTATAAGTTTTACGTGTTTGTGTAGTTAACCCCACTCACAAACTGGAGGGCCATTTCCTGTTGGGATCTCCTTAGGCATAAAAGCTTGGATGATCCGGTATCTGTGCCCTGCTGCAGGGGTGAGAGAGCTGCCGTATGTCGGAGTAGCTCAATCAGGGGTTTCTGCTTTTTTGACTGCTGAAGTCCACAGTTAAGTCGAATTCATCCGCTGAGACATTCCCAAAAGCTTTGTGAGACCACTAAGGCTGGAGCAGTCAGTCATTACTTGCAGAGCATTACAGTGTTGATAGTGGTACCCAAGGCGTGATGGTAAGCATATTTGTCTCTTACGTGGGAGGTTCGTGGTTCGAATCCCAACAGCAGCCAAAAATATTTTTCCACGTGTATCGCCTTTCGCGAGGTATTGGCAGGACCATCGATGGTAAATTTATTGCCATGAAAAACGCTTTTTCGATTAGCCGATCGGAACAGGTAGATTGTAGGTCAACTTCACTCCCTCACAAAGGAAATGGGTGTGAGAGATGCACTAGGCCCTGGGACACCCAGCTCTGTTGCGCCACCCTAGTTATTTATTAAGTTTGTTTTGATGTTGATGTATTTTTTTTTTTCTTAGGCCCTCACACTAATGTAGTTTGTTAGACCATCTCCAGGGTTAGGATCCCAGTTCCCCAATGGCTACCGCGTTGAGGTACAGTAGGCACAATTGACGTGTATGTTAAGTTGTAACATCTTGGCGCCGCCAAGTTGACACAAATCAGATCTCTCCTGAATAATACATGTCCTGGTGCCGGATACATTTTACACTCACTAATAAACTTAAACATTATTTGTCTGTTTCGTTTCGTTGCACAACAATACAAATTAATTTCATGTCAGGATATTTCTAAGCCAGTAAACTGTTTTTATTATCTTCCTTTTCTTTTAAAGCTAAATCAAAATACGTATAAAAATCGATTTTCGATTTCATATTAATGCTCCATAGATGATTTCTGTACTTGTGTGTCCTTTACACATAAATTCGAATTATCATGATAAACCTCTGTTTTCTCTGGATATGGTTTAGTACATGCAGTCTATCTCTATATGTTGAATTGAGCACATCCCTATGTGCTTGTGCTGTTTGTCGAGTGTCCTTTTGTATAGATCACCGACGTTCAAGAAGGAAATTTTATAATAAACTTATTTGTCTTGCTTTATCCACTTAAGCTGCTATTGCAGCAGTCTGTCTGCTTCATTGGGAATTCCAAGTGCACCATATAAACATTGTGTATGACTTCGTTTTATGTACATATATGTGTGGGCGGAGACACAGTGTGTGTGTTTCTCTTGTTAAATTTTGTTGTGAACTCAGTGGAGCATTGGTCAATTTGTCTTAACGATGGTAACGATGAATATTGTAGAAGCTATTTCGACTAGTTTTTGATTTCGTTTTATTGAACTCCTCTATTGGTTTATTTTGCGGGTTTAAAACTATTTGTATAGACGAGTTCGTATTCAACCGGGCATGAGCAAAGTTTGTATTTTTTTTTCCTTGTTGTTAAATGAGAATTTCAACTTGTGTGCGAACTTGATTTACCAAATGAAATTACAAAATTGTTCCTAGAAATTCATTGAATTCAAAAAGACTCCCGTAGGACTTATATTTCTATTCCAAAGTATGAGTTAGGCTCATTTCCTAAAGCAATTTGCATAACAACATCTATAAGTTCTGAAAACTAATTCATCTTCATACATTCAATGAGGTCCTATTGTCCGTTTAAATTTTAGGGTACTCTAAGGTAAATTATGTCGAAGTAGACCATTCAATGCAAAATTAAATAGGAAACTGTGCGAAATTTGGGGTTGATCCGATCAAGAGGCTGAAAATAGAGATGAGGTGGCATAGTCAACCACACAAATCGAGTTTTCCAGTTTATCCTTGCAACATTGGAAGAAAAGATTGGAGACAGCAGTGGTGCAGTCGTAGAGTAAGCAGTCGATAGGCTATACGGCTGGGTTCTACTAGCACGTCGAGTATCTACTTTTCTCCTATAGTCGACATTGAATGGACTTTTATTGCATGAATCGATTAATCGGTTAATTTTAGAGAAAAAACCAAAAGTGCTATTAAATAAGGGGGTCCGATTCGGAGATATGGGTTCTAAACCATCTTCATTCGTTTTTTCAATATATCTCGAGAACGAAGCAAAATTTTGATGCAATTTCGAGGACGTTTTTTGTAGAAATTATAATTATATACTTATATTGTTAAGTTATTGTAATTAGAAGCATGCGCACTAATTTCGATTGCTTTGTTGCGAATTTAAATTCTTTTGTATAAGCCGGAGTTCATTTTTTTATCTGAAATATGGATTTATGAGGAAGAAAATAATCTTTTTAGCATTGAAGGGTATGATTTTATATCCTGTTGCAATTCTAGGTATACTTCGGGTGGTGTTGCCGCTTTTGTAAAAAATGGCTTTAATGTGGAGAAGTACTGTTTTAATTTACGAAGTTGTGATGTCTTAAAATTGAAAGTAATTGATAAAAAGTTAACTTTTCTCTGTATTTATCGGTTTAATTCATCATCTTATGACGTGTTTTATGAGGATTTAGAAAGCATTTTATCAAATGAAATGTCAAATGATATTATCTTACTAGGTGATATTAATATTGATATTTTGCAAAATTCTATTCAAGTAGATAATTTATTTTTTTTTATTGTCATCTTATGGACAGAATCATGTGTGAATAAGCCAACTCGCATTTCAAATTCATCTAAAACTTGTCTAGATCATATAATGGTGCGTTTTTCTAACTACCATAGATTTATTTTTAACAGCTCTGTTTTAGATTTACAAATAACCGACCATTGCATGACATGTTTGAGCTTGGAATCTGCTTTAGTAGCGAGTCCGAATAGTATGTCCTCTTGTTCTTCTTTTGTTAAAACTGATTTTGTGGCGCTCAATAACTTACTATGTTTTGAATGTTGGGATAATGTTTTCAGTGAAAGTGATCCTTCGAAGTCTTATTCCTCATTTATAGAAATTCTTTGTGGTTATGTTGAGCAATGTTCAAGTACAGTAACAAAAAATTACAATAAATATAAGAAACTGAAACCTTGGATGAGTATTGAGAATCAATAAAATTAAAGAGAAGAATAAACCCTATAAAAAGAAAGTTAAATATCCCTTAAATGCTCAAATTTGCACCTCTTATAAGGAAATCTGTAAGGAAATTTCGAAAAATGTCGTATCATGCAAAAATAATTTTTATTTAAGCAAATTCTGTGAGTTCAAAGGTGACTCAAAAAGAGAATGAAAATTGGTAAACGATATACCTACTTAATAAATCAACTCAAATTGAAAACATAAAAAACTTAAACATTAATGGATCAATTATTTCAAATCCCGGGAATTTAGCTAATACTTTCCATGACTATTTTGCTTCTATTCGTACAAAAGTAGTGTCTGAAAGCTGTTCTGCCTTCACTAATTGTGAATGCTTGTCTTATGAAACATCGTTCTCTCAAAGTTTCTTTTTCGACCCTATAATGTCTTATGAGTTATATAAAATTATTATCTCCCTTAAAAATTCTCACTCTGCAACATCAAATTGTTTCTCAAACAATTTTGTTAAAAAAATAGCATTGAACATTTGCGATGTTCTATGCCATATATTTAACAAAAGTATTCTCAAAGGTGTCTTTCCTGATGATTTGAAACAAGCTGAGGTAATACCGTTGTTTAAGATAGGGGATAAAACATTATTGAACAATTACAGGCCAATCTCCCTGCTTTCGGTTTTTTTAAAGATATTTGAAAAGGCTGTAAAAAACAGAATGGTCGGTTTTTTAGAGAGGATCAAGTTTTTAAGTAAGTCTCAGTTTGGCTTTCGTAGTGGTTTTTCAACTGAAGAAGCCCTATTAAATTTTTGTTCAAACATTATTTATGCTAGTATTAACAGCAAGAGTCTTTCTGCAGCGCTTTTTATAGATATAGCAAAAGCTTTTGACACCGTGAATCATAAAATACTTTTGGACAAACTTTATAAATGTGGATTTAGGGGTTCTATGCATAATTGGTTTATATCATACTAGCTGTGCCCGCGACTTCGTCAGCGTGGAATAGTGACTTTCGGCAGCATTCTTAATTTTTTAGGCTACCTATTTTGCAAATAAATATTTTGCAAATAAGACACATTTATGCGTTTTAGTACTTCAGTATATGTTTGCACACGACGTTCTTATTTTTTCCATCTTTTGCGAAATAAAAAGGTTTTGTGGGATTGATACACGTGATTCTGCCACATAAAGTTACCATAGGATTTTTTTCTAAACGAACACCTGCAACTTAAAGCGTCTGACCCTTATTAATAATGACAAATCAGTGGGAACTAAAGGAAAACGGGGAATCAAAACATTTTCTCCTTTCGTCGTTCCAGTCATTATTAAAATTTTTATAGTGCCGCATCCCAGATGTGAAATTTGTAGCTGTGTACAATTCTGGATTACTCATTATTGGATTTCTGGAACACCAACTTACTGTCACTCCTAATAATCCTAAGAAATTGAGAAACTCTATAGGGTATGATGTGACTTGCTCAGTGTCCATAATGTTTTCTATTAATAGACATTCGCCAACATCCCCCAATACATCAAACATAATTTATTAGTTTAAATGGTTAACTATCTAATTAGTCGGTGCCGAAATCGACCTTTCACACAGCCATTCCCGATTGCCAATTTTTATTTGAAGATCAAGATAGACATTTCTTCTCAGGTCAACACTGTGTAATCGACAATTTGACAGAAATCACCCCGCAGTGAAAGAACTTTTATCGACCCATCAGTTTTAAGTCCCCGTTTACGGTGTCGATCCCGTTTATATATAGGGATTACTTATTAAGCCCATATCCTTCCTCAGACTCTAGGCTATCTCTGAATAAAATTCCATTTAAATCGAATCAGTGTTCTGGGCGGGAGATGGTAACGAAGAAACACGAACAGACAGAGTTAATTTTGGATTTGTAATATTAGTAAGGATGTCCATCTTCGGGCTCTAGACTATCTCTGTACCAAAATTCATATAAATCGGTTAAGTAGTTTGGGCGGTTAATATAAACAAAGAAAAACAGACAGACAGAGTTAATTTCGGATTTATAATGTTACTAAAGTCTTCCATTCTCGTGGGAATATGAATGCCGTTTCCGGAGGATGACTTAAATTTATATTACTCGGGAATAGTGTAGTATTCTAACAGTTGAGATTTTTTGAAATGGATGCTGTATTTTCCAAGTTTCCGTTCACATGGGAATACAGGGATAAAACATATTGCAGGTTCTAGACTGTCTCTGTACCAAAATTCATATAATTAGGTTCAATAGTTTGGGCGGGTAATGGTAACAAAGAGAAATAGACAGACAGATTTAACTTCGGACTTATAATATTAGTAAAGACTCCCGTTCCCGTGTAAACATGGTGACCGTTCCCGTAAGGAATATGGGGATGAGTAAAAGTTTATGTTGCTCGGAGACTATTGAGCATTCCAACGGTGGAAGAGTTTTTGAAATCGTTGCTGTAGTGTCAAAGTTCGCGTATACGTCCCTGCTCCCATGGGAATATAGGGAGAAAATATATAGCCTATGTCCTTCCTCAAGCTCTGAACAGTCTTTGTAAAAAAATTCATTTAAATCGGTTTAATAGCTTGGGCGGTAGATGGTAACATAGAACGACGGACAGACAAAGCTTATTTCACACTTATTATGTTAGTAAGGACTTCCGTTCCCGTAGGAATATGTGGATGAATTGAAGTTTATGTTACTCTGAGATAGTGAAGCATTCTATCGGTGGAAAAATTTTTGAAATCGGTGCTGTAGTGTCAAAGTTCCCGTATACGTTCCTGCTCCCGTGGGAATATAGGGAAAAAATATATAGCCTATGTCCTTCCTCAGGTTCTGAACAATCTTTGTACAAAATTTCATTTAAATCGGTTTATTAGTTTGGGTTGAAGATGGTGATATAGAACGACGGACAGACAGAGCTACTTTCACACTTTAAGGACTCCCGTTCCCGTGGGAATATGTAGATGAATTAAAGTTTATGTTACTCAGGTATGATGTAGCATTCCAACGGTGGAAGAATTCGTTGCTGTAGTGTCAAAGTTCGCGTATACGTCCATGCTCCCATGGGAATATAGGGAGAAAATATATAGCCTATGTCCTTCCTCAAGCTCTGAACAGTCTTTGTAAAAAAATTCATTTAAATCGGTTTAATAGTTTGGGCGGTAGATGGTAACATAGAACGACGGACAGACAAAGCTTATTTCACACTTATTATATTAGTAAGGACTTCCGTTCCCGTAGGAATATGTGGATGAATTGAAGTTTATGTTACTCTGGGATAGTGAAGCATTCTATCGGTGGAAAAATTTTTAAAATCGGTGCTGTAGTGTCAAAGTTCCCGTATACGTTCCCGTTCCCGTGGGAATATAGGGATAAAATATATAGCCTATGTCAGGTACTCAGGTACTCAGGTACTGAACAATCTTTGTACAAAAATTAATTTTAATCTGTTCATTAGTTTGAGCGGGAGATGGTAACATAGAAAGGTGAACAGACAGAGCTACTTTTGCATTTATAATAACAGTGAGGACCGCTTCCCGTGGGAATATTCGAATGAAATAAAGCCTATGTCCGTCCTTAAGTTCAGAACAGTCTTTGTACAAAATTTCATTTAAATCGGTTTATTAGTTTGGGCGGGAGATGGTAACATAGAACGACGGACAGATAGAGCTTCTTTCACACTTATACTTCGTCTGCGTGGAATAATGATTTTGAGCAGCATTTTTAATTTTTAGGATACTTATTTTGCAAATAAGACACGTGCACTTTGGTAAACTATTGCTTTATTATTTTATTTCAATACATTTTTGCACACGACGTTCTTACTTTTTCCATTTGATGTCAAATAAAAAGGTTTTGCGAGTTTGATACACTCTTTTAAACTAAAATGACAAATCATTGGGAATTAAAGAAATACGGGGAATCAATAGTTCTCTCCTATCGCTGTTTCAGTCATTATTAAATCTTTTATAATGCCGCATCCCAGATGTGTGATTTGTAGCTGTGTACAATTCTAGATTACTCATTAACGCAACACAAACTTGCAGCCACTTCTGATCATTCGAATAAATCTTAGAAACTCTATAGGGTATGATGTGACTTGCTCAGTGTCTATGATATAGTCTAGTCTATAACTTATAAGTTTATATGGTTAACTATCTTATTAGTCGGCGCCGAAATCGACTTTTCACACAGTCATAACCGATTGCCAATATTGATTTGAAGATCAAGATAGACATTTCTTCTCAGATCAACTGTGTTATCGACAATTTGATAGAAATCACCTCACGGTGACAGAACTTTTGAAATCGGTGCAGTAGCTTTAAGGTTCCCGTTTACGTTGCCGTTCCCGTAGAAATATTGGGATAACAAATACAGCCCATGTCCTTCTTCAGGCTCAAAACTATCTCTGCACCAAAATTCGTACAAATAGGTTCAATAGTTTGGGCGGTAGATGGTGACAAAGGAAAACAGACAAACGGAGTTGATTTCGGATCTAAGTATAATGTAAGTAAGTACTTCCGTTCCCATGGGAATATGGGGATAAATTAAAGCTTATGTTTCTTTGAGATAGTTTAGCATTCTAACGGGGAAATAGTTCGTGAAATCAGTTCAGTAGTTTCTAGGTTCCCGTATACGTTTGCGTTTCTTGTGGGAATACAGGGATAACATAAATAGCCTTTGTCCATCTTCAGTCTCAAGTTTGGGCGGTTTTTGATAACAAATAAAAACAGACAGACAGATTTCATTTCAGACTTATGATATTAGTATAAAGACTCCCATTCCCGTTGGAATATGGTGACCGTTCCCATAGGAATATGGGGATGAATAAATGTTTATGTCACTCAGGGATAGTGTAGCATTCTAACGGTAGAAGAATTTTCGAAATCGGTGCTGTAGCTTCTAATTTCCCGTATACGTTCCCGTTCCCGTGGAAATTTAGGAATAAAATATATAGCCTATGTCCTTCCTCAGGTTCTAGACTATCTCTATACAAAATTTCATATCAATCAGTCTAGTAGTTTGGGCGGGAGACGGTAACATAGAATGACAGACAGAGTTACTTTCACAATTATAATATTAGTTAGGATTCGGATTAAGAGCATTAAGCTTTTTTTAAAACTTCTAGCCTTAAAAATGGCGGTATTTCCAAAAATAAACATTCATCCCCCATTTCAACACCTTGTAGCCCTGTTAAAAGTACTTTTGAGACCGTAGTTTGTGAATTCCCATTTCCGTTACCGTGGGAATATAAGGATAAATATTATATAGCCTTTATCCTTCCGCATGTTCTAGTCTAGACCATCTCTTTAGCTGATTTAATAAAATCTGTTTGGCAGTTTGAACGGGAGACATACGAAAAACATACCGACAAAGCTACATTCGCATTTTCAATATTAGTAAAAACTCCCGTTCCCGTGGGAATAGGGTGACCGTTTTTGTGGGAATATGTGGATGAGTTGAAGTTAGTGCTACTCAGGGACTATGGAGCATTCCAACGGTGGAAAAATTTTTGAAATCGGTGTTGTAGTGTTAAAGTTCTCGTATACGTTCCTGCTCCCTAGGGAATATAGGGAAAAAATATATAGCCTATGTCTTTCCTCAGATTCTGAACAATCTTTGTACAAAATTTCATTTAAATCGGTTTATTAGTTTGGGCGGGATATGGTAACATAGAACGACGGACAGACTGAGCTACCTTCACACTTATTATATTAGTAAGGACTCCCGTTCCCGTAGGAATATGTGAATGAATTAAAGTTTATGTAATTCAAGGATAGTGTAGCATTCTAACGGTGGAAAAAATTTTGAAATCGGTGTTGCAGTTTCTAAGTTCCCGTATACGTTCCCGTTCCCGTGGGTGGGAATAAAGGGATAAAATATATAGCCTATGTCCTTCCTCAGGTTCTGAGCAATCTATGTACAAAAATTCATTTTAATCTTTTCATTAGTTTGAGCGGGAGATGGTAACATAGAAAGGTGAACAGACAGAGCTACTTTTGCATTTATAATAATAGTGAGGACCGGTTCCCGTGGGAATATTTGAATGAAATAAAGCCTATGTCCGTCCTTAAGTTCATAACAATCTTTGTACAAAATTTCATTTAAATCGGTTTATTAGTTTGGGCGGGAGATGGTAACATAGAACGACGGACAGACAGAGCTTCTTTCACACATATTATATTAGTAAGGACTCCCGTTCCCGTAGGAATATGTGGATGAAATAAAGTTTATGTTACTCTGGGATAGTGTAGCATTCTAACGGTGGAAAAATTTTTGAAATCGGTGTTGTAGTTTCTAAATTCCCGTATACATTCCCGTTCCCGTGGAAATTTAGGGATAAAATATATAGCCTATGTCCTTCCTCAAGTCTTAGACTATATCTGTATCAAATTTTATTTGAATCGGTTCAGTAGTTTGGGCGGGAGATGGTAACATAGAAAACCGGACAGACAGAGGGACTTTCACATTTATAATATTAGTTAGGATTAAGGACTCCCGTTCCCTTAGGAACATGTGGATGAATTAAAGTTTATGTTACTCTGGGATTGTAGAGCATTCTATCGGTGGGCAAATTTTTGAAATCGGTGTTGTAGTTTCTAAGTTCCCGTATACGTTCCCGTTCCCGTGGGAATATAGGGATAAAATATATAGCCTATGTCCTTCTTCAGGTTCTAGACTATCTCTGTACAAAATTTCATTTAAATCAGTTCAGTAGTTTGGGCAGGAGACGGTAACATAGAATTCCGGACAGACAGAGTGACTTTCACATTTATAATATTAGTTAGGATTAGGATTTAACTGATAGAGGACAAAGGGTTAAAATTAATTATCAATTTAGTTCTAATAGTGTCATTAATTTAGGTGTTCCTCAGGGTTCAGTACTTGGCCCGATCTTATTCTTAATTTTTATCAACTCGCTATTTTTACAGAAATATCGTAGCAAGGTGAATGCGTTCGCGGATGATATGGCATGTTCTTTTCAAAGCGATTCTCCTCTTAATCTTTCTGCTGACATTAATCACGACTTGCAAAATTTTAAGCCATTGGTTCCAAATGCATAAAATGGTTATAAGTGATAAAACTAAAATTTTTTTTTTTAATGTGGTTGGTAAGGATGCTAACTTTGGTCATTTCTGTTTCCATTGTGCGAATTGCAATAAATATAAGAACAATAAATATATTTGTGATTCCGTATTTGACTCGCAGACATACTTTGAGTCTAGAACGTGTTCTATAAACTGCTTTGATATTGAGTGCGTTCAGTCTTTTAAATATCTGGGGGTTTTGGTTGACTGGAAGATGAGCTGGTCTGTTCATACTGAAGCTCTTAAAAAATATTTAATAGCTGCTACAAGGCAAATATATTTTTTAAAACCTTACTGCTCACAGGTTCTTCTTAAGAGTATTTATTATGGCTTAGTTCATTCTAAACTTGCTTATGGCATAGTGTCTTGGGGTGGCACACATAAAAACAAAATTAACCCCCTTCTAGTTTCTCAAAAACACGTCATTCGTCTTATTTGTAACAAGCGTCGTAGAAGTAACAGCTTGGTTCTTTTCAAAATGCTTAAAATGTTGCCTTTGAAACACCTTTATTTCTATAAAGTTTTGAAGTTATTTTTTGCCAGATCTGGTAACTTATTGAACAGATGTTCTTACAATTATAATCTGAGAGTAAACAATCGAAATCTTTCTTTATTACCTCATCACAATCTACAAATTTTCTTTAACTTCTACACATCAATTGCTCCAAAACTCTATTATAGTCTACCTTATTATATTAGAGAAATAAGAATTGAATCCATCTTTCTTAAAAAAGTGAAACTTTGGCTTTTAGACCTAAATTATCAAGATGTTAATAATCTCGTATCTGTAATTATTTAACTATGTTATTTCTATTTTTAATATAACCACTAAATTATTGTTGTAAGCCTATATATCTTGTATTATATTCATGTTATAAAAAAAAAAAAAAATTGTTTAAGAAACTATTTATTTCTATGTTAAATGAGTATCTTGTCGTTACCCCACATCACTTTATAATTTTTTAATCTCTTTTCCTTTTTACTTGCGATTATAGGTACTATAAGGCAAGTCTTGCAATCGTGCAGAAAAAAAATTTTGAGATAATAATTAAATACGACATTACGACGATAGAGAATACGAAAAAAGTGGGTCCTGCAATTCTGTCTGTCTGTCTGTATGTCTGTATGTCTGTATGTCTGTCTGTATATGGATCTACAGCCTGAACCACTTGACCGATTTTTTTCAAAATTTGCAGTTAGGGTCTATGGAGCAGTCTACAGAGGGGTTTTTGGAATTGGGTGTCTAGGTCTTGAAATAACGGTACCTGCCATACAACCGATATGATAATACTTACTTTTCTCGAAAGCGGCTCCAACGATTTTGATAAAATTTTGTGTGAAGAATTAATTTTTGATTGTCTTTCTAATGATGTAAATAAAAATTTTGGAAAAAGTATAAAAACGGTACCTCCCATAGTACCGTTTTTTTTCAAAACCGACTTTCTCGTTAAAGGCTTGCACGATGTTTACGAAATTTTGTATTTTAGAAGTTTTAAGTTGTTTAAGGAAAACTGCATAACAAGATTTGAAAAATTTTAATTTTTGAAATTTTTAAAAAAAATTTAAAAAAATTTAGATTTTTTGAAATAACTTCAAAACCATAACTTAGATTTTTCTCAAATTTTTTGTCAATTTAACTTTTGCTAAGATCTTAAATTTTGCATACTTGAATTTTACGAAACTTTAAAAAAAAAAAATGTAAAATAAAAACCGTTATTTTTAAAACTGATCCAACGATTTTGATAAAATTTTTAGCGTTTATATGTATTAGAATTTGCAAAAGAATGGCGTTTTTAGATTTTCGCTTGAGACCTTTGGAATATTTAATTGAATTGTTTTCAATATTTTTCGTGATTTAATAAAATTTTCCTAATTAATGTATAGTTGGCAACCCTGTACCACCAAATTGTTATAAAGAGCGAACACCAAAACCTTTTACTCAGCCCTAAGATTTTGATGTCGTATTTAGAACACAATCGCAAGTTCGTGCGACCCAGTCGTGCCCATTTTTTAAGCTGCTTTCGGCTCTAGTTCCTTGTGTTCTATAGATTGCAGCTCTTAAATTATTGATTAATTTGTATTTTATGCTATTTCATGGTACTGTGTATAAGTTATCTTTAAGAATCAATTAATTAAGAATAAAAATATTTTGAATTGAAATTTTAATTGAGTAAAAAAGCCCAAAAATAAGTATAATAAACACTTTTTGTATAACAAATACCTTTCCATTAAGTAAAAAACGTTTTTCTTACAACAAAATAAAAATAAATACAGTCAGTATAAAAATGATGAAAAACAACGATAAATGTCTATGTTCAAGTGACAATATTTCGATGAATTTCAAACATAGAAAGTTCTCTGATATAGTATTTTAAAGAAAATTTTACTTACTTTCTTTTTTGTAAAGCATTGCCTATCAGCAACCAGAAAGAAATGCCATTAAAAAAACTGACAAAACTCAAAAATTGGAAAAAATTGACTTTTTTTTGTCTGGAATTTTATTATTTTGGATAAAAAATATTTTTTTATAATTTTTTAAAAGATACATTTCGATGGGAAAATTTGATTTCTACAAAAAAACTCCCCGGAATTGCATCAAAATTTTGCTTCGTTCTCGAGATATATTGAAAAAACGAATGAAGATGGTTTAGAACCCATATCTCCGAATCGCACCCTCTAATTTAATAGCACTTTTGGCTTTTTCTCTAAAATTAACCGATTAATCGATTCATGCAATAAAAGTCCATTCAATGTCGAGTTTCTTTATATGCCCTTTTTTACGACATAATCAATAGACTATTAGCCTCCCAGTTCCATTTGAACGACACCTGCGCTTGAAGTCGTTAAAGAAATCAAGACTATACCTTGTTTACATCTAAACGAGGATGGTTGCTATCCTGTGCAACAATGTAACTCTAGGAATTGTCTTATGCACCCACGGTGTGACTCGTGTTGGATTGACTAAAACGATCTTATATCAGTCATCTCTCATGAAAAGATTTCCTGTTGGTCAATCTAAAGTGAGCTTATAACAGTCGTTTAAGTTGAAAATCTCATGACTTTGCCAGAACTCGCTCGAGTTTTAGGAGTTACATATTTGTTTTGTCATTGAATTCAAAGTTGAAATAATTTTATTTTTTATTCACATTCGCGCGAGCGGATCTTAAGGCATTGTTTTTCTAACTGAAGGGTTAAAATATTTTCAGTTTTAGTCGCAGAACTTGCAATTGAAATAATGATAGCTAACTATTCGCACTCGAATAAAATTATTTTAACTTCGCATTTCAATGACAAATCTATAACAACATCTTCAAATTCGCGTGAACTCTGGCAACAGCAGGAGATTTTCAACTCAAGAGACGGCAATGAACTTATTTTAGATTGACCAATAGAAAACCTTTTCTTAGTAGAAATGACTGACTGGTTTTGTTTTAAACGAACCAATACAGGTCACATGACCTTTTCCTTCTCTCTTGAATTACTCAGAAGGTTGAACAAACTTTCTTATGCCTCAAATGGCTCGGGTAACATCCTGTTGGGTGCATATAGACACGTCCTCCCCGAGAATATTCCTAGGGAATATGGGTATGAAATATGTGTTCGGGGATAATGAAGCACTCTTACGATAAAAGAATTTTTTGATTCGGTCCAGTCCCTTCACCATTCCCGATTGAATATAGGAATCAAATATAGCCTTTAATATTTCCCAAGCTCTAGACCACTGGTTCCCAACCCATGGGTCGCGACCCAAAATTGGGTCGCCAAGCCATTTTCGGTGGGTGGCGAACACAAACTGACATTCTGAAAAAAATGTTATAATTTGAAAAAAAATATATATATATATATTGTACATATATTTTGCTATAAAATAAATATTATGTGTTGTGTCGTAATCGCTTGTGTGTATTTCATGAAAGAGCAAACACATTTGTCTCATATAATATACATACAAGCAGTTGCAACACAATGCAACACAACAAATAAGTGCGTTCCTTGTTTTAAATATAATAATTTGAACACCGCTAATAAAACATTAACAGCCGTATTTATAATCGCATAATAAACTCCGCAAAACCTTAAAACACGCTTATTCATTGAATGGATATCGCCTTTCTCTAGGAATTGGCAAGTCCAATTGGTTCCATTCGGAGCCGACAGAAAATTGTAGGTCCCCTCCATTCCCTCACAAGGCGCATGGTTGTGAGATGCGCTAAGCCCTGGGGTTCTTCGCTCTGTTGCGCCACCCTATTTATTTATTTATTGTTCATTGAATAAAACAAAAATCCTATTTTTAATCATTTTCGTCAGTGAATAAGGGCTGAATTGCTTAAACGCCGATATGCGTGTCTTGTCATTTGATTCTGAGTATTGAGTTGTCATTCAGTGGTTTACTTACAACTTTGAGAATTTTAAAAGTAATAGAAATGTACTCAAATTACATTAACTTTATACATAAAGTAAACTTTTCTTCTGTTTTTGTAAAAAAATGTTTGACTAGTTATTTATTTTATTAGCAACAATGGCAAAAAGAAAATATTGTGAAGATTATTTGAAATTCAGTTTCACTTTATTGATCTCGAATTGCATCGAAAACTCTCTATGTGTTCTTTGTAGTAAACCTTTTGTTTTATTCACATGTGCGGTGGTTGTCCAGAGGAAACACGATAAATCGTTTCTTCGAACTAAGAAAAGAAATTCAAATGTTTTTAGACATGCGAAAAAAAAACGAACTTTCAGATATAGTGAAAAATTATGACTGGTTGATTAAGGTAGCGCATTTGGCAGATATATTCAAGGAATTCAACAAATTGATCCTTAAATTACAGGGATATGATATCACTATGGTTCAAATTAAAGATCATTTGCAGCGTTTTGTTGCAAAACTTGAAAACTGGATTAAAAGGGTAAGTTAGCACTAAGCATAAGATAGCAATGTTTCGCAAACACAGCGAGACCCTGGAAGCCAAAAATGAATATGCTAAGGAAGAATTAGAAAACCTTATCATCAATCACCTGACTAATTTCAAACAGGAGATTTCTACATACTTCCACGATTTGAATAATGTTCAACACACCAATCCAAGATCCTTTCTCTAAAAATCTAATTATTTTTAGATAAGATAATTTCGAAACAACGTCATTGATTGACTTTTGGTGCAGTGTGAGAGAAGTTTACCCAAAAAACTTTAAAACTGTTCCGAAGCTGAATTTTATCAGTTTGTAGATATTAAAACCAAACCAAAAAAATAAATTGGATGTACATAAAACACGATATGAGACTAAAACTGACAATAACACTCCCTAGAATTGATGAGTTGGTATCTAAATAATTTTTTTAATCATTATTAATTTTCAAATACGCTATGTACATTGTACATATATGTAATGTAATATATATATATATATAAATATATTGTATGTATGTATGTATGACACATTCTCTTTTCAATTAAATAAATTTGGCACTTTATATATTTAGGTTTGTTGTGAAGTTATTGTCATTACGAACTTTGAAATTAGATTTCCAGAATATTCGTATCACTGATTCCGAATTAAACGGAAATATGACGTCCTTGTTAAATATAAGAAAACACATTTCTCTAAAAAAAAATTACAAAATATAATTCTACTTAAGAAAAAACAACAAAAACAAAAATTATGTCGTAAATTAAAGAAAAAAATTTAAATGCAAATTGAATTTTGATTAAGGTCCAAGTAGATTCAACTCTGTTCTGATTTCCTCCCAGTGGTCATTAACTTCTTCTTTTGGACGTTTAGCTTATCCTTTTGCTATGTCTGGATTACAGGATAACATTTCATATAGCCTGTTTAGTGGAGGGCCGTAAGCTTTTTACCTAAGAATCCAGGGCCAGTCCATGGATTTTCATGAAATTTTCGGAAATGTGTTTTGAATGGCGTATAGAAAAAGTTAAAAAAAAAAAAAAAAATTAACCGCTCTCAATTTTTTAATTATTTTTAAAATTAATTATTAACTTTTAGAATTTTATTTTATTTATTTTTGGTGTTTTAGATACGGTTTTCCAAAGAGTAAGGATGGATAGGTTTGGTCAAGACAAAAAAAAAGTTGTATGAGAAGGGGGTCTATATCCCTCCGTGTAGGCGCGAGGGGCAATTTTATATGAAATTTACTCCATTTTTTAAAAAACTATTAGAATCAACTAAGCCACTAACTTTCTCATACTTAAGTGTTTTTGAAAGCTATTGCTCTGTTCTTTAATAAAAATTTTAATTTGAGTTCACTTAATGAAAAGTTTTGGAGAGATCAAGGGATCAAGCCTCAAAGTCAAAATATTGAAAAAAGAAAATATTTTTTTCTTAATTATTTTTTTCTTCATAATTTTACCCCACAAAGGCCCATTTTTTCTTTTCATGTGCAATGCTTTTATTAATATTTACTCAGAGCAAGAAACCGAACTAAAAAATTTTTCTTGGTTTAAGAGAAATTAAAAAAAAACGAAAGGTACTTTTTTCCAGAAAACAAAATGTCGTTAATTTCCCGCTAATTGAACTTCTTTCCTGGAAGTGAAATATGAAATGTGTCTTAAATACCATATAAAAAAAAGTTTAAAAAAAAATTTTGCATGATATTAATTTTAATATAAATTATAAATAATTATTAAAATTTTAGAGTTATCTTTTAATTATATTAGTTTTAAGTTAAATTTTAAATTTAAGACCTATTACAAACTTGAACTTTGGTCTCAAAGGATAGCACATCTACTGATTTGTGCTCTAAATGCTATTTCTTGTCAAACGAGTTGATGAAACCGAAAAAATGTGGTTTTTTGCCAAATTTTGAACTTTTAACCATTCAAAGAGACTTAAATCAGTTAAATTAACGGCTCAAAGTTTTTTTTTAGGTGGGGAGCATGCAGATATGTAGTTCTTTCTTTTATATAAAAATTGATGTATCCCTTATTGATATATGTTTGTTTGCATACTTGAGGCACGTAGAAAAATTCGCGAAAACCAAGTTTTTTAGATTTTCTTAGTTTAAACTTTAGCTCTTGGTTATTAATATACATATATGTTATCTATAGGCCGAAAGGCATTAGCATTAAGATATTGATTGATTTAGAGTACTCGATTAGGGTCAGTAAGTTAGTTAAATTATTATATAAGCTAGTTTTATACATTTTTGTTAGCTCGTAAGTAAATATAAGATAACCAAATAAAAAATGAATTAAAAAAAAAAAAAAAAAATTCCCGAGTATTTATTTGGCAAAAAACCATATTTTTTTGGATTCATCAACACGTTTGACCAGAAATAGCATTCATTTCATTTCATTTCATTTCATTTATTAATTACAGGTATCTTTTACAATGGGCTACAAAGCCTTTAAATTAGTAAAAGTTAAGTTAATTGTTCTTTACATTATTAATTTACATTACCTTATTATAAGCTTAATATGACAAATTAAGTATTGAGCAAGAAAAGAATTTAATAAGGAGTATTGAGCTTAGTAAGAGTTAATTTCAATTTTAATAAAATAAACATTAAAAAGGGGTTGTACTAAAACATTTAATTTAATGCCAAATAATTAAACAAGCTTGCCTCAAACTGAGTGGTACCACGCTGTCTCCTGATAGATATGGGTAAATTGTTCCATTGCCTTATGACATCTACGAAAAACTGATTTTCTGAAATTCTGCAGCTAAAGATGGGTTGTAATATGGTAAAAGACCGAGACGAGCTAGAAAATTTTATTTTTTCAAATAGGTATGAAGGTGTTTTACTTATTATTATTCTGTTGAGTGTTTTTAAGGACAAATATTTCAGATATGTGTATAGAGTGCAACCTAAAATCCTGCTTGAAAAATTAGAGATATGATCAAATCTTTTGAGATTATAGACATAACGTGTTACATTGTTGAAAGCAACTGACAGATTTCTTTTCGTTACAGAACTGTGGATTGTGAATATTTGACATCCATACGTGATAAGGGGTAAAATCAAAGTTTTTGCTAGCCTTAATCTAATATGTTGTGGAGTAAAGTGTTTCGATTGAGATAAACTGCGCAATGATCCGTAAATTTTCCCGATTACCAATCGTACATGATCATCCCAAGTAAGAGTTGAGTTAAAAAGTATACCTAAATTCTTGGCTTTACTTACGTAATCCAGTTTATCATTTCCAAGATACAGTGCTGGGAAGTAATCGTAATTAAGCGATGTTTTATAAATTATAAGATATTTCGATTTTACTGGATTCAGATTTAAGGAGTTAGTGTTTGACCACAGTAGTATTTTACTTAGGTCGGAATTTAATTTGTAAACCCCATCCTCAATCATTCCAAGTTTGCAACTAAACTGAACTTGAGCATCATCCGCATACAAGTCAACAATCGAGTGGTTTGTTTGCGTTGGAAGATCATTAATGAACATCGAAAATAACAACGGGCCAAGAATCGATCCCTGCGGAACTCCAGAGAAAAAGTTGAGAGGTCGCGAAATGTTATCGTTAAGAGCAACAGCCTGGCTCCGACCACTTAGATACGATAGAATTAGATTAGCAGCACTATTTGAGAAACGAAACTGATTTTTAAGTTTCAGAATGAGCTTTTGATGATTGACAGTATCAAATGCTTTGGAGAAATCCAGTAGCACTAGAAAAGAAGTTAACATGTCTTTGTCGATCGCATTTCGAATATCATCTGAAACTTTTAAGATAGACGTCATGCAACTGTGGCCTTTTCTAAATCCAGATTGTTTGTCTGTTAAAAGCTTATTTACATTCAAAAAGTTACTTATTTGTTTATGCAGTAGTTTTTCCAATACCTTCGATAAAAACGGTAATATTGAGATAGGTCGGAATTCTTTTGGCGATGAACGTGTTTCACTTTTTTTAAGGACAGGTATAATTTTTGCGATTTTCCAAGTACTGGGGAAACATGAAGACATAATGATTGTGTTGAAAATATGCGTAAGTAGTGCGAAGTATTTCTGGTAAGATTAACATGATAAAACGTGGGAACATCCGCTTCATCAACTCTTACAAATCCAAAGTAATGACGATTATCGGTAAATTTGCCGGGTCAACAACCGGAAACTCAAATGAGCCATCAAGTGCACCATTGTCGTCAGGTATATTTTGATTGCTTTGAACTTTTGCAAACTCTTCATTGAGATAATTAGGACAAATATCCGCGCTACAAATTTCTTTTTGTTAACCAACGCCAAGTTCTAGAGCACAAATCAGTATACAGTGACTGCCATTAATACTCGGTTTTTTGCTTCAATAATTTCAAAAGTGCTATAACTTGTCTAAAATCAAATGGACTGCGACCAATTATTTTTATTTTTGAATCGGTGTTGTATTGCACCAATTTTATGGGTTGGTTTTAGAAAATCTGTAAGGGATTTTACCATAACGAATAATGATACCCGAAAAACTAAGAAAAAACACTTTCATTAATATTCGGTTTTTTAAACTTGCGGTTTTTTTTCTGTTTTAAATCGAGGTAATCGTTTCATAATTTTGACTGTCACTTGCAATTTATAACTGTGATATTTTAGCTATTTAAATTTCATTTAAAAAAATTCAAATTTGTAAAAGAAGACGCAATGGGTCGTAAGGGAAAGAATTCTTCGCTCGAGAAAAGGGAATTGATAGTTAACCATTACGTCAAAGGTTTAACATACAAGAAAATAGCGGAGTTGTTAAACATGAAGGTCAGTACTGTTGGGGACATCGTCAGAAGATTTCGCAATGAGGGACGAATTGCATTGATAAAGCAGAAAGGCCAACCAAAAAAACTGACAGTGCACGAAGAGCGCTTGATTGTTCGAAAGATAAAGGCTAACCCCCGCTTGAGTGCCCCTAAAATCGTTGGTGAAGTTTTGGTTGAATGTGGGAAGCAGATATCTGCGTCAACAGTTCGTCGCACCATCAAGGCTGAAGGTTTCAACGGTCGAGTTGCCAGGAAAAAACCTTTCATTAATTTGCGCAACAGACTCATTTGCCAAAATTTTGCTAAAGAATACCTAAGAAAGGATCAGTCATGGTGGGATGATGTAATTTTTGCGGATGAAAGCAAATTTAACCTTTTCGGCTCCGACGGCAGGATAATGGTTTGGCGCCAGCCAAATGAAGAGCTCAAAAGCAAGAATTTGAAACCTACAGTGAAGCACGGCGGAGGTCATGTGATGGTGTGGGGTTGCATATCGTCTAAAGGCGTGGGAAATTTGGTGTTCATTGACGGAATTATGAATAAGGACCATTATTTGAGGATCTTAAGGGACAACCTTAAGCAGAGTGCGGAAAACTTGGGCATTTTGCGGTCGTTCAAGTTTTACCAAGACAATGATCCGAAACACAAAGCCCATATTGTTCGTGAATGGCTTTTGTATAACTGCCCAAAAGTTATTGCAACCCCTGCACAATCGCCAGACCTCAACCCAATTGAAAATCTGTGGGATGAACTTGACCGACGTGTGAGGGAGAACCCCGTTTCATCCATCAATGATTTGAAGGCAAGACTCAAACAAGAATGGCTTAAAATAACACCGGATTACCTCCAAAAAATTATTTTAAATATGCCAACACGTTTGTCCGGAGTGGTAAGCAACAAGGAATATGCTTCAAAATATTAATGTAATTATGCATTAGCAAAACTAATAAATATTTTAAAAAACCGAATATTAATGAAGTGTTAATTTCTTTACTATGATTAACTTATTTGCATAAATTTTAAAATTTCTGGCCTTGCGATGGTTTTTGGTTGTGTTTCTAATTCTTTTCTAAAATGAACAAAATGCACATTTTGGTAATACAATCAGTAGAAAAATAATACTTGGAATCATGGTGCAAATATATATTACTTATAGCCATTCACCAAAATTTTATATAGAATATTAATGGCAGTCACATGTGCTGTCCTTTGAGACTTATTTATAGGTCTTAGTTTTAAAACTTAACTTAAAACTAATATATTTAGAAGATAACTCTAAAATTTTAATAATTATTTATAATTTATATTAAAATTAAGATCATCCAAAATTTTTGTTTTAAATTTTTTTTTATATGCTATTTAAGACACATTTCATATTTCACTTCCAGGAAAAAAGTTCAATTAGCGGGAAATTAACGACATTTTGTTTTCTGGAAAAAAGTACCTTTAGTTTTTTTTTAATTTCTCTTAAACCAAGAAAATTTTTTTTGTTCGGTTTCTTGCTCTGAGTACATATTAATAAAAGCATTGAACATGAAAAGAAAAAAAGGCCCTTTGTGGGGCAAAATTATGAAAAAAAAATTAATTAAGAAAAAAATATTTTCTTTTTTCAATATTTTGACTTTGAGGCTTGATCCCTTGATCTCTCCAAAACTTTTCATTAAGTGAACTCAAATTAAAATTTTTATTAAAGAACAGAGCAATAGCTTTCAAAAACACTTAAGTATGAGAAAGTTAGTGGCTTAGTTGACTCTAATAGTTTTTTAAAAAATGAAGTAAATTTCATATAAAATTAATTGCCCCTCGCGCCTACACGGGCGCTTACAACTTTTTTTTTTCTTGACCAAACCTATCCATCCTTACTCTTTGGAAAACCGTATCTAAAACACCCTAAATAAATAAAATAAAATTCTAAAAGTTAATAATTAATTTTAAAAATAATTAAAAAATTGAGAGCGGTTAATTTTTTTTTTTTTTTTTTTAACTTTTTCTATACGCCATTCAAAACATATTTCCGAAAATTTCATGAAAATCCATGGACTGGCCCTGAATTCCTAGGATTTGCCTTTTTTATGTCTTACGGTCCTCCACTAGTTGTTTGATTGTTGTTTTCACACTTTAGGAACATCGGTTTATACACACATACCTATCAATAAATAAAATTATTTCCAAAACAAATTACATTTTTTCAAATGACTGTCTTCGTTATGCCCGTTTCCAAATTTAAGCGGAACTGACAGATTAAATAGTAGTCGTAATATTGTTAGATTACTTTTTTATCTGTTACCACTCAAAACAACTATTCAATTTTATCTGTGAACAAACTTGGATTTCACAAATTATTTTATGGTTTGTTAAGCGAATGAATTTGTATTCGACACAATGGATAGTACTCTGGGACCACGTAACAAAAGTCCTCTTTTGGGAATTTATAACTTGATGAAGAAAAAAATTTGATTATATTCGACAGTAAAATAGTTTATTTCATATGATATTTAACATTTGATTAATGATACAGATCTACAGGGTGGGCAATTTAAAACTCCCCACTTTTAAATGCGTCGTATACAAAACCTATAATACCTAGAAAGACGATTTAAAAAAGGGAATCAAGTACACACTATGCCATTTAATATCCGCTTTATTTTTTAAAAATTACACCATTGAGATGGTGGTCACGGAAACGCTTGCACTCACGTAGCCTTTTACAAAAATTCGTCATTACATTACTTAACATTTCTCTCTTAATTTCGTTGATGTGCCTCGTAATCGATGTTTTGAGGGCCTCGATGTCTCGCGGCTTGTCCGCATAAACCTTATTGTTCAGGTGACCTTCATGTGCGTTTCATCATTAAAGAAAACGTCGTCCAACGCTCGTCTTCTTCGTCGAGCATATCCAAAAATCGAGTGCAAAATTCCAATCTTTTCGGATGGTCGGTGGGTAACAATTCTTGGGTGACTTGTAACTTGTACGGATGCATGTTTAAATCATCTTTAATGATTTTTCTTAGAGTTGAACGCGGAATGTTAAACGCGACGGACTGTTTACGCACTGAACGCGCAGGACTTCTCAACACAGCGCTACGAACTCGTTTAACAGTTTCAGGGACTGAATTCGGCCGAATTTCGAAAATTTTTAACCCATAACAAAATTGTTTTGTGGTCGGGAGGGTTTTCATGACGCTTTAACTTGAACTCTCTTTTAAACGCGCGACGAACTAGGACCATTTTTTCACCATACCGAAAATACGCTTCCACGCAGAAAGCGCGATGTTTCGCGTTCCAGAAAACCATGTCGACTAACCAACAATATCTGACGGAAATGGCATAGTCTGGAGAAGCGCCCTGCAGTGTTACCACCTTTGTAACTCGTCTAGTTTTTTTTCACGACGCGTTTGAAAGTGGGGAGTTTTAAATTGCCCACCCTGTATTTTAACTTATTTTAATCACAAAAAGTGCAAATACATAAATGAATTTTTACTAGAAAATAAAAATAGGTAAAACAATGTTTTTGGGAAAAGTTAAGGGATTTTTTTTAAAGTTTAGGGTTTTGTGTTTCTATTGCTTCGGGTAACTTATTTTGACATAAGACAGCTGACCTCGGTAATTTCTCCGAATAGATTTCGTGATAGAGGTGAGTTTAGAGCCTAAGGAAGAACATACCCCCCAAACCTTTGAACCTATTTATGAGAATTTTGGTTCAGAGATAGTCTAGAACTTGAGGATGGACATAGGCTATATATTTTATCTCTATATTCCCATTGGAATGGGAACTTAAAAACCACTGAACCGGTTTCAACAATTTTAACATTATGGCGCTTTCCATTGGTTTCACTCGGGGAAGCACTCATTTTAAAAACCAATGGAACACCCAAAATTGTTTCTATTCAGTTTAACGTAATTTCCTTTGTGTGAGTGAAACACCTATGGCTCTTAAAAAATATTCCTTGAAGAAACTTTTCATTTTGACATTTGAGTAACATGTGTTAGTGCTTCTGAGTCGATTCTCACTTCAAATCGAGAAGCGGCTGTCACTCCTCAGAGTCATGAGAAGCGATCTTTTTGCACCAATGGAACGGTTTAAGAATGCTTCTGGACGCTCCTGGACGGTTCTTTTCGTCCAATGGAAAGTGACATTAGAATTTTAACATTCTCCCCGAGTTACACCAACTTTAACTCATTTCCATATTCCCACGGGAACGGGAGTCCATACGAAATAAACTCTGTCTATCTGCTTTCCTTTGTTTTTCTCTAATGCCCAAACTACTGAACGGATTTAAGCAGATAGAGGTACAGAGATTATCTGGATTCTAAGGAAGGACATTGGCTATTTAAAATAAACTAGCTGTCGCTGTGACGTTCAAGTGTTAGTATAGGGATAAAATACATAGCCTAAGTCCAATTAGGGCGGATCGAAAAACCACTTTTTTCGCGGATCGCTTCGTAATAGCAAAACACCGTCATTATTAAGTATAAAATTAAGAAATCCGAAGCCTGAGGGCGGACAAACGATACCTTCAGTTAACGCATCGAGCTCAAAGTTTTTTTTCACGCGAAAAATGCACGTTTCCGACCGACTTCGTTTTTACATTTCTCGGCTCAGGAGCAACCGATTCATTTGAAATTTTCAGGGCTTATTGTACATAATAATCTATTTAATTTTAGCCCTCTAGGTGATTGAACTTCAGGGTTAACAGCATGTTAACTTTCACTCCACTGGTACCACTGGCCATATTTCATCTTTTTATTACGACGGGAACGGGAACCTAGAAAATACTGGACCGATCTCGAAAATTCTACCCCGAGTAACAGACTTTAATCCGAAAATGGGAATCCTTACTAATATTATAAATGCGAAAGTAGCTCGTGTGTCTGTTTGTATTTGCTACTATCTCTCGATCAAACTGCTGAACGGATTTAAATGAAATTTGTACAGAGATGCTCTGGAACTTGAGCCACGACATTTCATCCGAATATTCCCACGGCAACGGGAACGGGAATTCAAAAACTTCAGGATCGATTTTGAATATACTTCAAGCATAACAATGCTAAGTCTGTTTAATAGGAAAAAAAGATTGTATGGTGTTAAAATAGAAAAAGAATCTTTTACCCATCGACCGAAAACTCGTATGTGTTTTATTGGCTAAATAAATATCCTAATAAAATCCAAGTCAAAGTCATTACTCCACGCAGACGAAGTCACGGTCATAGCTGGTTTTATTATATGTTCAGGACTGAAACCCACATCCACTCACATACAAACTTGCAGTTAGGTAAGGCGTATCTGTAGAAAATTGAAATATCTATCAAAACAGAATACCGAATTTACTACGCTGCTCTGCTCTCAACGTCATACAAAGATGCTATAAGTCTAATCTGGTTCACATGCAACACAATCACCCAAGGGAAATTACGCATTCATTTGGGACAAAAGACAAAAATCTTTTTACTTCAACGATGAAATTCTGTGGACGAGTCTACACGGTTTTACATATTATTCCTGATATCGCCATGGCAAATTGTATACCTTAACCAGTGACATTGGCTGCTGTTTGCATCACAAAAGAGATTCCTCTTCCATTCACCATAGATAACTTCGTTCGTCGTCGTTACAAGAAAATAAAAGTTTTGAAATACGTAACGTTTCATACCATCAACTCAGATGAGAACTTTTTTAATTACATTCTTAAGGGCAAATGTTCACCTTCTAGATGAAGATTTAACTCTTCTTCTTTTAAATTCAGAGCATAGAAGCATTGGAGGTACAGATTGACTGGAGTACAAATTTCTTTTGAGGGAAGATATATTTTTGTTAAAGTCGAGGATGTGTTGTGAACTATTGGCTAAACGTAACATACGAGTAATAGGATTGAAATGCCCATAATTAGTGCGGTGAGTAGGAAGGTTATAGAAAAGGAAGGATCTTAGGTTGCGTGAATTGATATTGAAGAGCATGTTTTCAAAAAGTGCGGGGGAGTCGATGTCGCCAGTTATTAATCGGTGCACAAAGAGTATGTTGGCAGCATCGCGATGTCTAGCTAGGGTGTGTAAGTCAATTAATTGTTATAATTATTGAAAAATTGTTATAAATTTGAATTGTTATCTAGAAATAATAAAACTAAAACTAAACCTAAAAAAAAAAAAACCTTGTAATCTATCTTCATAGGGAGGTAAAATAAGGGAATTTGGCCAAGGAAGATTGCGTAAAGCAAAACGAAGAAATCTTCGCTGTACAACTTCAATTCTAAGAGAGTGGGTTGTTTGATAAGTAGACCACACCTGAGAAGCATACTCAAGGACAGGCCTAACGAAAGTTACGTAGAGTGACTTTGTGACGTAAGGGTTTGAAAATTCTTTAGACCAGCGTTTTAAAAAAACCAAGGGAAGAGCTAGCTCTTGCTATAATTCGGTCAATGTGGGAACGGAAGTTGAGTTCTTTATCACAATAGATACCGAGATCGCGAATGGAAGACACAGCTGGAACGGCTACGTCGCAAAAGCCGTAAGTTCGAGGGGGAGTATAAGCCTTTTCCGTGAGAAAGTCATGGATTGACTCTTGCTAACATTAAGTCCAAAGAAATTTTTTTGACACCAAGTTAGAAAGGAATTTAAATCAGGTTGAAGCAGGGAAGGGTCGAAAGAAGGTGTCAAAATTACCCTAGTTATTTTTATGCAATCTGCATAGATAAAAAGGTTCGAGTAGGAAATAATCTTGTCCACATCATTTATGGCAAGGACAAATAAAAGTGGACCAAGATGGCTGCCCTGAGGAACACCAAAAGTGGCGGAAATGGGGGTCGAAATAGAACCTCGGAAAACTACCCTATAAAACCGGTCTTCCAAATAGGATCTGACCCATTGGATGAATAGTGGTGGAGAACCAAAAGCTCTTAACTTAAGATAGATATTGCTGTGAGAGATTTTATCAAACGCTTTAGAGAAGTCTGTAGTAACTACATCAACCTCGCTGCCTTTTTCTAAAGCACAGATCGTCATAGAAACGAATTGTGTAAGGTGCTAGGTGTTAAGTATTAGGTGTTAATTTTAAGATATCGTTCCAATTTTAGTATATGTTCTACCGAAGCAAGTACAGTCATTCGTATCAAAGCTACCTCCCAATAGACAGATAATAACATCGGTCACGCTACAATCCTGAATCTATTCAGATGAATCCCTTGTCACTTACTACGCCATATCCCAATTGGTTTTCGAAAACAAGTTCAAAGTCTCAATCCAATCGAGAACTATCTGGGAAGATGAAGCATTCTGTTCAAAAACCGAAAAATTGGTCGGCTGCGGGGTGTACTCAGATAGACTCAATGTAAGTCTCTCATTCCGCCTTCCAAACCATTGTAGCGTGTTCCAAGCGGAAATTCTGGCGATCAAAGAGGTCCTATCATGGCTAAAAGAAAACGTGATATCCTCAGCGAATATCCGAATCTTCTCAGACAGTCAAGCAGCCCTCAAATCACTCGGCTCTGTTTCTAAGAACTCAGTTACCACCCTCAAGTGTCGCCTATCTCTTATGGAGATGGCTGAATAGTTCAATATTCACCTTATTTGGGTGCCGGGGAACAGAGATATTCTAGGTCAACGAGCAGGTTGAATAGGCAAGAGGCAATAGACAGAACAAATAATATGTGTAAACGGATATGGCCAGAGCTAGATCTAAAACGCACAAAACATTTGCTATCCGTGACCAGATTGTATGTTAGCTCTGTTATCAATGTCATCACAGGACATTATCTGATAGGTAAACACACCATAAGACTCGGTGTTTCCTCTAACGACTTCTGCAGAAACTGTTTAGGTGAGGAGGAGGAAGAGGCAGTCCAACACCTCCTCTGCTCATGTCCTGCACTCTCCCTCAAAAGAAAACTGCATCTAGGAAAATATTTCCTTGATGATCAAAGGCTAAGCGATCTGGCGAACACAAAAATCCTTCATCTCTATCGCTTTATCAGAAGCTCAAAATGATTTTGTTAAGTGAGGTACTCCCTCACATAATCCTCATAGTATCACAATGGACCTAATAGTGTGTCAGTTATATTCCTGACAGCCATTTCGTTTCCATTTCCGGTCAATTAGTCTTCTTCCGAGTCAAAGTATTCGAGAAGGTTCTCAATAGAGCACTGTCCACATGGGCTGAGGACAAAAATATTATTCCAGAAAATCAGTTCGGTTTAAAGGCGGGTCATGATACCATACATGCCGCGTCTAAACTAGTATCTGATATTCAATGGAACAAAGTTAAAAGCAGTGTACGGGTGCATGTCTGGTTGACTTGGAGAAGGCATTCGATACCGTTTGGTTAGACGGTCTTTTCTATAAGTTGATCAGGTATGGCATGAGTAAACCACTGCTTTATATTCTGAATAACATGCTTCTTGGTAGAACGTTTGTTGTGAAAAGTTGCAACATAACTTCTTCCAGAACTTTTAAAATACAGAACGGTCTACAACAGGGGGCGGTGAATTCGCCTATTTTATTTAGCATTTTCATCGGCGATCTAATTGGTTCTCTTCACCATGCTATAGCGTACGCCGACGACCTCGTTGCGTACAAAACTGGTCCAAAGATCGAAGTCATTAGAACACTTTAGCAGAGTGACTTCGATAACATCCAGCAATATTGCGATGACTGGAAATTGAAAATCAACTTCCAAAAATCAGAAACAATTGTGTTTAGGACCACGTTGGCTCGGGGCTAATAGGATACGAAAAAGAACTGGCGAAAGCTGGTGATCGTTGATCTACATGGCCACCCACTGCCAAACAAATTAGTAGTCAAGTACCTCGGCATCGGCTTAATTCAGTATTGGCAGAGATATCGAATTTAACACAGGTCAGGGTACACCAAAGTTAGCCTTTTTTCAAATTGTCAAAAAGTGATGTCCAATTTGAGAAACGAGCTTTACTGTTGAAAATTTTTTTTCTAAGAATATGACCAAGAATCACACCCCAAACAATAATACACGAAGTACGGGACACCCTATATAAGCTAGTTTTACACATTTTTGTTAGCATGTAAGTATATCTAAGAAAAAGTTAATAAAAGTGAATTGAAAAAAAAAACGACAGCCATTTCGTCTCGGAACAGATATCTCCGTTTATATCATCACAAGCTACATACCGCCTAGAAGCCCCACTAATATCTATGAAAAGCACTTTCCCAACATTGTTATTAAATAATTTAAGAAATTAATTTAAATGACTGTCCGCAGAAGGTTTTTGTACTTGGTGTATCATTTTAACTAATGTGAAATGGTCTTATTTTTCTAATGAAAATATGCTTATTCCCTGTAACTTAAGGAGTGCTATCGAAATAGCTTTTGTTGACCTTTTATTTGCTCTTAACTCATATCAAGTCAATAACGTTGTCAATAGTTTGAATAATACTCTTGATCTTGTTTTCATACCACATGATGAATTCAAGGGTTCTGTATATGATACGCTTCCTTTTTAATTTTTAAATGATTCTATCAATCACAAGGAACTATATATTGAAATTCAACTGTACATTTATTTAAAAATTAATAGTAACGATTCATTTATCATTTAACTTTTTAAAAGCCAATTTTATTGAACTTGATAAATATCTTGGACAGGTTGACTGGAAAACTGAATTTTTAAACCTAGATTTACAAAATATGTTTGATCGCTTTTCGAAGATTTAAAATATTATTACTGCCACATAAAAAGAAAAAGAATATTTCTAAACCTCCATGGTATAACAACAGGCTAACACACCTTAAAAATTTTAAAAATAAATCTTTCGCTAAGTTTAAGAAATCAAACGATTTGGCTGACCAAATACAGCTTTTTAATCTTCGCAGGAAGTTCATGGCTTTAAGTAAATTCTCGCACAGAAATTATGTTATGCAGATTGAACTCAATTTAAAAAATTACCCAAAAAGTTTTTGGTCTTTTATAAATTCTAAACGAAAATCACTCGGGATTCCGAATTCTATGTTTTTTTTTAAGACAAGGAATCTAATGAAACTAAAAACACGCTGGACTCAGTTACTCAGTTTTTTGAATCGGTCTATTCCAACTCAAATGAAAATCTGGTTCACTGTTGTAATCCTAAAGTAAATAAAGGGTCCTTACAATTAGATCTCAACGATGTTTTAGAAGGATTGCTATGCCTGGCGTTGATGGTATTCCAACGGTAGTTTTAAAAAGATGTTCCAGTTCCCTTTCTCTTCCATTATAGATCATTTTCAATTCTTCACTGTTATCGGGATTGTTCTTCGATGAATGAAAATCCTCTTTCTTGATGCCATGCTAAATCGTTTGAATCTTAACACCAAGAAATGTTTTGTGATTTCTCTCTCAAGAAAGCATCATACGCAAGAGTTTTCATATTGTGTTGATTTCAACCCTTTTCAGAGAACTGGAAAGTTCAAAGATTTAGGCGTAATTTTTGACTCCAAATTCTCTTTTACACAACATTCAGAAGCTATTATATCAAATCTAACTCAATGTTAGGATTTATCAAAAGGAACTCAACAGACTTTACTAACCCCTACACCCTTGTGTCTCTTTACACCTCACTAGTAAGACCAAACCTAGAGTATGCAGACATCATGTTGAGCCCTCACCAACAATCTTTTTCCTACCGAATTCAGAAAGTTCAGAATAGAATTACGAAGTATGCATAACTTGCGATAATGTTTTCTTCCAAAGTCCATAGCTAGGCAAAATTTTATAGGTTTGCAGTCCCTTAAATCACGCATCATATAAAGTGTCCTTCCTTGTTGTCCTTAATTTGTATTTATGCTCCGGAGAGGCTGGGCCGTTGAGGAATAGAAATCTTCGTGTTTTCAATCAAGGCCCAACACTAACTATGGCATGTGTGAACCAATTTCAAGATCAACTAGAGAGTTTAATGAGATTTGTGGGCATATTGATCTGTCCTTCTCCAGAGATAAATTCCGAAATGAATTGTATTACTTATTTTTAAGAAATTGAAACCATGTTATTATTTCAATTAAAATTAATTTTAAGCTTTTTCTTTTATTTCGTTATAATACGCAATCTGTTGAGCTCATTGCTCGTAGCTCGTAGGTGAAATAAATAAAATAAAAAAACAAATTTAACCCAACCTAGACGTTAGGTGTTAAGTGTTAGGTGTTCTTAAAACTGTGAGGCTTTCCACTAGAGAGCAGAAAGATATAACAAGTACGTTTATTTTTGTGGGAATTTGTTGATAATTTTGTTAAAATTGACAACATCTAAATCAGACATCAACCACCAATCTAAAAATATTTTTTAAATACTTATCAAGAGACTACTTTCCTTTATTACTTACTTACTTAAGGTGGCGCTACAGTCCGGGTCGGACTAGGGCCTCAACCAACATGCTTCTCCAGCCAACTCGGTCCCTAGCTAGCTGCCTCCAGTTTTGCACGCCAAGTTGGTTGAGGTCCTCTCCTACTTGCGTGCGCCACCTGAGTCGCGGTCTTCCTCTACTGCGCCGTCCCTCGGGATTAGATTCGAAGACTTTCCGGGCCGGAGCGTTGGTGTCCATTACATTACCCAGCCATCTAAGTCGCTGGACCTTGACTCGTTTGACAAGGTCAGTGTCGCTGTACAGCCCGTACAATTCGTCGTTAAATCTTCTTCTCCACTCTCCATCTATGCAGACGGGACCAAAAATCACCCGAAGAATTTTTCTCTCGAAGCATCCCAAAGCGTTCACGTCTGCCTTTGACAAGGTTCATGCCTCTGCGCCATATATAAGAACCGGGATTATAATTGTCTTATACAGGGACACTTTAGTTGCTCGAGAGAGGACTTTACTACTCAATTGCCTTCTTAGTCCAAAGAAACAGCGATTGGCAAGAGTTATTCTTCGTTTGATTTCAGCGCTGGTGTCGTTGTCTGAATTAATAGCGGCGCCTAGGTAGACAAAGTCCTTAACTACCTCAAAGTTATAGCTGTCAATCGTGACGTTCTGTCCAAGACGTCGGTGTTGGGTGTCCTTTCTTGATGACAGCATATACTTGGTCTTGCCCTCATTTACCACTAAACCCATCTTCTTCGCTTCCGTCTCAATGCTCATAAACGCGCCATTGACATCACGCTGCGTTCTTCCAATTATGTCAATATCGTCGGCATATCCGAGCAATTGAACGGATCTTTGAAAGATTGTGCCTCTTGTGTTGACTTGGGAGTTTTGCACTATTCTTTCAAGAACGATGTTGAAGAAGTCGCATGACAGTGCATCGCCTTGCCTAAAACCTTTTTTGACATCGAATGTATCGGTGAGATCTTTTCCGACCCTGATGGAGCAGCGTGCGTTCTCCATCGTCATCCTACACAATCGGACAAGTTTGGTAGGGATGCCAAAACTAGACATGGCTCTATATAACTCCTCTCTATAGATGCTGTCATATGCGGCCTTAAAATCGATAAAAAGGTGGTGGGTATCGATTTGAAGCTCCTGGGTTTTTTCCAAGATCTGCCGTAGTGTGAAGATTTGGTCTATGGTGGACTTTTGTGGTCTAAGGCCGCACTGATAAGGACCTATCAGGTTGTTGACGAATGGTTTCAGACGCTCACACAATACGGCAGAGAGGATCTTGTACGCGATGTTAAGAAGACTGATACCTCTGTAGTTGGCGCAGTTCAGAGGGTCTCCTTTCTTGAGGACCGGGGAAACGATGCTGAGATTCCATTCATCGGGCATGCTTTCTTCCGACCATATTTTGCAAATGAGCTGGTACATACTCCTGACCAGGTCATCGCCGGCCGATTTAAACAATTCGGCAGTGAGGCCATCAGCTCCAGCAGCTTTGTTGGACTTTAGCTTGGACACTGCTGTCTTCACTTCGTTCAGGTCGGGTTGGCGGAATTCTTGGTCTATCCTCAGCATAGACTGCGGTTCCACTACGATGTTCCCTTGATCGTCTTTGCAGGCTTCGGCTAGGGGCTTGTAGCCCGAGGCTGTTGTTTTTACCTTCAGGTAAAACTTCCGAACCTCATTCCTGCTGTGGCACCCTTCTATCTCCTCGATCGCGCGCTTCTCATGCTCTCTCTTTTTCCGTCTGAGAAGCCGGTGTTCGTCTCTCCTCTTCTGCTTGTAGAGCTCATAAGCAGTTCTAGTCTTTTTGTGCAGCGCCGCTTTGTATGCTTCCTGTTTAGCTGCATGTGCTTGCCGGCATTCGTCGTCAAACCAGGGGTTTCGTTGTGGTGGCCGTGTGAAACCCAGCACTTCAGAGGCGGCATCTCTGATGGCTGATTGGCAGTGCTGCCACTGGTTCTCTATACTTGATGCTGGCGGCATAAGACTCCTTGAGAGGTTGTAAGAGACTCGATCGGAAAAAGATCGGCGATCTCTTGCGATTGTAGTCGTCCAACGTCGAATTGTCTCACAGTATTTCCTTGTGTTGGCTTGGATCGGGATATCCGCAGTCGTACCTTGGCTACAACAAGGTAGTGGTCCGAGTCAATGTTCGGACATCCTCTATACTGGAGAAGTGCCGTGCGTCTATCGCAATGTGGTCAATCTGGTTGACGGTTGATTGATCAAGAGATTTCCATGTCCCTTTGTGGATATTGAGGTGCTGGAACCGCGTACTAGCTACCAGAACATCTCGCCCCGCAGCGAAATCGATCAGCCTGAATCCGTTATCGGAGGTGTTGTCGTGCAGGCTGTATCTTCCGATTATTCCACCAAAGATATCCTCTCTTCCTAGCTTGGCATTAAAATCTCCTAGAACAATCTTAATGTCATAGCCAGGGCACTGCTCATATGTTTTGTCCAGGAGCTCGTAGAATATGTCTTTGGTGTCTTCATCCTTTTCCTCTGTGGGGGCGTGTGCGCAAATGAGGCTTATGTTGACGAATTTAGCCTTGATGCGGATTGTTGCTATGCGCTCGTTCACATAGTTGAAACTCAAGACTTTTTGCCTGAGTCTGGTTCCAACAACAAATCCACATCCAAACAGTCGCTGCTTCTGTTCCCGGTAGCAATCGCCGTAGTAGATATCGCAGTCTTTTAATCTGCGTCTACCTGGTCCATCCCATCGCATTTCTTGGATAGCGGTAATATCTGCTTTGTAGCAGTTTAGGGCTTCCGCTAATTGTTCGGCTGCACGTGGCCTATTAAGGGACCTAACATTCCACGTACAGATCCGAAGTTCGTTGTCCGTTTTTCGTTTGCTGGGTTCGTCATCAGTAAATATCCGAGGCTTGTTGGTGCTTCGCAACTAAGAATTGCTTTACGTGGCCAGGAAGTCACCCCGACAGCACGACCCCCAACCTGGAGGGCCAGATCCTTGTATAACTCCAAAGATGGGGAGCCGGATAAACCGTTCCTTATAGGCCTGAGCTCCAAATATGTTGTAGTAGCCCTATAAGGTGTTCACTAAGTAGTTCAACCTGACTGGAACTGTAGACGCCACCGTTGATTCCATCTAGGGAATTCCTCCGCTGCCGTCTGGATGAAAGAAGAGGTGCCTTAGTGGGAACACCTCTCCCCCCCTCTCTCGTTTGCTGCCACCAACAACCTTCCACTAGGGTTGAGACCCAATCTCCAGTTGAGGTACTAGGCACCCGATGTTCACCACGTGGAGGTGAGAGTAGGAGTTGATAGACAGAGGTGGGTTTTAAGAGAAACCTATGAACGCTAGGGTCCTCTTGGGTGCACGTGTCTACCATTTAAACATCACTTTCCTTTATTGCTTGTTGTTTATTTTCTTCAAAACTTTGCCCTATTTTATTTGTTTTCAGTGAGTTGTTTTTCAGTTAAAAAACTTGTATTTTAAAGGCTGTTGGTGTAACAAGGCCTAAAAGTAATACCAAATGTCGTCTAGGCGTCTTATTTTCTCTCACATCGCATTCTCATTTTTCAAACAAAATTTTTACATGTCCAAAAACTGAGACTAGATGATTTTTCACAGATTCATATTTGCCTATTTCAAATAATATTTTACTTGTATTCATTTTGCGTGAAATTCAAAACTTTTTTCAAATTATATGTAGGTACTTTGAACATGAAGCTAAAATATGTTGATACCACATTTTTTCTGTTTTCTTCAGACAAGCTTTCTTTCCACTGGTTCGATTAAGTTAATGTAGCATATCGGTTGAACTTACTTCGAAAACCAATAGCCTATATCGCATTCAACTCTTGTAGAACCTTCTGGGGAAAGAATCATTTCGGGATTCCTTTGTATCTTATTAATCTCAAGTGGTGCATCTTCAATTTGAAATTCATGTTTCTATCAAATTATACGAAAAGCACACTAACCTAAATTCCTGCAGCCCAAACGTTCTTTTATATCGTGGAAATTTAAAACTTTTCTACGCTTGAGCAAGTTTTCCAGTTCCTTTCAGCTTCAGAGTATCTTCACACTTTTCACATTCAATCCACTCTCTCAATGAAAACCGTAGTGCCTAGCACAAAGAATACTTTCGCGCCTTTAAATAAAATTTCGCTGCTCCCCTAAGCAAAACCAATCTCATTCCATTTCACCGAATTCAACGATCTTAACAGAAAACATGAACAAATTTATTCCACCTGCTCACAACAGCGCAAACTACGTAATCTTTCTTTGGGAATCAAAAAAAAAAACATAAAAACTTATCTTCAACTTAAACAAGTTCCTGCACGACAAACTTCCTCATCCTCATCCTTCTTCTTATAACTCGTTGACGTTTCCCTTTACTCTTTGTCCTAGACCCATGGCAAACTTAATTTTTGTCACGTAGGAACTTTTCGTGGCACCTCTCTCCACCCACTGCTGCTTCGCCTGCTCAAGTGGCCACCCGGCACCCGCCCTTTCCAACTCTTATAGTGGGTTGTTTTATCAAGTGCAACATTTCAATTCAATCATACCTCAAAAATGTGAAACGTTCACATTTCTCGGAGGCGCATCCCCCTTATCGCGTTTATGGCATACGAGCCAATGACTCTGTGCACTACGAATACTGAAACAAGATAAACGATACGAGCAGGAGCACACCTCCTTCATCAAATACCATCACCGTGCTGCCGCTATGTCACATCACATGCAGGTCGGTAGTTAGGTCATGAGTAAATTTTAATTTATTAAACTCAGCCACGGCTCGCGAGGGTTTCCTTTTGTAGATTTTGAAATTCTACTTTATATGTTCTCTTGGGGACTGTAAACTTCCATGATAATTCACTATTACCTCCATTTTGTGGTGCTACCCGAGATCACACACAAATTGTATAAATGTCTCCATATATATCCTTCCAACACGGCTGTTCGCTCAAGACATGAGTGACGACGATATCGTGACTACTCGTAGTTGCAGATTACCCGCATGTTCTTCAACATCCTGTGCCTGAACTCAAAAGCCAAACGAAAAAAGAAGAATTTTTTGTAGTTTTTAGCAGAAAAAAAAAACACGACTTAAAAATTTTGCGTTCGCCCTTTGACGAGTAATGCCCTGACTTTTTTCCCAGCAAGTGGTGTGTGCTACTGAGCGATGTTAAATGTGCGCTTCCGAGTAATTGGAAAATTGCATGCTAACAGCGTTTCCCAAGAGCAAAGGCTTTGCTTGAACAGGATCCCTGCACTTATTCGGGAAGAATCTAATTTTTGCACTACGAAAAATCTTGGTTCGTACATGTTTTTTTTTTGGTTAAATTTGTTGGCACAGAATTGGTCTAACTTCTTGCAATGTGGTTTCCGATAGTAAAATATTTTTTTTTGTTGAATTTTCTAGTGTGTTGATGAGGATGTGTCTGTCTCTGTATGTTGTCGCTGGCCACGGTGATAAGCTCAGGCAGTGGATTCGTAAAAGAGTATTGCTTTTTCATCGTTGATGGATTTTGTTCGTTTGTTTAGTAGTGCCGTCACATCTTTGTTTCGAGACTCGGGATGTCTTTTTTCGCTTGTGATGGGTTCGGATGGTTTATCTGGCTGTTCGTCAGTTTTTTTGCAGCGCTAAACAGTACTATATCCATGAAATGGTAGTTGATACTTCGTACAATTTTTGGTTACTGAAGTATTTCTTTCGTTGATGGTAAAAGTTGAGCCATTTGCATAGCCACAGAATTTTTTGAAGCTTTGTTATACCGCCAGGATGTGGTGATTTTCGCTGAAGATACAATTGACTAGCAAACTTTGATTCCTGGCCGAGTCCATTCCTTATCCGCATCAAAAAGCAAATGAGTTTCGACATCATTATGGATCTGGCTTTGATTTGAAGTAATACTTCCAAAGACACCCCATGTTTTATTCTAATCTTCGGATTAGATGTTGTGTAGGTGGAGCACTAATCAGCTTAAGACAGCAAATTCTTGGCGTTGTCTGTAAAGAACAGTAAACGGGGCTTGATCCTTGTACAACTCTTGCTCTGGTGCTTTTGGTTGCTTGGCTGTTTTCTCTCTGGAAGAGGAATGACCTGAAATTAGGAATTATACAAGTCTTGCTAAGTGTATTTTCGAACTGAAAATTGCGGAAAATTGTTTTGTTGCCATCACTGTATTGTATACACAGAAGCCAACGATACCATGTTTGGCAGTTAGCTTAAATGTATGCATTGAAGTCGCATTGGAAAACCTCTTACTCCGGACTTACTACTATTTTTAAATAAAACCATATAAAGTATGACTCTCGAACTGGGGCTCTGCAATTATTTGTTGAAACCATGTTCCACATAGAATATAGAGCCAGTCAGAGTAAAGAACGAGATTAGCAGCTCGGAATTGACATAAAATTGGTTTGTCCTCTTCAGTCCTCTCAGTCTCAAGGTATGGTTGAGAGGAATGCGGTAGGCCCGGGGCTCTCCGGTTTGTTCATATATTTCAATTTAACCAGGGAAGAAACGACTACGAATTCTTAATTGACACTTATTTTTTGTTGATAACATGTTCTATGCCACAACTACGTCAAATGTTCGAAAATATCAATGATGATTATGCTCCCCTTATTTGTCAAAAAATCAAAGTCTTCTAAACGTTTGTTCTGTCGAGGAAGTGTGTTTGTTTTCTAATCGTAGCAAGTATCTCCTAACTCGGGCAAAAATGATGTTTTAAAATAAATCATACCTACAACCTACATGTTATTCAATTCAACTCACAATTTTCTGATATGTGCTCCCAGTTTATTGAAGTCTAAAACCTATTCAGTTTGGTGAAGTGGGTTTCAAAAGTTATAATCTATGCAATTCTAATATAAAGTGTTTGTATTAAATTTATGATACTCGTAGGACAACGATACGACAATGTGGAGTCTTTAATTTTCCTAAATTGAGACGACCGCAATTGTTTGAAAATAATTTGAGGCAAATTAATAATTGGGAATGAGTTCATGACCTAAAGAGGAGATGGCTCATTTTTCTATGGAGCCTGGGCCCAGGGCGTACACCAATAAGACTAGTTTTAAATGAAAGCTTACGTTCAGCCCAATCTATCTGCCAAATATTTTTGAATTTGGTCTTGGTGTTTTTGAGATAATTACAGCTAGGTTCTAGAAATCGAGTGAAATGAAACCGAAACCGAAATTGCAAATCTAGTGAATTTACTTTCAGTGTTCTGCATTTCGATCGGAATACTTCTGTTCACTGTTCTGTTCACAGAAGTATTCCGCCCGATGATGGAGAAGTAACTCCGAAACGCGTCGCATATAACTATTAACAAATTTAAGTTGTAATATTAAATTAAAATAAGAATTAATAAATATTTATAAAACTGTATTTATTCTTATACGTTTTTTCTTAAAATCTATCATAAAATGATTTTGAAGTTGACGACCCAAGCAAACGAAAAAGGACAATGACCTCCGGTTCTGCATGTGGAACGTAAGATCTTTTAACGGACTGCATGCAGCTGGAGAATTAGCGGACGCCCTGGACTGCTGCAAAGATATAACCCCCATCCAAGAAGTGCAATGGAGTGGACCGGGCATAAAGAAGATGAAAAACTGTGACATCTGCTATGGGGACTGCTACAGAAAACAGAAACAGCGCATATTTGGGTGCGGATTTGTCGTTAGAGGAAGACTCAGGGATAAGGTGATTAGCCAAAATCCAGTTAATGAGCGTATAATGACCATCTGCATCAGGGCTGAATTCGCCAACATTAGCCTAATATGCACCCACGCCCACACAGAAGAGAAGGACGACAATTCCAAAGACTGTTTCTACGAGCTCCTCGAAGAAACATATGAGTAGTGCCCTAGACACGACGTGAAAATTGTTCTTGACGATTTTAACGCAAAACTAGGGAAGGAGGACATCATTGAAAATACAATCAGTAAACATAGCCTCCACGACAAAACCTCCGAAAACGGACTGATCTCTAATCAATTTTGCTGCGGGGCTAAATCTTGTTGTAAGTAGTACACGCCTCCCGCTTCTGAAACCCTATACCAACATTTTTAGCTGATTCAACAAACTGTATTGGCTTATTATTGAATAATATTTCAGGAAAATCAGATGTATCGATGACCTTTGTTGATATATTTTGAGGCATAGTCCGTTTTTCTTTGACTAGTGATGAATATTTTCTAGGTCTTCATTTACTTCAACTACAGCATTTTCAACTATGCCTATAGGGAAGCTTTTTCTCGTTTGGACATCACCAGCGTTTATGTCCACTTGGCAATCTCGAATACATTGCGGCAAATCGTTTATGTGTATAGAGAACAAAAATTGTCCCAGAATTGAACCTTGTAGAACCCCTCTGTGTAACATGAGGAGTTCTGAGAAATAAAACGCATATTTGGTCGTGAACTTTATTTTATTATAAAGATTAGGATTTGAAATGATTCCGAGCAAACAGCCTACCAGCTGAGAGGTCCCTTTTTTGATCACCTTTAGCTGTATTTGGGGCTGTGCGTAAGAAAAAACGTGCCGAATATTCTCTTCCACAGCGTCAATCGTATTGGACTTATCAAAAAAAATCTAGCGATGCTTAATCGCCCGATCTAGAAAGTATCATACAGGTTTAGAACACGAAATTATGTATGTAAACATCCGCGTCAAGAGCGATTTCGCTTCGAGACGATTTACCAAACGTACACAGTTTCCGTTGTTTGTGCGGCTTCTAAGCATTTAAGTCAAGTGACAGTGGTCAAAAAGACTAACTTCGAAGTATGTATTGTAAGCCACACGTTTGAAAAACATGCTTTCCATTTTGAAAAATACGGGCCTCTTTTTCCCACATTGCGACAGAGTTTGAAAAATGGAAAGATCATTAGACGCAGTCTGAAGAAAAGAAAGCGCTACTATAGTAGCTTACTTCCAAATCTGTATACAGATTTGGAGGTAACACTTCTGTAGAATAGTTAACGGTGCGTTGATGATTTTATAAATGTTGTCATACAGAATGTTAGCGTATAAAATGGTTTTTCCTTATCGCTATTATTGGCCCCTTAGTGAGCCCTCATAGATTCGGTTTTAAACCAGAGAAGTCAACATAATGGCAAATCTTGGAAGAAAGGTGGGAATACAATTTATTAATAAACACAAAGACGATGTTTTGGGAGCCATGACAAGTTTTGGCATACCTACAAAACTCGTACGACTATGCAGTGTGACTTTGGAGAATTCACTCTGGTCGATCCAAATTAAAGCGAAGACTAAAGATTGCTCTTTAGGTCTCCAAGTTTTTGGTGAAAGATGTTCATTAAGGCGCACGTCGACCTCGAACTGTAATACCCACTGAAAATGTTTTTTCGAACAAGGTAAAAATGAACAATTCTAGGAAACGAAGAAGTGACAATGTTCCGGTGCTTAAAAACCACAGAGTTCACACCTTCTGACTTCGTCATTGCTGTGAGCTTCTTTTTCATAAGAATTTTAGGTTGCATCTGATAGTCCCATTGATAGATACATATATAAAGTGGTGCAACAGAGGGGCGAGTCCCGGCGCTTAGCGTATACCTCTCAATCATATTTTATGAGGCAATGAAAGGGACCTCTTATTTGCTGATTCCAAACGGCTAACATAAAAACCGCTTTTCATGAGATTGAAATTACTTTTGCCTGGCAAAAGACGATACCCGTGAAAAATTTATTAAATGTCTCTGTGACTGCATCTCCCACCTAATAGACAGATATGATTGCCATTACGCCACGTCGCGTCGACGGTCCACAAAAGATAGACCGGGTCCTTGAACTGACTGAAAACGCTGCGAGTGCCCACGTATACCTAAGGGTGCGTGTACACTGTGCCGAACGGCAACAATCGGCAATATTGAAATAGTTTGGACGTCCCGATTGTCTTTCCTACTTACCAAGAGCCGATCCGTATTTAACTTTTAAAACGAATGAAATGGATCCGATTGCCAGTTGCCACCCGACATAGTATGGACAGTGCCGTAACTAGGGCGGTGCCAGCGGTGCCCAGGCACAGGGCGCATCCCCTGAAGGGGCGCAGAAATTACCAGACTAGTACCTAAAGGGTCGGCCAATTTTTTTTTTTGAACTGAATATTTTCTCAAATTTCTTATTTTATTTGAAAGTACAATCCTTCCGGTTAATAATGAAAAATAATTCCATTCAAATGGCTGCCTCGGCTGGTCATGGAGTAGCCTACACGATCGCTCCAATTTTTAAGCACATTATCGATTGTGTGCAGCTGTATTTCACCAATGGCTTCACGAATATTGTCCTTTAGAGCGTCAATAGTGTCGGGCTTGTCGGCGCAAAACTTATCTTTTACGGCAACCCACAAATAATAGTCCAACGGTGTATAATCGCAGCTCTGAGGTGGCCAAACGACATCAGCTCTGCGGCAGATATAGCGATCTTCAAACACAGGGCACAAAACGTCGAAACATCGAGTGTAGCGTCGACTGTGTGGCACGTAGTGCCGTCCTGTTAAAACCAAATGTTGCCAATATCCTTGTCTTCAATTTTTGTGAACAAAAATTCGTTCAACACGATAACGATCGCCATTTACTGTGACGACCACTCCTTGCTCATTTTCGAAGAAAATGGCCTTCGGACCAGAATCCGCACCAAACAGTGTATGTACCAGTGGGTGCATCGGCTTTTCAATGTATGCGTGCGGGTTTTATCTGCCCCAAATGCGACAATTTTTCTTGTTTACATACTTATTCCAAAATCCGTACGCAATTTTCGAAGACACATTCTGCAGCATTACCATGATTTTCAAAGTAATGTCGCAATATTTCCCAGCGTTGTTCAAGCGTATACACAACCATATTCGTTCAGCGGAAGGACAAGACTAATTATCCGTCAAATCAGACATGAGCTAAGTGTTACCATTCACGAAATAAGCACTAGTTGAAAAAAAACGTTAGATGGCGCACCCTTTAGTTTTATATCATGCATGGTAGCTAGTAGCTACATTTTGTTTTGTTGCGAACATGGTGTAGACTACTGTACTATCTATATCTATATCGCATTTTTCAAGCGATCTTGAAACAACAACACATGTAAAGGTGGATTATCTTTTCATACATTTAGTATGGTAACGTTCACACTAGTGCGTAATATGTTGTGATGGTTTATGTATGTTTATGGAGAGGTGTTCCCACTAAGGCACCTCTTCTTTCATCCAGACGGCAGCGGAGGAATTCCCTAGATGGAATCAACGGTGGCGTCTACAGTTCCAGTCAGGTTGAACTACTTAGTGAACACCTTATAGGGCTACTACAGCATATTTGGAGCTCAGGCCTATAAGGAGCGGTTTATCCGGCTTCCCATCCTTGGAGCTATACAAGGATCTGGTCCTCCAGGTTGGGGGTCGTGCTGTCGGGGTGACTTCCCGGCCACGCAAAGCAATTATTAGTTGCGAAGCACCAACAAGCCTCGGATATGGACGGATTTACTGATGACGAACCTAGCAAACGAAAAACGGACAACGAGCTTCGGATCTGTACGTGGAATGTTAGGTCCCTTAATAGACCACGTGCAGCCGAACAATTAGCGGAAGCCCTAAACTGCTACAAAGCAGATATTACCGCTATCCAAGAAATGCGATGGGATGGGCCAGGTAGACGCAGACTAAAAGACTGCGATATCTACTACGGCGATTGCTACCGGGAACAGAAGCAGCGACTGTTTGGATGTGGATTCGTTGTTGGAACTAGGCTCAGGCAAAAAGTCTTGAGTTTCAACTATGTGAACGAGCGCATAGCAACAATCCGCATCAATGCTAAATTCGTCAACATAAGCCTCATTTGCGCACACGCCCCCACAGAGGAAAAGGATGAAGACACCAAAGAGTCTACGAGCTCCTGGACAAAACATATGAGCAGTGCCCTGGCTATGACATTAAGATTGTTCTAGGAGATTTTAATGCCAAGCTAGGAAGAGAGGATATCTTTGGTGGAATAATCGGAAGATACAGCCTGCACGACAACACCTCCGATAACGGATTCAGGCTGATCGATTTCGCTGCGGGGCGAGATGTTCTGGTAGCTAGTACGCGGTTCCAGCACCTTAATATCCACAAAGGGACATGGAAATCTCCTGATCAATCAACTTTCAACCAGATTGACCACATTGCGATCGACGCACGGCACTTCTCCAGTATAGAGGATGTCCGAACATTCCGAGGGGCCAACATTGACTCGGACCACTACCTTGTTGTAGCCAAGGTACGACTGCGGATATCCCGATCCAAGCCAACACAAGGAAATACTGTGAGACAATTCGACGTTGGACGACTACAATCGCAAGACAACCTCTCAAGGAGTCTTATGCCGCCAGCATCAAGTATAGAGAACCAGTGGCAGCACTGCCAATCAGCCATCAGAGATGCCGCCTCTGAAGTGCTGGGTTTCACACGGCCACCACAACGAAACCCCTGGTTTGACGACGAATGCCGGCAAGCACATGTAGCTAAACAGGAAGCATACAAAGCGGCGCTGCACAAAAAGACTAGAACTGCTTTTGAGCTCTACAAGCAGAAGAGGAGAGACGAACACCGGCTTCTCAGACGGAAAAAGAGAGAGCATGAGAAGCGCGCGATCGAGGAGATAGAAGGGTGCCACAGCAGGAATGAGGTTCGGAAGTTTTACCAGAAGGTAAAAACAACAGCCTCGGGCTACAAGCCCCGAGCCGAAGCCTGCAAAGACGATCAAGGGAACATCGTGGTGGAACCGCAGTCTATGCTGAGGATATGGAAAGACCACTTTTCCAAGCTCTATAACGGCGATGATGGACCCAATTCCGCTGTTAGAGAGATAGAACCATTCGATTTAGGCGACGTAGACCAAGAATTCCGCCAACCCGACCTGATCGAAGTGAAGACAGCAGTGTCCAAGCTAAAGTCCAACAAAGCTGCTGGAGCTGCGCCAACTACAGAGGTATCAGTCTTCTTAACATCGCGTACAAGATCCTCTCTGCCGTATTGTGTGAGCGTCTGAAACCATTCGTCAACAACCTGATAGGTCCTTATCAGTGCGGCTTAAGACCAGGAAAGTCCACCATAGACCAAATTTTCACACTACGGCAGATCTTGGAAAAAACCCAGGAGCTTCAAATCGATACCCACCACCTTTTTATCGATTTTAAGGCCGCATATGACAGCATCTATAGAGAGGAGTTATATAGAGCCATGTCTAGTTTTGGCATCCCTACCAAACTTGTCCGATTGTGTAGGATGACGATGGAGAACGCACGCTGCTCCATCAGGGTCGGAAAAGATCTCACCGATACATTCGGTGTCAAAAAAGGTTTTAGGCAAGGCGATGCACTGTCATGCGACTTCTTCAACATCGTTCTTGAAAGAATAGTGCAAAACTCCTACGTCAACACAAGAGGCACAATCTTTCAAAGGTCCGTTCAATTGCTCGGATATGCCGACGATATTGACATAATTGGAAGAACGCAGCGTGATGTCAATGGCTCGTTTATGAGCATTGAGACGGAAGCGAAGAAGATGGGTTTAGTGGTAAATGAGGGCAAGACCAAGTATATGCTGTCATCAAGAAAGGACACCCAACACCGACGTCTTGGACAGAACGTCACGATTGACAGCTATAACTTTGAGGTAGTTAAGGACTTTGTCTACCTAGGCGCCGCTATTAATTCAGACAACGACACCAGCGCTGAAATCAAACGAAGAATAACTCTTGCCAATCGCTGTTTCTTCGGAATAAGAAGGCAATAGAGTAATAAAGTCCTCTCTCGAGCAACTAAAGTGTCCCTGTATAAGACACTTATCATCCCGGTTCTTATATGTGACGCAGAGGCATGGACCATGTCAAAGGCAGACGAGAACGCTTTAGGATGCTTCGAGAGAAAAATTCTTCGGGTGATTTTTGGTCCCGTCTGCATAGATGGAGAGTGGAGAAGAAGATTCAACGACGAATTGTACGGGCTGTACAGCGACACTGACCTTGTCAAACGAGTCAAGGTCCAGCGACTTAGATGGCTGGGTAATGTAATGGACACCAACGCTCCGGCCCGGAAAGTCTTCGAATCTAATCCCGAGGGACGGCGCAGTAGAGGAAGACCGCGACTCAGGTGGCGCACGCAAGTAGGAGAGGACCTCAACCAACTTGGCGTGCAAAACTGGAGGCAGCTAGCTAGGGACCGAGTTGGCTGGAGAAGCATGTTGGTTGAGGCCCTAGTCCGACCCGGACTGTAGCGCCACCTTAAGTAAGTAAGTAAGGTTTATGTATGGAACCGATACAGTTCTGACGCGTCAGTCGTCATGTCACGACACATCAGACAAAAATACAGATTCCAAAAATGTTTGAATCTTTTGACGAAGTGAATGTAGCTCTACAGTCTAAAACTATGACTATCGAAGCTTCTGAACTAATCAAGGGACTAACAAGCCAGATACAAAGTATTCGCGAGACTGTAGACATTATTTTCGAAAAGGCAAAAAGAATTTGTGAACATTGTTTCATTGACATTGAAGACAATTTTCCTGAAAAGCGACGAAAGTGAGTAAAAAGACAAGATTTAAGTGAAAGTTCAAACACCGGCCACGACATTACTCAGCAACAAAGTTTCAAAATTCAGATAAATGAAGCAATAGATTAGATAGAAATCGTTTCTGAATTAAAATGGAGAATCGAAAAACTACGCGAAATAAAAAACACTTTTGTTTTTTTTTTACCTTAAAACAAATTACTACATATTCGGTTGAAAAACTAAAAAAACATGCAGCATATAAATGCCACAAAATTTTGGTCCGTAATAGAAACTTCGAGGAGTAAAGTTGAAGCGACGACATTATTTGATAAATGTGAATGTCAGTCAAGTATGGGTTCTTTCAAAGCTATAGTGGAACTGGATTTAAAGGAAATGTTTCCCAATGTAGCAGTCGCTATAAAAATATTTTTAACGATGCTTATGACTGTAGCTTCTTGCGAGAGGCGATGGGTCAAGAAAGATTGTCTGGCCTAGAGATTTTGTCGATTGAACACGACATAGCAGGGCTCCTGGCATATGAAAATGTAATCAAGGACTTCGCAATGAGAAAAGCGCGGAAAGTAAATCTTTAAGAAATCTAAAAGTCAGGACAGCCTTGGGTTACTATCGAGTACTTTGTTTCATTTCTGTATTTGAGTAAATATGTTTTATTTACAACTCAAATAAAAGACTCAGAGAACAATTCACTTATAATTTATTTTGCGTAAGCTAACAACTTAACTTGATGCTGGTCGGAATCAGAGAGACCGGAAAAAAGGAAAATCTCTTAGTCAGTCGTTTACTTCAATATCCTGAAGTTAGTAACAAGATAACTTAAACTAGTACAACCAACTTTGAGAAATAAAATTAATGAATACATTCAGTGCTCAAATCAAAATTACATCTGAAAATTAATATAACATTTTTCATATACAACAATATTTCCCTACCAAAAAAAAAAAAATAATAAAAAAAAAATAAAGAAGACTCTCCATACCCAAAGCTAAACAAAGTATATCAAGCTTAATAGTTTACACTTCTACATCTTTTAGATCGCCTTAATATTTATGGCCACTTCCATCTAGTACGATCTCGTTTCTTATAACTAACTGATGGCCCAGAGTCATCTTTGTTATTTACATTTTGTTCTTTACATACTTCATTAGATAACTTAAGACTATCATTAGTTTGAATCAAAGGATCCATATTTGGATGAATTTATCCAACAAATTAGATTTCTTAATTTGACCCTTATGTACAAACCTAATGGCATCATTTACTTTAATTAGCATTGTAACTGGGCTTATTAATTGCATTACTTGCCCTGGAATCCATTTTATATAATTAATTTTAAAATGATTTAAGTACAGAATTTTATCCCCTACCTTATAAACTTCATTTTTATCATCTACATTAGTTTTGAAATTATTTTTTCTTGTATTCCCAATAATCGTATTTTGTTTTTCCAAATAATTTTTAGACACTTTATCATTTAATAAATCTAGATCCGTTCTGGTTTTAAAAGAAAAAATCAAATCTGCGGGGCTCTTTTTAGTAACGATATTTGGAATATTTCTTTGATGGAAAAGGAATTTGGAAACAGTATTGGAAATATCCAAATTCTTGTTTTCTAAATAATATTTTTTAAAAGCTTGTTTGACCGTCTGAACGCTTCTTTCCGCAGCCCCATTGCTTTGCGGATGATATGCTGGTGATTTTATTACTTTTATACTATGCTTTTGACAAAAATTAATAAACTGTGACGACCCGAACGGTGGTCCATTGTCTGATACAATTTCGGTGGGTAACCCAAAAACAGAACACAAATTCAACAGACAATGGATAACCGCTTCAGCATTAGTATTCTTCATAAGCATCCATATATTTTGAATAAGCATCCACTACAATCAAAAACGTGAATTTTAAAAAATGGAAAAAATCTAGGTAAATCCGTTCAAATGGAAACAATGCCTCAGACCAAGACCTCAAGTCTTTGTCAATGGAGACATTCGACGTCATTTGACATTGTGGACACTGACGGACAGTTTTTTCAATGTCCTTATCAATATTGTTCCACCATACATATAACTTCTCATGACACATTTCATTTTGACCATACCAATATGGTTCATGCTATGAACCTTCTCCAAGACAGCTGGTTATAATGCTTTAGGAACGATGACTCTATTTCCATAAAAAATGCAGTTATTTTCAGTGGACAAATCTTTTTTCCTACGAAAATATGGCATTAATTCTGCTTCGACAACCTTTGGCCACTTATTTTCAAAAACGAAAACAAAAACGTTTTTGAGGGTGACGTGAAATAGTACCAAACGAAATAAAGCCAAATTCCAAAAATTTGGCTTTATTTCGGTTTGAAAAACGAAATAAGCCCAAATTCTCAGTTTGGCTTTATTTCGCTTTAGAAAACGAAATAAAGCCAATTTGGTGTTATTTCGATTTAAATTTTTGCAGAATCACGAAAATAAACTTAAGCAAAACACAAGTTAGATTCATCCATCTTTTATCTTTGATGTAAATTATCATTCACCTGATATTCAAATAAGTTCATTATAGTTTAAAATGAGGAAATCAATGTTTTTCATTTCGGATTCTTCGCTAGTGGTTCGTATGGCTTTTCAATGGACAGCTATCGTTGTTAATGTTTCCTATAATTGATATTTTATTGGTTGTTATTTATAACGTTGTATATGAATAGTTTTGCAAGCCTAGTTTTTAGAAAGTGTAATTGTTTGATTTGAGTTGCATGGAAGTCCAGAGTTTTAGATTCGCCGCGAATTTTTCGATTCCCCAAATTTACCCTTTCGTAATGGCTTAATATTTTTTTCACTCTCCATATCTGATCGTCAGTTTGGATTTTTTTTAGTTATTATCCTTTTACTTTCTTCATGCTATTTTTCATTATGTTAATGGCTAAAAATATCTATGTTTATTTGTTTATCCATCCAGTCGAATTTTAAACTCTGGACTTCCATGCAACTCAAATCAAACATATTAACATACAAACAAAAAAATATATGTAACTACCTTTTCAATGCATTGTTTTTGAAAGTGTATATATAATTTATGAAAAATTTGGATTTATTTCCATTTTGAAAACGAAGTACCGCCAAATTTTGTATTTAAACAAATTTGGCGTTATTTCCATTACTTTTTTGGCATTATTTCGTTTTGGTAATCGAAATAAAGCCAAATTGGTATTATTTCGTTTCGAAAAACGAAATAAGACCAAATTTAAGATTTGGTGTTATTTCGTTTGGTATTATTTCACGTCACCGTTTTTGAGCTCTGGATCGGCCTTAGACGCATGTGCTATTTCTTCTAAGGTTACCTTAACCTCCGACTCTAAACCATCGACATTTTGAACCATATTAATTGCCTTAATCCTGGTTTCTTCATTAAGCGGAAGTCGAGAAAATGCATCCGCATTTGCCATTAAAGACCCCTTACGATATACGACTGTATAGTCATAAATAGATAAGATGATAGCCCACCGCTGTAGACGAGCGACAGCAACTCCAGAGTTATTTTTTCCCGGACTAAAAATCTCTCTCAATGCTTGGTGGTCTGTATAAATAGTAAAAGGTTTCCCAAATAAATATTTATGAAACCGACGTACCCCAAACACCATTGCGAGAGCTTCCTTGTGCAGTTGGGAATAGTTCCGTTCCGAAGGAGACAGAGTACTGGATGCAAACATAACAGGCTTCTCTATGCTCTCACATAAATGCGACAACACTGCACCCACTCCATAGGGACTAGCATCAGTAGCCAAAACTATTGGCTTACATGGATCATACAACTCTAAACACCTATTATTTGTAATTAAAGATTTTGTCATTTCAAATGCTTTTTGACACTCCGACGACCAGCTGAAAGCACAGTCTTTTCTTAACAACTTGTACAAATCTTTTAAATGAAACGACAAATCTGGCATGAATCGGCTATAATAATTCAGCAATCCTAAAAAAGATTGTAACTGCTGTACGTTGGAAGGTGTTGGAGCATTAACTATCGCACGAATTTTTTCTGGATTTGGACTTATTTGTCCGTTGGACAATGTATGTCTTAAATATTCCACACGATCTACAAAAAATTTACACTTTTTTTCATTGATTTGAACGTTGTGTTCACTTAACCTTTGCAGAACGAGGAACAAAATCTCTTTGCACTCTTCAAAATCTTTTCCACCTACTAAGATGTCATCAATGAAACAAAAAACTTTTTTCAGACCTTTTAAAATCTGATCCATGGCAGACTGAAATGCTGCTGGTCCAATTTTGATTCCCAGGGGCAACCTCAAACATCTGAATAGACCTAACCATGTATTGATTGTCAACAGATGTTGACTAGATTTTGCAACAGGTAGTTGCTGATATGCCCCTGAGAGATCCAAGACACAGAAAACCTTGCAATCTGCAAGCGAAGCAAAAATTTCCTCTATTAACGGCAAATGGTAATGATGAGTTTCAATGACTTTATTTAATGTTACGCTAAAATCTACACAGATTCTAATTTCCCCTGACGGCTTTCAAACACAAACAATGAAACTTGCCCAATGACTATATTGAATGGGTACTAAACTTCCCGATTTAACCAGCTTATTCAACTCTTCATTTAATCTGTCTTTGATTCTAAGAGGAACACTGTAGGGCTTATGAAAAATAGGTGTCACATTTTGTTTTAACACAATATCAACTTCGAAACCTTTAATGCACTGGTTCAATTCTGGTTCAAACAAATTTTTAAATCTACTTTTAATCAACTCTACCATATTATTTGACTGGATATCAACTGACTTTACCTCATCATTTCCAAATAACTTTGCTCTCCAATTCGGTATCAGGACATTTAACCACGAGCGACCAAGAATTGGTATAAATGCCTTATCCGATTCGTTTACTATGAGCTCTAACACGTGCTTTAAATTTCCAAGCTCCACACAGACTTTGACTTTACCTTTTACAACCAGACGCTCCCCTGTAATAGAACACAATTGACCTGAGCAACTTTCTAAATTAATGTGAGAAAAATATTTATAATACTCTCCTAATGATATCAGTGAGGCACAAGCCCCTGTGTCGACTTCTACTTCTAAAGCCTGCTTCTCAATGATGATCAACTTCATGAATCTGTCAGACTCTTCTGGTTGTACTTGATGTATTGACTTTACTGAATATTTTCGCTGGATCGCATCTTTGCCGGATCTACACATTGGTGATGTGTGACCAATTCTGTTACACTGGAAACACTTCCAATTGACTGCTGGACATGTATCAGGATTATGCTGCCTCCCGCATCTGAAACAGCTTCCCTTCTTTCTTGACGAATTATTTGTTTTATTGTTGAACTTGGACTTGAGGACTGCGTTATTATTTTTATTTGTTCTACTTTGCTGGTTATTTTCCACTCGAAGACACGTGGCAGCCAAAAGACCTTTTGGATGAATTGCTTGCGATTCTTTGTATGACATTTCCATATTGAGTGCTAAATTGCAGCATTTCTCGAAATCAAGATTTGAATCATTCAGTAATGCTCTCTGAATTTCCTCTGACCGAATACCAACAATAAACCTATCTGTTAACGCGTCATCTAACGCTTTAGCTTTCCACTGGACTGGGGATACCACCTCTGGTTCCCTAAATTTCTCACAACACATGACCGCTGCTTTCGTAGGCTGCACCAACACCAAATAACCTCCAAAGCCACATGTGCTCGCTAGAGCTTTGAGACGAATTATAAATTCGGTTATCGTCTCTCCTTCTTTTTGATGTGCTTTGTTGAATTTGTATCGCTCTGCTCTAATATTAACTCTCGGAGCAAAATGTGATTTAAGAGTCAATAAAAGCTCATCAAACTTCATACACTTAGGCTCTCGAGGTTGCACTAGATCTTTTAGAATTTTATAGCAGTTTTTACCAATTAACATAAGAAGAATTAATGGTTTATTTGCTTCTTTTACATCATTTATTTGGAAGAAAATGCGCAATCTGTCCTCATATGATTCAAAGTCCTCACCTGGCTCGAATTCCTTGACTTTGCCAACGAAATGATTGGAAGACATTTCAATGAAATAATCTTACGACTGATTTTTTTTTTTTTTTGTGTAAAAAAAAATTTTTTTCTTGTTTCTTTTATCCTCGTCGCCACTGTTTTATTTATAACTCAAATAAAAGACTCAGAGAACAATTCACTTATAATTTATTTTGCGTAAGCTAACAACTTGACTTGATGCTGGTCGGAATCAGAGAGACCGGAAAAAAGGAAAATCTCTAAGTCAGTCGTTTACTTCAATATCCTGAAGTTAGTAACAAGATAACTTAAACTAGTACAACCAACTTTGAGAAATAAAATTAATGAATACATTCAGTGCTCAAATCAAAATTACATCTGAAAATTAATATAACATTTTTCATATACAACAATATTTCCCTACCAAAAAAAAAAAAATAATAAAAAAAAAATAAAGAAGACTCTCCATACCCAAAGCTAAACAAAGTATATCAAGCTTAATAGTTTACACTTCTACATCTTTTAGATCGCCTTAATATTTATGGCCACTTCCATCTAGTACGATCTCGTTTCTTATAACTAACTGATGGCCCAGAGTCATCTTTGTTATTTACATTTTGTTCTTTACATACTTCATTAGATAACTTAAGACTATCATTAGTTTGAATCAAAGGATCCATATTTGGATGAATTTATCCAACAAATTAGATTTCTTAATTTGACCCTTATGTACAAACCTAATGGCATCATTTACTTTAATTAGCATTGTAACTGGGCTTATTAATTGCATTACTTGCCCTGGAATCCATTTTATATAATTAATTTTAAAATGATTTAAGTACAGAATTTTATCCCCTACCTTATAAACTTCATTTTTATCATCTACATTAGTTTTTAAATTATTTTTTCTTGTATTCCCAATAATCGTATTTTGTTTTTCCAAATAATTTTTAGACACTTTATCATTTAATAAATCTAGATCCGTTCTGGTTTTAAAAGAAAAAATCAAATCTGCGGGGCTCTTTTTAGTAACGATATTTGGAATATTTCTTTGATGGAAAAGGAATTTGGAAACAGTATTGGAAATATCCAAATTCTTGTTTTCTAAATAATATTTTTTAAAAGCTTGTTTGACCGTCTGAACGCTTCTTTCCGCAGCCCCATTGCTTTGCGGATGATATGCTGGTGATTTTATTACTTTTATACTATGCTTTTGACAAAAATTAATAAACTGTGACGACCCGAACGGTGGTCCATTGTCTGATACAATTTCGGTGGGTAACCCAAAAACAGAACACAAATTCAACAGACAATGGATAACCGCTTCAGCATTAGTATTCTTCATAAGCATCCATATATTTTGAATAAGCATCCACTACAATCAAAAACGTGAATTTTAAAAAATGGAAAAAATCTAGGTAAATCCGTTCAAATGGAAACAATGCCTCAGACCAAGACCTCAAGTCTTTGTCAATGGAGACATTCGACGTCATTTGACATTGTGGACACTGACGGACAGTTTTTTCAATGTCCTTATCAATATTGTTCCACCATACATATAACTTCTCATGACACATTTCATTTTGACCATACCAATATGGTTCATGCTATGAACCTTCTCCAAGACAGCTGGTTATAATGCTTTAGGAACGATGACTCTATTTCCATAAAAAATGCAGTTATTTTCAGTGGACAAATCTTTTTTCCTACGAAAATATGGCATTAATTCTGCTTCGACAACCTTTGGCCACTTATTTTCAAAAACGAAAACAAAAACGTTTTTGAGGGTGACGTGAAATAGTACCAAACGAAATAAAGCCAAATTCCAAAAATTTGGCTTTATTTCGGTTTGAAAAACGAAATAAGCCCAAATTCTCAGTTTGGCTTTATTTCGCTTTAGAAAACGAAATAAAGCCAATTTGGTGTTATTTCGATTTAAATTTTTGCAGAATCACGAAAATAAACTTAAGCAAAACACAAGTTAGATTCATCCATCTTTTATCTTTGATGTAAATTATCATTCACCTGATATTCAAATAAGTTCATTATAGTTTAAAATGAGGAAATCAATGTTTTTCATTTCGGATTCTTCGCTAGTGGTTCGTATGGCTTTTCAATGGACAGCTATCGTTGTTAATGTTTCCTATAATTGATATTTTATTGGTTGTTATTTATAACGTTGTATATGAATAGTTTTGCAAGCCTAGTTTTTAGAAAGTGTAATTGTTTGATTTGAGTTGCATGGAAGTCCAGAGTTTTAGATTCGCCGCGAATTTTTCGATTCCCCAAATTTACCCTTTCGTAATGGCTTAATATTTTTTTCACTCTCCATATCTGATCGTCAGTTTGGATTTTTTTTAGTTATTATCCTTTTACTTTCTTCATGCTATTTTTCATTATGTTAATGGCTAAAAATATCTATGTTTATTTGTTTATCCATCCAGTCGAATTTTAAACTCTGGACTTCCATGCAACTCAAATCAAACATATTAACATACAAACAAAAAAATATATGTAACTACCTTTTCAATGCATTGTTTTTGAAAGTGTATATATAATTTATGAAAAATTTGGATTTATTTCCATTTTGAAAACGAAGTACCGCCAAATTTTGTATTTAAACAAATTTGGCGTTATTTCCATTACTTTTTTGGCATTATTTCGTTTTGGTAATCGAAATAAAGCCAAATTGGTATTATTTCGTTTCGAAAAACGAAATAAGACCAAATTTAAGATTTGGTGTTATTTCGTTTGGTATTATTTCACGTCACCGTTTTTGAGCTCTGGATCGGCCTTAGACGCATGTGCTATTTCTTCTAAGGTTACCTTAACCTCCGACTCTAAACCATCGACATTTTGAACCATATTAATTGCCTTAATCCTGGTTTCTTCATTAAGCGGAAGTCGAGAAAATGCATCCGCATTTGCCATTAAAGACCCCTTACGATATACGACTGTATAGTCATAAATAGATAAGATGATAGCCCACCGCTGTAGACGAGCGACAGCAACTCCAGAGTTATTTTTTCCCGGACTAAAAATCTCTCTCAATGCTTGGTGGTCTGTATAAATAGTAAAAGGTTTCCCAAATAAATATTTATGAAACCGACGTACCCCAAACACCATTGCGAGAGCTTCCTTGTGCAGTTGGGAATAGTTCCGTTCCGAAGGAGACAGAGTACTGGATGCAAACATAACAGGCTTCTCTATGCTCTCACATAAATGCGACAACACTGCACCCACTCCATAGGGACTAGCATCAGTAGCCAAAACTATTGGCTTACATGGATCATACAACTCTAAACACCTATTATTTGTAATTAAAGATTTTGTCATTTCAAATGCTTTTTGACACTCCGACGACCAGCTGAAAGCACAGTCTTTTCTTAACAACTTGTACAAATCTTTTAAATGAAACGACAAATCTGGCATGAATCGGCTATAATAATTCAGCAATCCTAAAAAAGATTGTAACTGCTGTACGTTGGAAGGTGTTGGAGCATTAACTATCGCACGAATTTTTTCTGGATTTGGACTTATTTGTCCGTTGGACAATGTATGTCTTAAATATTCCACACGATCTACAAAAAATTTACACTTTTTTTCATTGATTTGAACGTTGTGTTCACTTAACCTTTGCAGAACGAGGAACAAAATCTCTTTGCACTCTTCAAAATCTTTTCCACCTACTAAGATGTCATCAATGAAACAAAAAACTTTTTTCAGACCTTTTAAAATCTGATCCATGGCAGACTGAAATGCTGCTGGTCCAATTTTGATTCCCAGGGGCAACCTCAAACATCTGAATAGACCTAACCATGTATTGATTGTCAACAGATGTTGACTAGATTTTGCAACAGGTAGTTGCTGATATGCCCCTGAGAGATCCAAGACACAGAAAACCTTGCAATCTGCAAGCGAAGCAAAAATTTCCTCTATTAACGGCAAATGGTAATGATGAGTTTCAATGACTTTATTTAATGTTACGCTAAAATCTACACAGATTCTAATTTCCCCTGACGGCTTTCAAACACAAACAATGAAACTTGCCCAATGACTATATTGAATGGGTACTAAACTTCCCGATTTAACCAGCTTATTCAACTCTTCATTTAATCTGTCTTTGATTCTAAGAGGAACACTGTAGGGCTTATGAAAAATAGGTGTCACATTTTGTTTTAACACAATATCAACTTCGAAACCTTTAATGCACTGGTTCAATTCTGGTTCAAACAAATTTTTAAATCTACTTTTAATCAACTCTACCATATTATTTGACTGGATATCAACTGACTTTACCTCATCATTTCCAAATAACTTTGCTCTCCAATTCGGTATCAGGACATTTAACCACGAGCGACCAAGAATTGGTATAAATGCCTTATCCGATTCGTTTACTATGAGCTCTAACACGTGCTTTAAATTTCCAAGCTCCACACAGACTTTGACTTTACCTTTTACAACCAGACGCTCCCCTGTAATAGAACACAATTGACCTGAGCAACTTTCTAAATTAATGTGAGAAAAATATTTATAATACTCTCCTAATGATATCAGTGAGGCACAAGCCCCTGTGTCGACTTCTACTTCTAAAGCCTGCTTCTCAATGATGATCAACTTCATGAATCTGTCAGACTCTTCTGGTTGTACTTGATGTATTGACTTTACTGAATATTTTCGCTGGATCGCATCTTTGCCGGATCTACACATTGGTGATGTGTGACCAATTCTGTTACACTGGAAACACTTCCAATTGACTGCTGGACATGTATCAGGATTATGCTGCCTCCCGCATCTGAAACAGCTTCCCTTCTTTCTTGACGAATTATTTGTTTTATTGTTGAACTTGGACTTGAGGACTGCGTTATTATTTTTATTTGTTCTACTTTGCTGGTTATTTTCCACTCGAAGACACGTGGCAGCCAAAAGACCTTTTGGATGAATTGCTGGCGATTCTTTGTATGACATTTCCATATTGAGTGCTAAATTGCAGCATTTCTCGAAATCAAGATTTGAATCATTCAGTAATGCTCTCTGAATTTCCTCTGACCGAATACCAACAATAAACCTATCTGTTAACGCGTCATCTAACGCTTTAGCTTTCCACTGGACTGGGGATACCACCTCTGGTTCCCTAAATTTCTCACAACACATGACCGCTGCTTTCGTAGGCTGCACCAACACCAAATAACCTCCAAAGCCACATGTGCTCGCTAGAGCTTTGAGACGAATTATAAATTCGGTTATCGTCTCTCCTTCTTTTTGATGTGCTTTGTTGAATTTGTATCGCTCTGCTCTAATATTAACTCTCGGAGCAAAATGTGATTTAAGAGTCAATAAAAGCTCATCAAACTTCATACACTTAGGCTCTCGAGGTTGCACTAGATCTTTTAGAATTTTATAGCAGTTTTTACCAATTAACATAAGAAGAATTAATGGTTTATTTGCTTCTTTTACATCATTTATTTGGAAGAAAATGCGCAATCTGTCCTCATATGATTCAAAGTCCTCACCTGGCTCGAATTCCTTGACTTTGCCAACGAAATGATTGGAAGACATTTCAATGAAATAATCTTACGACTGATTTTTTTTTTTTTTTTGTGTAAAAAAAAATTTTTTTCTTGTTTCTTTTATCCTCGTCGCCACTGTTTTATTTATAACTCAAATAAAAGACTCAGAGAACAATTCACTTATAATTTATTTTGCGTAAGCTAACAACTTGACTTGATGCTGGTCGGAATCAGAGAGACCGGAAAAAAGGAAAATCTCTAAGTCAGTCGTTTACTTCAATATCCTGAAGTTAGTAACAAGATAACTTAAACTAGTACAACCAACTTTGAGAAATAAAATTAATGAATACATTCAGTGCTCAAATCAAAATTACATCTGAAAATTAATATAACATTTTTCATATACAACAATATTTCCCTACCAAAAAAAAAAAAATAAAAAAAAAAAAATAAAGAAGACTCTCCATACCCAAAGCTAAACAAAGTATATCAAGCTTAATAGTTTACACTTCTACATCTTTTAGATCGCCTTAATATTTATGGCCACTTCCATCTAGTACGATCTCGTTTCTTATAACTAACTGATGGCCCAGAGTCATCTTTGTTATTTACATTTTGTTCTTTACATACTTCATTAGATAACTTAAGACTATCATTAGTTTGAATCAAAGGATCCATATTTGGATGAATTTATCCAACAAATTAGATTTCTTAATTTGACCCTTATGTACAAACCTAATGGCATCATTTACTTTAATTAGCATTGTAACTGGGCTTATTAATTGCATTACTTGCCCTGGAATCCATTTTATATAATTAATTTTAAAATGATTTAAGTACAGAATTTTATCCCCTACCTTATAAACTTCATTTTTATCATCTACATTAGTTTTTAAATTATTTTTTCTTGTATTCCCAATAATCGTATTTTGTTTTTCCAAATAATTTTTAGACACTTTATCATTTAATAAATCTAGATCCGTTCTGGTTTTAAAAGAAAAAATCAAATCTGCGGGGCTCTTTTTAGTAACGATATTTGGAATATTTCTTTGATGGAAAAGGAATTTGGAAACAGTATTGGAAATATCCAAATTCTTGTTTTCTAAATAATATTTTTTAAAAGCTTGTTTGACCGTCTGAACGCTTCTTTCCGCAGCCCCATTGCTTTGCGGATGATATGCTGGTGATTTTATTACTTTTATACTATGCTTTTGACAAAAATTAATAAACTGTGACGACCCGAACGGTGGTCCATTGTCTGATACAATTTCGGTGGGTAACCCAAAAACAGAACACAAATTCAACAGACAATGGATAACCGCTTCAGCATTAGTATTCTTCATAAGCATCCATATATTTTGAATAAGCATCCACTACAATCAAAAACGTGAATTTTAAAAAATGGAAAAAATCTAGGTAAATCCGTTCAAATGGAAACAATGCCTCAGACCAAGACCTCAAGTCTTTGTCAATGGAGACATTCGACGTCATTTGACATTGTGGACACTGACGGACAGTTTTTTCAATGTCCTTATCAATATTGTTCCACCATACATATAACTTCTCATGACACATTTCATTTTGACCATACCAATATGGTTCATGCTATGAACCTTCTCCAAGACAGCTGGTTATAATGCTTTAGGAACGATGACTCTATTTCCATAAAAAATGCAGTTATTTTCAGTGGACAAATCTTTTTTCCTACGAAAATATGGCATTAATTCTGCTTCGACAACCTTTGGCCACTTATTTTCAAAAACGAAAACAAAAACGTTTTTGAGGGTGACGTGAAATAGTACCAAACGAAATAAAGCCAAATTCCAAAAATTTGGCTTTATTTCGGTTTGAAAAACGAAATAAGCCCAAATTCTCAGTTTGGCTTTATTTCGCTTTAGAAAACGAAATAAAGCCAATTTGGTGTTATTTCGATTTAAATTTTTGCAGAATCACGAAAATAAACTTAAGCAAAACACAAGTTAGATTCATCCATCTTTTATCTTTGATGTAAATTATCATTCACCTGATATTCAAATAAGTTCATTATAGTTTAAAATGAGGAAATCAATGTTTTTCATTTCGGATTCTTCGCTAGTGGTTCGTATGGCTTTTCAATGGACAGCTATCGTTGTTAATGTTTCCTATAATTGATATTTTATTGGTTGTTATTTATAACGTTGTATATGAATAGTTTTGCAAGCCTAGTTTTTAGAAAGTGTAATTGTTTGATTTGAGTTGCATGGAAGTCCAGAGTTTTAGATTCGCCGCGAATTTTTCGATTCCCCAAATTTACCCTTTCGTAATGGCTTAATATTTTTTTCACTCTCCATATCTGATCGTCAGTTTGGATTTTTTTTAGTTATTATCCTTTTACTTTCTTCATGCTATTTTTCATTATGTTAATGGCTAAAAATATCTATGTTTATTTGTTTATCCATCCAGTCGAATTTTAAACTCTGGACTTCCATGCAACTCAAATCAAACATATTAACATACAAACAAAAAAATATATGTAACTACCTTTTCAATGCATTGTTTTTGAAAGTGTATATATAATTTATGAAAAATTTGGATTTATTTCCATTTTGAAAACGAAGTACCGCCAAATTTTGTATTTAAACAAATTTGGCGTTATTTCCATTACTTTTTTGGCATTATTTCGTTTTGGTAATCGAAATAAAGCCAAATTGGTATTATTTCGTTTCGAAAAACGAAATAAGACCAAATTTAAGATTTGGTGTTATTTCGTTTGGTATTATTTCACGTCACCGTTTTTGAGCTCTGGATCGGCCTTAGACGCATGTGCTATTTCTTCTAAGGTTACCTTAACCTCCGACTCTAAACCATCGACATTTTGAACCATATTAATTGCCTTAATCCTGGTTTCTTCATTAAGCGGAAGTCGAGAAAATGCATCCGCATTTGCCATTAAAGACCCCTTACGATATACGACTGTATAGTCATAAATAGATAAGATGATAGCCCACCGCTGTAGACGAGCGACAGCAACTCCAGAGTTATTTTTTCCCGGACTAAAAATCTCTCTCAATGCTTGGTGGTCTGTATAAATAGTAAAAGGTTTCCCAAATAAATATTTATGAAACCGACGTACCCCAAACACCATTGCGAGAGCTTCCTTGTGCAGTTGGGAATAGTTCCGTTCCGAAGGAGACAGAGTACTGGATGCAAACATAACAGGCTTCTCTATGCTCTCACATAAATGCGACAACACTGCACCCACTCCATAGGGACTAGCATCAGTAGCCAAAACTATTGGCTTACATGGATCATACAACTCTAAACACCTATTATTTGTAATTAAAGATTTTGTCATTTCAAATGCTTTTTGACACTCCGACGACCAGCTGAAAGCACAGTCTTTTCTTAACAACTTGTACAAATCTTTTAAATGAAACGACAAATCTGGCATGAATCGGCTATAATAATTCAGCAATCCTAAAAAAGATTGTAACTGCTGTACGTTGGAAGGTGTTGGAGCATTAACTATCGCACGAATTTTTTCTGGATTTGGACTTATTTGTCCGTTGGACAATGTATGTCTTAAATATTCCACACGATCTACAAAAAATTTACACTTTTTTTCATTGATTTGAACGTTGTGTTCACTTAACCTTTGCAGAACGAGGAACAAAATCTCTTTGCACTCTTCAAAATCTTTTCCACCTACTAAGATGTCATCAATGAAACAAAAAACTTTTTTCAGACCTTTTAAAATCTGATCCATGGCAGACTGAAATGCTGCTGGTCCAATTTTGATTCCCAGGGGCAACCTCAAACATCTGAATAGACCTAACCATGTATTGATTGTCAACAGATGTTGACTAGATTTTGCAACAGGTAGTTGCTGATATGCCCCTGAGAGATCCAAGACACAGAAAACCTTGCAATCTGCAAGCGAAGCAAAAATTTCCTCTATTAACGGCAAATGGTAATGATGAGTTTCAATGACTTTATTTAATGTTACGCTAAAATCTACACAGATTCTAATTTCCCCTGACGGCTTTCAAACACAAACAATGAAACTTGCCCAATGACTATATTGAATGGGTACTAAACTTCCCGATTTAACCAGCTTATTCAACTCTTCATTTAATCTGTCTTTGATTCTAAGAGGAACACTGTAGGGCTTATGAAAAATAGGTGTCACATTTTGTTTTAACACAATATCAACTTCGAAACCTTTAATGCACTGGTTCAATTCTGGTTCAAACAAATTTTTAAATCTACTTTTAATCAACTCTACCATATTATTTGACTGGATATCAACTGACTTTACCTCATCATTTCCAAATAACTTTGCTCTCCAATTCGGTATCAGGACATTTAACCACGAGCGACCAAGAATTGGTATAAATGCCTTATCCGATTCGTTTACTATGAGCTCTAACACGTGCTTTAAATTTCCAAGCTCCACACAGACTTTGACTTTACCTTTTACAACCAGACGCTCCCCTGTAATAGAACACAATTGACCTGAGCAACTTTCTAAATTAATGTGAGAAAAATATTTATAATACTCTCCTAATGATATCAGTGAGGCACAAGCCCCTGTGTCGACTTCTACTTCTAAAGCCTGCTTCTCAATGATGATCAACTTCATGAATCTGTCAGACTCTTCTGGTTGTACTTGATGTATTGACTTTACTGAATATTTTCGCTGGATCGCATCTTTGCCGGATCTACACATTGGTGATGTGTGACCAATTCTGTTACACTGGAAACACTTCCAATTGACTGCTGGACATGTATCAGGATTATGCTGCCTCCCGCATCTGAAACAGCTTCCCTTCTTTCTTGACGAATTATTTGTTTTATTGTTGAACTTGGACTTGAGGACTGCGTTATTATTTTTATTTGTTCTACTTTGCTGGTTATTTTCCACTCGAAGACACGTGGCAGCCAAAAGACCTTTTGGATGAATTGCTGGCGATTCTTTGTATGACATTTCCATATTGAGTGCTAAATTGCAGCATTTCTCGAAATCAAGATTTGAATCATTCAGTAATGCTCTCTGAATTTCCTCTGACCGAATACCAACAATAAACCTATCTGTTAACGCGTCATCTAACGCTTTAGCTTTCCACTGGACTGGGGATACCACCTCTGGTTCCCTAAATTTCTCACAACACATGACCGCTGCTTTCGTAGGCTGCACCAACACCAAATAACCTCCAAAGCCACATGTGCTCGCTAGAGCTTTGAGACGAATTATAAATTCGGTTATCGTCTCTCCTTCTTTTTGATGTGCTTTGTTGAATTTGTATCGCTCTGCTCTAATATTAACTCTCGGAGCAAAATGTGATTTAAGAGTCAATAAAAGCTCATCAAACTTCATACACTTAGGCTCTCGAGGTTGCACTAGATCTTTTAGAATTTTATAGCAGTTTTTACCAATTAACATAAGAAGAATTAATGGTTTATTTGCTTCTTTTACATCATTTATTTGGAAGAAAATGCGCAATCTGTCCTCATATGATTCAAAGTCCTCACCTGGCTCGAATTCCTTGACTTTGCCAACGAAATGATTGGAAGACATTTCAATGAAATAATCTTACGACTGATTTTTTTTTTTTTTTTGTGTAAAAAAAAATTTTTTTCTTGTTTCTTTTATCCTCGTCGCCACTGTTTTATTTATAACTCAAATAAAAGACTCAGAGAACAATTCACTTATAATTTATTTTGCGTAAGCTAACAACTTGACTTGATGCTGGTCGGAATCAGAGAGACCGGAAAAAAGGAAAATCTCTAAGTCAGTCGTTTACTTCAATATCCTGAAGTTAGTAACAAGATAACTTAAACTAGTACAACCAACTTTGAGAAATAAAATTAATGAATACATTCAGTGCTCAAATCAAAATTACATCTGAAAATTAATATAACATTTTTCATATACAAATAAATATAAATATTTTTGAATAAACAATTTTTATCTTAATAAATATACTAAGTAGGTATTTATATACTTTGGTAAACAATAAATAGATAGATTTATTTGTACGCACATTTGTTCATTTTATTTTCAGAGCATTTTTCAGGGGCGCAGTTTTGAAAGCTCTCGCCGCGCCGGGTGTATAAAAGGCTAGTTACGGCACTGAGTATGGATGCATTTTAAGAGTACAAAAGTTCAAATTTGAGCACCTCTTCCGATACTTTGAATGTTTATGGTATTGAATATGCGTTGCAAATTGAATTGACATCTCTGTCATATGCTGAATTAGTATTTCTCATTCAGTAACACCACATTTGAGTATAACTACTTTTCAAAAAACACTTTTGCCAAGAGTGCCTTTCCTTTTGAAGAACACACTTGTTTCATTTATTTTGCTACAACGACCGAACTATGTGGGAAAAGCATTTGCTTCAATACCTTACTTCAAAATGCATACAAATAAATGCTCCAACTTGAGACTTGTGGAAGAAATCGAAACATCGTTCTTGACGCGGTTGTGTAATGTCCAATACGGAGAACATCATTTATTTACTCAGTTACAATTCAAAAAAGTCCTATGATTAAATTAACAGAAATCAGATTCATAAGTTCTTAACATCAAAACTCTCTTAAATTTGTTAAAATAGTTCGTGGTTAGTAGAAACTGCTAAAGCTGTAATTCCTTCTTACCTTCGGCATTCAAAAACTACAGCACTATGGTTATGTCTCTAACACAACTTAATAATTTAGCATAATCCATTCATGAAATTTAACATCGTCCTATTAAGGGAAACAAGTTTTTTTCATTGCATTTCTTTCTTCAAGTGTACGATTCCCCCTAACTACACACGCGCTCCTCATCGAGCTAAGGTAATTTTTGCATTATACTCGTCGGTGTGGCGTCAACAAACCTAAAAGGGCAGAGATAAAGCTGAAATAGTTCTATAGCGGATGATGGCTACTGCCTAAGGGCATTGGTGTAGTAGATGCGGAATGGCGGACATGGTTGTTTGGGTCGGTCTCGGTGGGTAGGTATGGTAAGAGGGGCTGAACGGATTCTTTCATGTTCGCCGGCAATATTTTCACGAATAGAGAGCACTCTCACTATACAATTTATTCACGATTCGTTGTAACGGTAACTTTTGCTTTCAGCAATATCCGCTGATGAAGAGAAATGTGTGTGCAGCAGTTTATTCTCCTTCCTCGACATCGCAACCACTCCGCCAACTCTACCAGCACGGCTAACCCACAGACCAAGCCAGAGATCCAGGACGACCATGAACGTGCTGTGTCGACGTGGAGTGGCGTGCAGTGGTTTAAGATTCTGCACCCCGAACCTGATCCACGCGCATTTCAGTTGAGGGTGTCTCCCATATATATGTATATATTTTTTTTTTTGTTTTCTCCCACCCTCCCAGCTATTGTCCTTTGCTCTAGATATTAAACTGTCATAAACAATTTCCTTGAAGTGCTACCACACAGGACCCACTTTAGGTGTCTGTATCTCAAGGTATATATAGTTATATGAACAAGCATTGCGGCGGCTAGCCTTGTGGGTAATTTAAAATTGCCTGCATACTACGAACCATGAGAATCGAGCGACTTTTTTAAGCTTATTTTAAAATGTCTGCTCCGGCTACCGGGTGACGACAGAACTGTTGGTGGTTCGAGAACGCTATTCACGATTATGATTACGTTGCAATTGTCGCTCTTTTGCTTGTGGACTTGTTGGTTGGATGGCTGAATAGGTCAACCACATACAGTGGCAGTGGCTCAGCTCAATCCAGCAAAGGAGTGCCGCGCTGACATTTCTCGTTCGCGACATTTATGGTTGAGTCCCGGTGATTGCCTGGCTACACATAAAAAACAAAAAAAAAAGTAAGTTTTGAGTTTGCTTCGTTGGCCAGGTTGGGATCCGAGCATAATGAATAGCTTTGATGTTTGTTAAGTGGTTATTTTGTTTGGTCTTTGCTGCGCTAGGTATGTGCGTGTGTGTTTGTGTGTTAGTTTTTTAGGTGAAACAAGGACAATGTGCGGTGGTTATAAAAGAAATTTAGTTGTGTGTTAATTTAAAACAGAGTTTTGAAGTTGTTTTTGGTCAAAGAAGTTACAAATTATATGAGTTCGCTGTTGAAAAGGTATAAACGTAAGTGGCTCTTAGCTTTTATTAGTTTTGTTTGATCGTCGTCGTCGACATCGTCACTGGTCCTGGGAATATGGTGAAAAATATTTGTTTTACAGTTTAAAAAGTAAGCTTAGGATTTTGTGTTTTGTTTGGAAGGAGTATATATTTCAATCACTTGAGGACAAGCACTTGTGTATGCAAGATGGAAACGGTTCTGCTTGGGCCATTTTCATAAAGTTTCATGAATGCTGGGTTTTTGTACTGGAAATCATATGTATTGTTAGCTTGTATAACAATTTTTATGTATGTACTCAAAGGAAAAAAAGAGCAAAAATGGAAGGAAGAACTTTCAACAGAGCAAACTAAGCACAGCACTTCAGACTAAAGTTAAACATTTTGTTGATAAAAAATTTTACGCAGCAATAACTCAGACGTGAGTTTTTTATTTAGCTGATTTGAGTAGCTAACTCTTCACATAGCTAGCTATTCCAGAGCCATCAAACGTATAGCCAAGTTTCCTTCAATAGCAGTGAAACTTCTTATGCGACTTCCAACAAGGTTTTAGGTTAGGTTGCATGGGCGATCTTAAGGATCCATTGTGCTCCCCGGAAAAATCAGGGGATGAGGAGGTGAGAGAATTGGAGAGGTAGAGGGTTGGGTTGGTAATTGGTTTATTGCGGGGTAGGGAACCCCAACTGAACTATTTGGAGCCCTGAGTAAATTTCAGGACGTTGCTCAATGGGAGATTAGAGATGTCACCCAGTTCGTCGAAGAAGTATTCTCCGAGGGTTTTTTTCGTTTCGCTGGATTCGAGTACTGACCCGATTTTAGCCAGCTTATCCGCCATTTCATTACCGATTATGTCACGATGCCCTGGAATCCAGGTTAAACTAACTGACTAAGCTGTCTAATAGTCTGGATTTTGTGATAGTGGATAGATGGCTTTAATAGCTGGTTGACTGTCGAAGAAGTCAATATTTTTGCTGACCAAGTTTTGCGAAGCTAGGTGCCTCGCGGCTTCGCACACTGCGAGTACCTCTGCTTGAAAGACACTACAGAAGTCGGGAAGCTCTATTGATCTATTCATGGTAGGGTAGTCTAAGAAGATACCTGACCCAACCCCTTCGTCCGTTTTAGAACCATCTGTGAAGACGGAAATGTGATTTCCTTTTATAACCCTGTTTTCCTCCCAGCTTTCTCTTGTCGGAAAGACTGTTAAGGCCTGTGATGCTTCTTTTGCGAGGCTGGGGTATGACTCAGGGTGTCCAGGGTCTCGAAGGAAGCTTCGTAAGACTTGGGTTTCGGCGGTCCAACTTCTCAAGAAATGAATGCCAGGAGACGGTCGGTTCAACTTTAATTAAATCTAACTTTATTATAATAACTTATCTCAGGATCGGTTTACAATTTAATCTGATTCTATTTTCACAGAAAGCAAGTTTTAATGATTGTTGTTTCTGGTACTGGGCCTCGGAATGGCTGATCTTCTCTGGGGTCGCGGTGATGTTTCCTCGGGGTATCTAGTTGTATGCCACGGCATCTGTTTCCTCTGTTCGGCAGCGGTGAACGTCTATCGGACTCTGCGTTAGGCAGGGCACTCTGTCGGCGGTGGTGGATTTCGTAACAAGGGTCTGCGTTGCGTGGAAGGCAGAACAATTTATCGTCGGCGGCGGACTGCGTAGGAAGTGCCTGCGTTGTATAGAACGGCAGAGCAAATTATCGGCGTTGGCGGACTTCGTAGAAAGTGCATGCGTTTACTTAGAGGCAAAACACTCTGTCGGCGGCGGTGGACTTCGTAGAAAAGGTCTACGGTTGCGTACGGTGATATGAGCTTTCCTTCACAAATGGACACCGTCTACCGGAAAGAAAATCCAACCGCTGGGCCTACCAAAAATCGTAACGAATAGATCTGCTTTAACGAAGACTAAAATGCAAGGAGAACTTACACGCTCGGCCTACCAAAAACCGCAACAATGTAATTTTCTACAAGGAGACTATCAAAGTCAAAGAAAAGAAAGAATATCTTTCACGGGGAGGAGAAAAAGCTATGAATAAGTTATTACTTGTTTGGCCGACCAAAATCCACAACAATAAAAACTACGTAAATCTTTTTCTCGATTATTGTGAATAAACCACTTCTACTTATTGAATTTTCCACTGAAACAAAATGTGAATTGTAAGTCAGTGACAATTTCGCATATAAAATTCGGATGGCGGATGGGGGGTATTTTGAATGTCTATATCTGTATGGTTCATGATGGTTCTATGACCTAATATGTCTGTTTTCCAATTGTTGCACTGTTTGAGTCGCAGTGCGCTTTTGGCCACCATCTCCTTAGTATCTAGGGGGCTAGCGACAGGAAGGTTTCCAGAGTTGCAGTTGGTGTTTTTTTTTTTTTTAATTATGTAGGGTGAAGGTAAAAATTACCTTTACAAGCACGTCGACCTGAAAGATCTTTTGTGCTGTTCCCTTAGGTTTAAAAACACGTAGTGTATAGGTTAGCTCATTCGAAGCTGAGGTCATGTAAGAACCTAAGAATCTTTGAGGAAGAGGTGTTTTTGATTTCAATGGGACAGGGGAACCCTTTATTGAATATTTTTAGCCTGGATCTAGCTAAGGCAGGGCATGGAAGAGGTGATCTTACGAACAGGTAGTGCTGAAAAGGGAGAAGTGTGTGTGCGTTAATTTCGTCTCAGCTTTTGTATTGTCTCTCGCATACGTGAGCGTTTGGTCAATTGGACATGATTACCATATTGGAAGTGGTGAATTTACGAAGAAGTGGTGCGACGCTGAAAACGGAGAAGTGTGTATGTGTTTATTCCGTCTCAGCTTTGGTATTGCCTTTCGCATACGTGAGCGTTTGGTCAATTGGACATGATTACCATTGGAAGTGGTGAATTTACGGCGACGCTGAAAACGGAGAAGTGTGTGTGCGTTTATTCCGTCTCAGCTTAAGTGTGAATGCAAAACTGTTTTTTTTTTTTTTTTTGAGCGTTTTCACTGTGTGGAAAATGCTAAATGTAAGTTGAGTTCATCGGTTCAGGAGAGCGTGTGTCTTATTAAATTTTCTCTCCTTTTTCGTAGAAAGCTTTATCTGAGGAAGTTTTTTGAATAATTTGCATAAGTGCTTAGAGTGGCGGCTAAAAAATTTATATTTATTGATTTGATTTGATGTTAATAAAAAAATACCTGCTTAAATTGATCGCCTATGTAAGTGTTGCATTCTTATTTACTTTCCCAACGTAATTTGGATATTTAATTTTGCAGAATTCCTTTTTGGAGTGGCGGCAGAAAAAAAGATTTCATTTGGATTTTTAAATACGTGCCAAGTTTGACGGTTGATGTAAGTGTTGTCTTCTTCTTTATTTCAATAATAAAAAAAATTAAAAAAATTAAAAAAATTTAAAAAATTAAAAAAATAGCACTTGACACATGGAGTCATGACAGATTCAAGATAATTTTTAAGTAAACAAAAAAATTAACAAATATTTTTATCGGGACGAACACCAGAGATGTTTTGCACACAAAAACAAAAATATAAAAATTTTTTGTAAAAAAGAAAGAATAACTTTAGTGGTCGAAGCTCGACCACAGGGCGAAACTAGTTCACATAAAATGTGTTCAGCTGTTTCTATGTCTTCAAGACAGAGACGAAAGGTATCATCTTGGCTGATGCCCATGTTTTTAAGATGATACTTGAGAGAGCAGTGTCCAGTGAAGAAGTCCGTAAGTAGCTTTGCGTCACGTTTGTTCATGTCAAGAATTTCTTTCATACGTTTGTGGGATAAGTCAATCAATAGTTTTGACTGACGATGGCCATTTGAGTTGTTCCAGGTGCTGATCATGTTCTGTCGTTCCCAGGTAGCTAATTCATTTTTGAGGCTACTGATTGGGAGACCAGGGCCTTTGAATTGGGACTGAGAGCCAAGTCTAGTGCAGTTGGTGTTGTTCTCATGGCACTAGTTGAGCCAATGCATGCAAGCCTTTGGTTTTTGTCATGGTCTTAAGGTTTGAAGCTTTTTTTAATGATGGCCACCAGACTAGACAGGCAAATGTGAGGATTGGTCTTATTATGGATGTATACATCCACAGCCGTATTTACAATCGCATAATAAACTCCGCACATTTAAAACAGGCTTATTGATTGATTAAAAAAAAAATCGCATTTATAATCATTTCTCGTCAGCTAAATAGCTTAAACGATATGCCGAAGTGCGTGTTTTAGGCGTGTTTTAGCGCATAACTGTTTTGAGTATTGATTTCTCATTCGAAGGTGAATAATTTTGGGTCACCATTTTTTCCCAAAAATTCTACCGCGATTTGAGCTTTCCTTTCCGTTTCTTTTAAATCTTCTTTCCATACTTACTTACTTGGGTGGGCATTACAGTTCGGGGTGAACCTGGGCCTCAACCAACATCCTTGTATAACGACTTCGATTTCGGGCGAGCTCTCTCCAGTTTCGCACTCCAAGTCGGTTGAGGTCTTCATCCATTTGATTGCGCCACCTAAGACGAGGTCTTCCCCTTCCGCGATTTCCCTGCAATGTGCTTTCGAACACCCGACGAGCCGGAGCGTTTGGGTCCATCCGCTCAACATGGCCCAACCATCGTAGCCTCGCGATGCGTACTCTTCTGGGTATGCCCATGTCGCGGTACAGCTCATACAGCTCGTTGTTGTATCTTCTTCTCAACACATTGTCTTCGCATACGGGACCAAAGATCATTCGGAGAATTTTTCTTTCGAAACGACCAAGGGTTTCCTCATCCGCTTTCGATAAGGTCCATTCTTCCGCGCCGTAAAGCAGGACTGGGATGATTAAGGTCTTATATAAGGTTACCTTGGTTTTTCTGGAGAGAGTTTTGTTTCTCAATTGCCTTCTTAACCCAAAAAAGGAACAATTGGCAAGAGTTATTCTCCGTTTGATCTCCGCACTGATGTTGTTGTCCGTGTCTACAGCGGATCCTAGGTAGACGAAGTCCTGTACTACCTCGAAGTTATGTCTGTCTATTGTGACGTATTGTCCAATTCGTCGATGTTCTGTGTCCTTATTTGATGACAGCATATACTTCGTTTTGCCCTCATTAACCATCAATCCCATTTTTGCCGCTTCTGTTTCAATACTCGCAAAACCTATGACATCACGCTTTTTTCTTCCCATTACGTCAATATCGTCTGCATAGGCGAGTAATTGTACAGACTTTTGAAAGATTGTTCCTCTGGTGTTGACGTTTGAGTTTCTTACAATCTGTTCAAGTATGATCTTGAAGAAATCGCATGACAGTTTGTCGCCTTGCATAAAACCTTTTTCGACATCAAAGGTCTCGGTGAGTTCTTTACCGATCTTGACGGAGCAGCGTGAATTCTCCAAACTCATCCTGCATAGTCGTACGAGTTTTCCAGGGATGCCGAAACTAGACATGGCTCTGTACAGCTCGTCTCTGTAGATACTGTCATACGCGGCCTTGAAATCGATAAAAAGATGGTGAATATCGATATTATATTCTCGGGTTTCTTACAAGATCTGCCGTAATGTGAAAATTTGGTCTATTGTGGACTTCTCTGGTCTAAAACCACATTGATAAGGACCTATCAAGTTGTTGACGTGGGGTTTCAGACGTTCACATATTACAGCAGACAAAATCTTACAAGCGACGTTAAGGAGGCTTATCCCTCTATAAAAAACTGTTTGGAAGATAACAATATATCAGTAAAAGTTAAATTCCAGATATTCCAAGCAGTGTCGAAGTCTATAATGCTATATGGTGCCCAGGTCTGGGGTTGTAAGCATTACAATACAGTGGAGAAACTACTTCGTTACTTTTTAAAACGAATTTTCAAACTGCCGCAGTGCACACCAAATAAAATGTTACTAGTAGAAACCGGTCTCGCACCATTATTTGTGGAAACATTGAAGCTTCATTTCAATTACATTTTGAGATGCATGTCTTTGGATGATGACAGATTGATCAAACGGATAGCAAACCACGTCATAGAGACAAAAATATTGTTCTACGAAGAATGGAAGTCGTTGGCAGAATTCTGCGGATACAATTTGAACATAAACTCCGAAAACATTTGTCTATGGAAAGAAGAGTTTTACAAGTTAATTGCGGCAGTTGACGAAAAAATACACGCTGACAACATTGAACATGTTAAAAGTTCAGTATACAGAGAAATTTACGCTGACCTAGATCATAATTTATATGTGAAAATAATTATTTTAACGAGCGGTATTCTATTGATATAATTTCTACTATCTTTTAGGCCAGAGGTGAAATCATGGAATTAAACTTTATTCCCCACAGGGAAGATCTACCAATCATTTGCTCTCTGTGTAATCTCCGTGAAAGGGAGAACATATATCATTTTTTGGGTAGATGTCCAGTGCTGAAAGAATTCAGACTTCAATTCTTTGGAAAAGAATCATTAGAAGAATCAGAAATGCGAAACATTTTGAATGGCAACGAATGGAACAAACTGCATAAATACTGTCAAAAAGCATCCACATATAGGAAAGCAATAATCGAAGAATCTTTTAAAAAAAAAACTTTTGTATAAACGTCGTCAAACTCGGGCAGACGGCTTCAAGTCATGTCTTAAATTTAATGTAATAACAAACACTGTAAATCAATTTTAAATGAAACCAATTTTTAAAAACTAAAAAAAAAAAACTTTTTAAAAACTAAAAACTCTATAATTGGCGCAATTGTGAGGGTCTCCCTTCTTTATGATCGGGCATACGATACTGAGGTTCCATTCATGGGGTACGCTTTCTCCCGACCATATCATGCAGATCAGCTGGTGCATACTCCTTTCCAACTGATCTCCAGCTGCCTTGAAAAGTTCGGCATCAAGGCCATCTGCATCTGCTGTCTTATTTGATTTAAGTTTGCATATAGCAAGCTTGACTTCTTCTAGGTCGGGAGAACGACATTCTTGATCATCGTCCAAGCTGAATGGGGCAATCTGCCTGACAGCGGAATTTGTGTCCTCATCGCCGTTAAGCAGTCTGCAGAAATGATCTTTCCAGATCGTCAGTAGCGACTGTGACTCTATAACTATGTTTCCCTGGTCTTTAAAGGCTTGAGTTCGGGGTTTGCCACCCTGGCAGGATCTGTTTACCTTTTGGTAAAACTTCCGAATCTCGTTCCTGTCATGGCACCTCTCTATTTCCTGAAACGAGCTCTTCTCATGCTGCTTCTTTTTCTTTTTGAGAATTCGGTGTTCTTCCCTTCTTTTCTCCTTGTAAATCGCGTTATACTGATCGTAAGCAGCCCTCGTTCGTGTTTGCATAAGCATTTGTCGTGCTTTTTGCTTGGCTGCATTTACCTGCCTGCATTCTTCATCGAACCATGGGTTTCGTTTTGGTGGCCGAGTGAAACCCAGAACCTCAGAGGCAGCGATTCTGATGGCTTCTTGGCATTGCTGCCACTGGTCTTCAATGCTTAATGCTGACGGCATGGGATTCAAGGATAATTGAATGGATACTCGATTGGAAAAGGCATTGGCAATCTCTTGCGATTGTAGCTTTCCGACGACATATCTCTTCACTGCGTTATTTCGTGAAGGTCGTGAACAGGATATCCTCATTCGTACCTTGGCTACAACAAGGTAGTGGTTCAATTTTCTTTCCAGTTAAGTTTAAAATCAAAGACAATTCCGAGATATTTTGCCATATCAGGTGAGTTTATTGGTATACCATTGATGGGAGTGGAAGTATATCTGGAATGCTACGTTTTCTCATAGAACAAGTTCTGTTTTCGTAGGCTTGACATTTAGCCCAATTTTTTGCTCAGCTGGTGAGCTTGTTTCGAGCTGTCTGAAGGAGTTCACAAAGAGTTGTAGTGAATTTTCCCGAAGTCATGATGACGATGTCATCAGCATAGGCTACGGCTTTTATTCCGCTCATGTCAAGTTTAACCAGCATTTGGTTAACTACTAGGAGCCAGAATAGCGGGGATAACACTCCTCCTTGAGGAAAGCCTCTACAAGTTTTGACTTATAGGGTGCTGGCACCCTCCAACAAGGTTGCGTTAAACTTTTAACGCGGACTATCGATGGTATACTTTTCGGCTTTTGTTAATATAACAGTTGTATCAATTCAGCGTCAATCAGCCAGACGATGTGATTGTAGTTTAATGTGTTCTTCTGTGGAAGTTTGCAATATTTTCGGAGAAAATCAAATTGAAACTAGTTCCTTGTTCTTTTTAATGCGTTTAATATATTTGTAATTCATTTCTTAAGAAAAATCTTAGGAAGTTTCACTTCTTCCGCGTGAAGGGACTTCACGCACTATTTTTATTTTCTTTACTGAGACAGTGGTACGTGGCATTCTGGAGGTGCCGTCTAGGTGCGTAAAACGAAGTTGAAGGTACCGCAACCGATGCCTCCTGCAGCTCTCTCCATAAACTTATTCATTGCCTCACACACAATTCAAGCACCATTCATCTTAATTCAAAGCAATGCACACACTGCACTCTCTTTAAGTCAACAAGACATGTTCTCACTCTCAGTTACTTAACTAAAACAATGGCAGGCAATGACAATATCTGTATGCGTATGAACTTGTGCGAATAATGTCCACGGTTGTCAGTTTGGTCATTTATGTCCAAATTTGGTCTTTATTTATTCAATTGGTCACAGGGTCATTTTTTATTCCACTTGGTAATTTTTTGCAATGAAATTAAATAAGAAAAACACTTCAGATTCTAGGTTCTTAAAAATGAAATGTACACATAAAGCATTAACCACATTCTTTTGAAAAACCTCAGTTTACCATTAATACCCAGCTTGGTGTTTTTTGAGTACTGGCTTTGCCATCAACTCGCTCTTAGGTAGAACTAGGATTTTGCTGCGAGGAAAGATCAGGTAGCAAAAGTTGATGTCAAATAACACGTTTTTTTTTCAAATGTTCGCATGGGTGGTTACTTCGTGACTAAATCTGTTTTAAGAACCGAAAACCAAAGTTTTTCGCATCTAAACATAACGCTGTACGCAGCTTGTTGCTTGGTGCAATTGCAAGGTTTTCCATTCATATGCTTTTCCCGACTAAATCAAGCAGCTGATGCGTTCTCCTTTCAAGCTAATCTCTAGCTTCTTTGAAAATTTCGGGATCAGGACCGTCTGCAAAACCAATTTTATTTCATTTAAGCTTATATAAGAGTCTGCGACCCTAACTTCATCTGATCTACAGTATGGCAATCTTGATCATCATCTTAGTTTAGTCGAAGTTATTTTTCTAGATCCTCAGAAATGACTACGGTTCTGCCACTATGTTTGCTTGGCGCTTGGCGGTCTTTACGGGCCTGGTTCTTGGCTTTCCACTCTTACATGATTTTTAAAACTTTTGGTCTCTACAAACTCTGAAGCTCAAACTATCATGACATTTCTATATTTCCTTAAACAAGCGCTTCTCATACTGCTTTTTCCGTTTGAGAATTTGGGGTTCCTCACTTCTTTCTTCATCGGAATTAATCATAGTTTAGGTAATTTTAAGCTGTGATTGGTCATTTTTATTCTCAGCTTTGGACACATATTTTTTTGGTTAGTGGCAACCGTTATAATGTCTAAAGCAACGAATCACCTACAATGCAACGAATACTTCATAAGGCAACGAATACTTCACAGTGCAATACTGCGATTGTGATGAAGAACAGATCACACAATAAAAAAAAACCAAAAAATATAAATAACACCCAATTCAAGTCACAAAATGTGTATTCAAACCTTTCTGTGCTATCTCGCAGAACATGAAAAAATATTCGTTGTCATCCCTCACCATACGTGAACATTCGCTTTTTTTCAAATGCAAGCAAATGGTGTACCTGTGAGTTTGAATGGTCCATTCATTCAAGATTCATGGGCACAAGCAATGCGAAGGCTCGTATTAGTTTTAAATTCATTTTTATTGCTTATAACTTCTAACTACTTACATGCTCACAAAATTGTTTAGCGTAGCTTACATAATAACTTAATTAAGTTACTCACCCTAAGCCGGTACTCCAAATAACTCAGTAACTTATTTCAAATGCCTTTCGGCCTAAAGATACAATATATATATTTCAACTTAGAGCTAATATTAAGAACTAAGAAAGTATAAATCACTTAGTTTCATGGATCAAATTTTGTGGTTTTTCTTAAAATTACTTACAACTTATTAAAACTACTTAAAACTACTTAAAAACTACTTAAAACTAGAGGAGCCACAGTAGCTTTTTTTCGTTTTTGGTTTTTTTTTTATAATTTTTTAAAATGGGTTTTGTATTTTTCTATTTTTTTTTTTTTTTTTTTTTTTTTTTTTCTACGCATCTTTTTTTACATTTTTTAGATTTAAATTTTTTACGGTTTTTTTTTTTTGGCTTTTGACGCCGCTTTAAGTTTTATTGTGTGTGTTTTTTTTTTACGTTTTGTTTGTTTGTTTGGTTTAAAAAATTTTTTAGTTGCCGTTGTGCCTACCCCATATACCCTAAGTCTTACACTCTAAACATTTGTAAGCCAGCCATTGGCGACTCGCTATGACTTGCTCAGACAACCACCAGAATAGTTTTGACGTTTTAATAACATACCGTCGATCGCGATCTGATACCGCTCTACTGAACCGGAGGAGCTCTTCAACTTCTCCACCTACTGCGGCAACGTCCCGGCCATAAAGGAGCCGTCATTCAACGGACTTACGGCAGACGTGGTAGATTAACGGAACCACCAATCTGTCCTGTATGAAACCTATCATGTCAAAATAGAGGAAAGCCTCCGGTGGGACAAATCCACTGAAACGTGTCCTCTCCATATATTGTATGCTGTGGTAGTAAGCCCCAAATATCAGGCCATTGTTCGAAGACATCGCCCTTGCAGTGTGACCCCGAGTCAGTTTTATCATGAGGTTGTTGATTCTGTTTATTTGAGCCCCGTTGTAAAGGACCCCATTAGGATAGTATTTTCTGTACTCCGACTCTGGTGTTCTGAGGAATCCAAGACAGGTACGCAGACACTGTCTCTCAAACACCCGAATCTTTTCCATCTGAGACGCTGTAACATTGAACCACACAGGGCACCCATAGACAATCAACGGCCTTATGAGGCCATGTAGCAAATCACCTTCACTCTGCTTTCAAGTTGACTGCTGTAAAACAGTCGCCTTGTCAGAGCAAAAGTTCCTTTAGGCTTGGCCAGAGCCTATATGGATATGTTTGTTAAAATATAGATACTGATCTAGCAAGGCGTATTCACGAGTGGTGTGTACCTTTTATACAAGCATCACACTTAGTTTATCATTGTGAGCGTGAGACTGTGTACGGCTTGTTCTTCGGGGGATGATTCGAAAGCGCAAGTGATTGCAGATGTGTAGTGTAGTTCTCAGGTCGGCATCTCAAAAGTTGGTAGTTTTCTCCTATTCGTGAAGAGTACCAGATCTGTTTTGCGCGGTTTACTGCAAGGCCAAGAGCCGACCTTGGTTAGTGCGTTGTTCAGTTGTAACCACAGAGTATAACCAGAGAGTCCACTTCAGCAAGGTAGTGCGTTTTGCCTACAAGCTAAACTAAACCGGATGCCCGCACCCGGATGCCCGCACTGGCCTCCACTTCCCACAGATCAAAGTCAGTTGAGTTTGAAAAGTAAAAAGTTTTTTTTTGGTTGCAAAAAAAATCGATAATTTTTAATTTTCATACAGCCTAGAATTTAGAAAAATGAATTTAAGTTGCAGGAAATAACTTTTTTTTCCATTTTGACCAGTATTTCACTGAAAAAGACAAAAATTAGTAAAAAAAATTTCATACCGATGCAGGCGTTTTGTTAAGTTTTTACAGTTCATACTAGTGAGCACAGAGCCTCAAACTCAGAAATAGGACGCCATATTGAAAAATTTTTTGCGGGTGTTTCGGGTTGAAGGGGTGGAAGTGGATACTCTGTATTATCTACTCTGTGGTTGTAACTTCAAACCGTAACTTCGAGAGAAATGGTGGTTCAAGATATAAAAAAAAAAATAGTTCAAAGTATGAGGCTTTTAGATTAGAACTCTAAAATTTTGTAGCGTCCGCTTTTTCTCAGTAATCGTAGAAAAATCAACTTAACTTCTTTTATTTCTTTTTGACACGTCCATTTCTATGTAGCTGAGATATCAGTCTTCAAATGGAAAATGATCTCTTGTCTTTGATTATCGACATCAGGTTAATCAAACGGAACGGGAATTGCAAAACCGCTTTGGTTTGGGAGAACCTTTGCTCCTAAGATGTTAACACAATAGCGATCGTTGCACTAGAGGGACAAACTAATGCAGCTGAATCTTTCATAAATTTTCGTTAAACACAATCAAAATTTACTGAAGTACAACAATGCCCCTAAAGCGATTAGTTAGCCTGGGCCGACCCAACTGTCTAGTCTACTGCTGGCGTATATTAGTGTGCATATATAGATGTAGATGTAGGAGGTACCTCCTTACACTAGTATCGTTTTGTTTGGACAAAAATTTAGCATACTGTAACGCGAGCCCAACATTTAATACCAATTTCCTAATCGAAAACGTTCAATCGAAAACACAAGCGGCAACACTAGTGTAAGTGAAGAAATATACCAGAAGGACAAATTTTTGATAGAAGTGGAGAGTGGAGACCATGTGGAAATTACTGGAGAGTTCTAGATGAAATGTCATTCGATATAAATAGGCCGCCCGAGGCAACCAGTTGTCAGTTTTTGATTATAGAGTGATAAAGTTAAGAGTGTTGTTTACAAGTGATAATCCAAAAGTCGAGTTGAGGTCGAATAAAGTATAGATACTGAATAAAAGTGGTAGAAATAAATTGAAAAGTGAAGTTTTTTTTCGAACTAAGCGCACGTTACAATACGAAAGCCTAATGAGAAGTGGGGAACGATTGATAAGCAAATTAAAAATATCAAACAGTTTATTGAGCGACACGGAAATAAGAGTATTGTTTGTTCAAATCAATGCACTTTTAAGGTGCCGACCCTTAAATGTTAAAATAGTTTAGTATATCATTATTCGATATAAAACTTTCACTCTCTAAAACAGTTGGACAGAATGGCCACCTAAAACCAAGCCTATATGTCAGCTGTTGTTTTTCAAAATACTCTTGCAAGAATGAAACCGAAAAATACACCAACAGTAAGTACCTACCTACTTTTTAATTTTACATTATCAACAAAAAATATCGGGAGCCATCTACAAACACCTTTTGCCAACAAACTCACCTTCCAGTTGAAATAAAAACAGAATACACATACAAAAGAAGCTTCAAGGAACTTGGGTGTGCTGAAAAAACACACACATATATTTGTGAGGTAACACCCTGAAGCATTAAGTAACAAAAAAATACAAATAAAACACTTCACACATGCTTGCCTCTGAAAATCAGAGTATGTATAGAAAAATGTCCCCCAAGTTTTACAACCGTAATGTGCCAAATACTCATCCTACCACAGGTGAGGAGTATAATGATATGCTATCTGTCAAGGACAACAAAGTGCAAACATTGCAAACCCCGGTTCATTTTAAAAGCCTAGAATTTCTGGAATTAACTTTTGTGTTTTCCTGATGAGATCTACATTCCTTTTGAATGGCTTGTTTGTTGCTGACTGGTGTGTAGATGCGGACTCTATGGAGTATGGACATGGACACCACGACCATACAGTCTACACTATACACAATCCCATACATAAAAAGAGAGTTCGAGCAATAGTGAGCAGAATGGAAAAGACTTTAAAATTAAAAGGTCTACAAAGTAATCTACATTTTCTATCAACCATAAGCGCTAGAATCGTATGTACCTATATTGTTTACACCACAAATGCAAATAATCACTTGCAAAGGTAAAATCCTCTGAGGAATGTCTGGAGCGCAACTCTGAATGGGATATTATGTGTGCTTGAAGAGGTTGAAATATTGCTGCGTGTTTTACCAGGAGGTGTGATGGCTGATGGGACATGGGATGTCTTGTAACGAGAAAAAATTACTGGAATGAGAACGACTGACTGGGAGCTATAGCAATGGGGAATAAGAGAGCATTCTTGAAATGCTGCAGGCTTAATCGATGTGCAAACTCACTTCAGCTTGATGAATTTATTTTGACAAATATTTTGAGTTCGTTGGTGACAAAAGGCCTTCTAGAAAAGGTCAGACACAATTCATTCATAAAGAAAACCAAAATGTAATCACAAAATTCAGGTGAAGAAGGATCGAGAAAATAAATGTATTTTCGTTGTCTGCAGTTATTTGTGTGCCTGCGTGGGGAATTGAAAATTGAAAGTCCTTTGTTTGACTTTGAACAATAGAGCTTAAGGGTAATGAACAGTAATGAAATAACATTGCTAATTCAGTTTTCTACGGTTCAAAACTTCTGAAAAACATAAATTAATAGATTGACATTAAATATACCCTTATCAAGAGTGCGATAGATAAACACCAGAGAATAGAGCCTTACTACGGTCGGTGTCTGTTATCTGAATGAATACTGGAGACATGGGGACATTTTATCAATATACCTACCCCCGAATGAGTCTGTAAATGTGGAGTGCCCAAAGGAATTTGCACAACATCGTATATATCTTTATTCAAAAGTTTTAGTGAGCATTGTTTTAAGTTTTTAAATAGATTTCCAACTTTGCAATACACATTTCGTGTTAACGATGTCAATGAAAACTCAACGGCATCTAATTTGTATGCATTTGGCATGAATTTTGAGTACAGATCAGATTTATTATTTACTTCTTCCTTCTGAGTGTCATCCAACTTCAAATTTCCGATGACATTGATAAGAAAAGCCACTAGAAAGTTCTAAAATAAGGTATTCATGTGAACGGAGAAGAAATGGAGCGAATTACTAATATACTTTTTGTTTCCGTAGACAGTAAAACTATTGGTAGCTGTGATTTTCATAAGATGCGAAAAAAAACCCAGAGCGGATAGGTGGGTCGAGACAAGAAAAAAATTGTATGACAGGGGGTTCTATGTCCTCCCGCTTAGGCGTGAGGGGCTATTTTGTAAGAAATGGTAGTGGTTTTGAAAGCTAATAGGTACATTGTTCATAAACTAAATTTTTAGTTGTAGCTGTTTCAAAGAGTAGTTTTTAAGTATAATAAACTAAATTCTCAGTCGGACACTGAAAACCAACTGTACAAATCATTTGTTTTTGAGAAATTTAAATCAATAAATTTATGTCTTGCAAACATTGTTAATACAAAGACATTTTTTCCCAATTCTACAAAACGACCTCAAATTACACTGCAAACACGAAGATTCTTTTTTGTTTTAGCTGCTAAAATCTGGAATGCCTTGCCCGTCGAAATCAAAAATTTATCGAATTTTAACCAATTTATAGCCTCTACGACCTCCCATTTACGAGACCCAGACATTGCCTTACGTTTTCACTCGATTTTTGTTGATTAGTTTAACTTACTTTTATTAGTTTTATTAGTTGTAACTTAACTCTAATGTTGCTCTCTCTCTTGATGTAAATTTTTCCTACCATATATTAATTTATATATATATTAGGGTGGTCCTTAGGAAAAAAAATTGGGGACGCCCCCCAGATTGGTTCTAAATCAGGAAAAAAAATCCCTAATTTTTTCAAGTTTGTATTCCTATCCCTTCCTGACCCTATTTCATTAAGAAGTTTTAACTTTTAAAGGAAAAAAATAACAGTTTATAGCGTCTTAAAAAAACAGTGGCGCCCTCTTTGCTTTTATACTTTCATTCGGTATCATACTCATAATACTATCGTACCAATTATACGTATGAATGATCAAATATCCGCCATTTACCCAACACTGGACACAGAATATCGCCCCTGCTCTAGTAACAACCAGTATCAAAATAGGGCCAGGAAGGGTTAGAGATAAAAATATGAAAAAATTAGGGATTTTATTTTTTTATTTTTTAGAACCGTTTTAGGGGGCGTCGCACTCAATTTTCACAAAAAAGTAAAATAAAGACCACTCTATATATATATCTTCTTCTTTATATATATAATTCTGCTGTACGTGTGTATGTAATTGAACTCCTCCTAAACGGCTTGACTGATTTAAATTAATTTTTCTGTATGCGTTTGAGTGGCGCCCTGGATGGTTTAGATTCACAAATCAGCCCGGCAGATGGAATTGGAATATAGTAAAATTGTCAATTTCATTATTCTTAACTGTAATGAATTAAAAATTAAATTCAAACAATGATTTTTTTTTTTTGACAACAAAAAATTAAAATAATAAATAACAAATAATAAGGTTTGTTTTGAAAAATTCTTTTAATTTTTTGACTGATGTGATAAGAATAAATTTTAATTTATTGCACCTGAGTACCATAGAAAATTTTTGTTTGTTTTATAATAAGCCACACATCAATGGGTTATGACTACCCTTATAATGTTGTTATAGAGCCCAGTGCGAGCATTTAGGAAAATAGGAGAGGATTTAATAGGATACACCGACACACCTTGCTTTTGAACCTTTGTAAATCGTAATGTAGTTGAAATACAGAGCCAGGTAAAGCATTCCACATACGGGTGGTGCGACTAAAATATGAATCTCTATACTTGACTGTACGCCCGAAGTAGGGCTCAAGGTAAAACTGATGGGCATTCTTAGCAAGGTGGGTGTTGCGGCTAAATTGTTTCAGGGGAGGAATGCAACTGACTATTTTACTAGAGCACTGTTTGTGAAAAAAAGCGATAATAAAGACTGAGACAAGTAACGTTTCGACGATGTTCAAGAGAATCAATCGATTCTACGATTTAACTACCACCCATCAGTTTTAACGCTCTATTTTGTACCCTATCAAGTAGGCGCAAAGATTTTTGAGCATCACCTGACCAGATATGGGTGTTATACTCCAGTTTTGGGCGGATGAAGGCCTTATAAACTGTAGCCAGATCAGAAGGGGTGAAGAACTTCCTACATTGTCTTAAGAAACCTAAGCATTTAGCAGCGTCTTTGGCGACTTCAAATATGTGGTCATTCCAACGAGGATCGTCGTTTACACACATACCAAGTACTGACAGCTTTTCGGTTTCTTGGATGCAGGTACCATTCATGGATAATGGTAATGGGGGAATATTTAGATTCATCCTCAAATTCTCCCAGGAACGGTAATGTGAACTGGATCGGAAATTCAAAAACCACTGGAACGAATTGTAATTTTTGTCGCTATTACAGTACGATTTCATCCCTATATTCCCATGAGAATGGGACGGGAACAAGAACATAAGCGGGAACTTGGAAAATACTGGACCAATTCTAAAAAATTTTCAACGTTAGAGTGTAATGTGCTCCTGAGTAACAAAGACTATAATTATTTTCTTTACATATTCTTTCGGGAACGGAAGCGGGAATGGTGACATAATCAATAATCTGGAAAGTACTTAACTAATTCCAAAATTTCTTTCATGGTTAGAGTGCTTCAATGTCCCTGAGTAATATAGGCTATAGTTCATCAACATTTACCCACAGGAACGGGAACCGGAATTCAAAAACCACTGTAGTGATTTCAGTACGGTTTTCGTCATTACAATTCGGTGCTACATAGACTATATTTCATCCCCATATGGGAATGAAACGGTATTTGGGACATATTAGGGAACTTGGAAAATGCTATACCGATCCCACAAATTCTGTCATCGTTAGAGTGCTTAATTGTCCCTGAGTAACATAAACTATATTTAATCCTCACTCTCCCACTAGAATAGAAACTTTGAAACTACTTTACTTAACTTTCAATTTGATGAACGTAGCGCCTGAGCTACGCCGGGCGGGTCAGCTAGTATAATATATATATGAATTGAACAATTTATTATAATTATGTATTGTTAATTTTAAGCCAAAATAAGACTCCAATCTTAAGGCTAATTGAAATGAATAAATAAAATGAAATGAAATGAAATGAAATGAAATGAAATTGGTCAACTAACCCCAAAACCGGGGTAAGTTAGTCAAGACTACGGGCTAAGTTGACTATACTCTTATTTCCAGCTTTTTGATACTTAAACTATAAGCAAATATAATTTTATTTGAAGCTTAAAATTATAAATAAATGCACTTCATAAGAACTACATTCAAAAAAATGATTTAAAAAAATAAATAAAATGAAGTTAACAAACCAAATCCACTCCTTGTGGTATTACCAAATAAATAAAAAAAATTTAATCAAATAAGCGAATATAAGCGACTTCGTGTGATATAACAAACTGAAAACTTCAAAAAAACCTTTGGCTTCGGCGCTCTTGCGCTTTACCGCACATATACAGTTGCGGTCAAAATAATAGTAGTTTGAGTAAAAGCATCACACTGATAGGTATTTTCCACTTTGTATTGCGTTGATAGTGAAAAACCGTTACACTTTAATTGTTTTATATGGTGGAGAAGGAACTCGTCAATATGTAAGAAAACCTCAAAACACCGAACACAATCCACGCTTTTCCATCATAATGGTATGGGCATGTTTTTTCTTCTACGGATTTGGACCCATAAACCGGATTGAAGGCATTATGGATCAGCATCTCTATTTTTTTTTTATAATATTTTATAATATACGCGCACATCAAGGGGTTATTAATACCCTTATAATGTTATTAACACAGTGCGAGCGGTTAACAAGGAAGGAAAGGATTAGAGAGGAGGTGCCGATGCACATTATCTTTAAACTTCTGTGTATTACAATGAGAGGGGAAAACAGAGTCAGGTAAAGCATTACACATCCGAGTAGTACGGCTAAAGAATGAATCTCTATATTTCACTGTACGACCGAAATTGGGCTGAAGGTAAAACTGATTTGCATTCCTTGCGAGTCGTGTATTGCGGTTAAACTGCTTAAGGGGAGGAATGCAACTGGCTATTTCGTCCGAGCATTGTTTGTAAAAAAAACTATAGAGAAGAGAGAGACATGAAACATTACGACGATGATCAAGATAATCAATTGATTCAACAATTGAACTATCACCTATCATTCTTAATGCTCTGTTTTGAACCTTATCGAGTAGGCACAATGATGTTTTAGGAGCACCTGACCAGATATGTGAATTGTACTCTAACTAAGGACGGATGTAGGCTTTATAAATAGTAGCCAGATCAGAAGGGGTGAAAAATTTCCTGCACCTTTTAAGGAAACCTAAGCATTTAGCAGCATTTTTGGCGACTTCAAATATGTGGTCATTCCAACGAAGATCATCGTTGACACACATACCAAGAACTGACAGCTTTTCGGTTTTTTTGATGCAGGTACCATTCATGGATAATGGCAATGGGGGAATGTTAAGCTTCAACGACAAGAGACAGCATTGAGTTTTCGAAGCATTGAATTCTACTCGGTTCATAAGACCTCATGAAACAAAGCTGTCAAGGTCAGAATTCAATGAGCTTATCATACGCAACCGTTTCATATCCACGTCCGAAGAGCAGGGACGTGAATTTGGAAACGAATATGAAAAGCTGAGGGTCGAGTCGTCAGCAAAACAGTTAAGCGGATTAGAAGTTTCAGACAAGAGATCATTTATGAAAATGAGGATGAGAGTCGGAGACAAAACGGAGCCCTGGGGCACACCAGCATTTATGAAGTGGGTATCAGACTTGAAGCCATCCAACACAACTTGTATTGAACGGTCGGAAAGATAATTTCTAATCCAACGAAGAAGAGACTTATCGATACCAAAAGCACGCATTTTCGATAAAAGAGCCTGATGCCAAACCCTATCAAATGCTTTAGAAATATCAAGCGCAATAATCTTACTTTCTCCAAAACAATGTAAAGATTGGTTCCACTTTTCGGTGAGATAAGCCATCAAATCACCAGTGGACCGTTTGCTACGAAAGCCGTACTGACGGTCATTAAGAAGCCTTCGTTCTTCAAGATATTTTATAAGTTGACGGTTTATCAACGTTTCCATGACTTTGGAAAGAAGGGACGTTAGTGCGATTGGGCGCCTTTTTTAGGGACCGGCTGGACAAGTTTCCATCTGCTCGGAAAAATCCCAGCAGAAAAGGAAAGATGGAAAAGTTTACGCAGTGGTTTCGCCAGCGTAGAAGAACACCTCTTCAGAATAACGGCGGGGATACCATCTGGACCAGCGGATTTATGTATGTTGAGATCTTTAAGGACTCTCGCAACCGAGCGAGTTCGAAAAAATATCTTCTGCGTCAAAGAATTTGCAGACTCGAGCTCAGGTGGAACCAATATGCTATAAGGAAGTGTCGAGTTGGCAGCGAATTGAGCCGCCAGCAAATTGGCTTTGTCGATGGAGTTGACATAAGCAGAGTCATTGAAGATGAACGTTGGGACCGATGACGTGGTCGAGTTCTTAATGTTCTTAACGAAAGACCAAAAGTTTTTACTTCCTTTTGGACACAATAGTATTTTTTTCCTTACCTTTTGGTCACATAAAAACTTGGTCTTCTGTATGTGAATATTGCAAGCGTTCCTGGCGCGCTTAAACTTATTTCTGTTTTCATCTGTAGGGTCATTTTTGAAAATCCGAAAACATTTTTCTCTTTCCCTAATCATCTCTCTACAGCTCGAATCGAACCACGAATTTTCTTTGGGGATGATGCTCTTTGATCTATGCGGAACAAAGTTAGTCATGCCGTTGAGAATTACGTTAGATATCATATCAGCTGATGCATCCACGTTACCATCAAGAAAGCACAATGACCAATTGAAATTTCGAAAGAAATTATTCAGGCCGTCCCAATTGGCTTTCTCATATTGCCCTACAGTTCTTTTTGGGACTTTTTCTCTTTTTACTCTGACGGAAACCGGGAAATCTACCGATATGACACAATGGTCCGACGTGCCCAGAGGTGATGACTCTTTAACCCTATATTTTTCAGGATGAGAAGTGAGAAACAAATCTAATGTGTTGCCCGAATGGCCAGAAATATCCGGAACCCTAGTGGGCTCGTCAACAAGCTGAGTTAAAAGATTTAGTTCAGCAAAAATCTCAACACACCTACCTTCGGGTGTTGTCTGGCCAGAATGACGAAGCCACCCAGAATTGTGTACATTGAAATCACCCGCAATGGCGATTTCAGTGCGAGGATAAAGGGAAACAATTCTTGTAATGGAGTCAGATAGTGCATCGAACTCGTTAGAAGTTGAATTACTATCTAAATTGGGGCTTCTATAAATAAAACAGTAATGGATGATATGCTTATTGACGGTGAGTTTTAACCACATGAAGTTAAAGTTCGTATTTGAACAGCGGCCTAGCTGTGGTAGAAGTTGATAAGCAACATCATTACGGATATACACGGCGCGGCCATGGGAGGAGAAGAATAATGGCACTAAGCTATACCCAGGAAGGAAAAACTCTGAAGGATCAGAATCCGCACCCACCTGTGTTTCACTCAGTGCCATAACAGCTGACCTGCATTTAGCAGTGTGAGCGTACACTGAAAAGAAATTTGATCACAGCCCCCGGATGTTACTAAAATCAACACTGAAAATACCCCTCATTACAACACACAGAAATAAAAAAACAAAATACTAACAAAGACAACTAAGTCAAACCATCAGGTGAAGTTCCCAAAAGAAAACCGAAAAAACTAATTGCAGCCGGTGTTATGCCCTAGCGCAATATGAATTCGGTTATCTAATGAGAAACAACACACGATGGTTAACTGTCCGCCTTACAAATCAATGGGCTCCATGCATGCATACATTAAACTATGCATGCAAGTACAGAGACCATAGACTAAGACTATGGTAGGACAAAGCAGGAAGTAATGCTACCGTTTACTGAAGTTGAAATTGAAATGCCACTGAAATGGGTCTTTCAGCAAGAAGCAATGTTTCCAGGAAAGTAGAGTAGATGTGATGGAGTGGCCCGCACAGTCTCCGGACCTTAATTCCATCGAACCTGTGGTGCGATGCAAACAAATATGTTTCTAGATGCAAACCAAGCAACAACACAGCTTTTTGGGAAGCTATACAGCAATCATGGAGTTCGATAAGCACAGGAAGGTGTGGAAACCTGATAAACTCTATATTCAACGTCTTTGTACTGCTGTTATAGCTAGCAAGGGAAATGCAACTAAATATCGGATGATAATATTAAACTGATGTTATTGTTTTTTTTGTAAATAAAAGCTTAAAACACCACTTTGAAAACCACGTTATTGGTTTCTTAAATTAGAATTGACGGATCAGTTTTCTTGTTTCATAAGCTCTATACTACTATTATTTTGACCGCAGCTGTACATATGTCATCATTTTTTTTTTTTTAATTACCAAGAAAAAAAGTCAACTTACCCCAAGAAATGGTCAACTTACCCCGAAAAAAAACGGTCAACTTACCCCGTTCGGTCCTTCAGCACTCAACGACTTTTTTTGACACTCAGATATCAAAATAAAAACAACTACCAGGTGTTAACAATGACCACACTAACACTACTCTTTTTCCTAAAAAAAATGGTTTTTTTTAGATAACACCCGAACGACGCGACGCTACAGTGAAAGAAAATATGAGACTAAGCAAGCAGGTGTTCTCGATGTAACAAGTACAATAAACTTGAATGAAATGGTTTTCTTTTGAAGTTATTGCCGATTAGTCAACTTTCCCTTCGACCAATTAGTCCAGCTTACACATATTTGTGCAACTGGAAAAATCCAAAAACTTAAAACCCCTAAACATGGTACAAAGAAAAAGAACAGCCTGATGTTTTTGCGTCACTAGGGCAATGAAAAATACACGAACCGCGAGCTGCGAAGTAATTTCAATCTCACAACTGACACCCCTTGATTCATATCTAAGAGAATTTAAAGAACAAGAGGGAAAACCATTACGTCTCCTGCCCCGCAACTTCCATTTGTTTACATTGTTGTTTTTGTAATCGCAGCCTCCATCTGTGAATACGTGTGAGCTGCAGCAAAAAGGCGCGAAAAAGTTGTGGAAGTATATGCGTGGTGAATTAATTTTTTTTTTTTGCTTGGCAACTTGAAACATAACCTGAAATTTAATTTTCACCACACTACTGAAAAATTCTTAAGGGCAGGGTTTGAACAACACCAAAGTTATAGTTTTTTAAAAACTTGATTGAGATAAGTTTTTCAAAAAATGTCTACATAGTTTGATATCCGCTTTCAATTCTTTTACTTTAGATTTTTTTTTTAATTCAATTAATTAACTGCTTAAATTTTCAACTCAGCTTCAAGAAGAGAATCGAAAGCTTAAGTTGGAATCCCTTTCATCAAACAAATGCAAAATGAATTCATATTTATTGGTTACTGTTTTGTTTTAGTATATATTTTTTTAACAGTCATACTTTTCTGTCTATTTCTCTTAAGAAAAATTTTTTAAAAAAGAAGAAATAGAAGGGAGGAGACTACTCAGAGAAATGTTTAACAAAAAAGAAAATATTTTAATATTTTGATGCTAAAATTTTTATTTCCAAATACTTAAAAAGTATATAATCACAAATAAATTTTATTTACAAACCCAAAAAAAAGTTTTAAATCCAAAAATTCTGCCAGACGTAGCCTTAAGGTGACTAAAAGTAAAAAAAAAAAAACCGGTTCCCAGACGAGAATAAAGTAGTATTGGTACAATTTTTTGTGTAAGCCCTGTGTGTGAATCCGAATATAAAGTGGTGCTAGTGAAATTTTGTGTAAGCCCAGTGTTGAGATCGGAATATAAAGTGGTGCTAGTGAAATTTTGTGAATGAGTGCGTGCACCAGCTTGTGGGGTGGTATCAATGTGTTAGTGTGGTTTTCCCTCTTGTTCTTTAAATTCTCTTAGATTCATATGTTCAAAAATCGGCAACAAACAGCGCACTTGGGCTAAATTAGTGTAGTGTATAGAAAACCAGCCAAAAAGGACATGTACAGATTTTATCGATACATAGACAACAATATCTGCACGGATTAAAAAACTCCATACCTGAACTTTAAGGGAGGGGTAAATTCTGTGCATTTTCAAGAAATCGATTTTTTTTATTGCATTTTGTTATTAAACTACATCTCAAGAATGTTGTGTAAAAATTTCAAGTCATTCCGAGTTGAATTCGAAAAGTTACAGTGATTTTAGATCAGGTATGCGCGGCGAGCGAATGGAGGGGGCCGGCCGGACGGATAAAATGATCCCGGCCGCGCAGCATCTTTGCTCCTTTTATGATTGGTTCCAGGTAGCTCGAGGTCTTCTTTTGTGTTCAGAGAAGGAGAGCTCACTCTTATGACGCTTCTAGCGGAATAATTTGTATTCAGTGTGCTGTTTTTCGCGTTTATCCTTAAAAGCGTTTATCTCGAAACTAGTATCTTTGAAGGCGGTGTGCAAAATATCTCGGCGACTGTTGCACCGATCCTTCTGAAATCTTGCGCACTTCCTAAAGATATATTCATAGAAATAATAACACGAGGATTTTAAAAAATGTTCATTTTTCCGGAATTGGCAGCTTTTAATAGGCGGCATTTTTAGGCAAAAAACGACTTTTCACTTTAAATTGTCACCAAAATTTCAAAATTGCAAAAAGAAACCCGTGGTAGCGTCTCGGAAAATGCACATTACAGAAGATACTTGAGATTATACTTAATAATGTAGCAAATCAAAAAATTAAATTACTTTATCAAATTTTTCATTAAAAATTTTGTAAAAAAGGCTCTTTTTCAGCCTCCCAGGGTTTACCCCTCCCATAATAAATCTTTCTCAACCAGATTCCCCAATAGACAGGATTAGGAGAATAGAACAGCTCATACGAACGAGACGTCTATATCAGTTTATACCGACGCGACGACGGACGGCTCGAAAATGGAAGTTGGAAGAGGCGTAGGTTTCTTCACACTTCAGGGTATTACAATGCATCATCTGAGATAAGATCGGACATCAGCATATTCTATTACTTACTTACTTACTTAGGTAGGCATTACAGTTCGGGCTTCGGGGATAAGATCAGGCATCAGCATATTCTATTACTTACTTACTTACTTGGGTGGGCATTACAGTTCGGGGTGAACCTGGGCCTCAACCAACATCCTTCTATAACGACTTCGATTTCGGGCGAGCTCTCTCCAGTTTCGCACTCCAAGTCGGTTGAGGTCTTCATCCACTTGATTGCGCCACCTAAGACGAGGTCTTCCCCTTCCGCGATTTCCCTGCAATGTGCTTTCGAACACCCGACGAGCCAGAGCGTTTGGGTAAATCCGCTCTACATGGCCCAACCATCGTAGCCTCGCGATGCGTACTCTTCTGGCTATGCCCATGTCGCGGTACAGCTCATACAGCTCGTTGTTGTATCTTCTTCTCCACACATTGTCTTCGCATACGGGATCAAAGATCATTCGGAGATTTTTTCTTTCGAAACGACCAAGGGTTTCCTCATCCGCTTGCGATAAGGTCCATGCTTCTGCGCCGTAAAGCAGGACTGGGATGATCAAGGTCTTATACAAGGTTACCTTGGTTTTTCTAAAGAGGGTTTTGTTTCTCAATTGCCTGCTTAACCCAAAGAAGCAACGGTTGGCAAGAGTTATTCTCCGTTTGATCTGCGCACTGATGTTGTTGTCCGTGTCTACAGCAGATCCGAGGTAGACGAAGTCCTGTACTACCTCAAAGTTATGTCTGTCTATATATTCTGTCAGCATTTTCTATTACAGCTAAAAATTGCCAAAAATTTCAAAGGTTTTTTTTGGTCCCTTAATTATTTCCAGTAGTGTAGGCCGTAATGGACAGCATGTTTTATCATCGTTCAAAGTGAAAGAACAGTGGAAATCGTGAAGGCTACCAGGAAGTCTGCTGACGTGGTGGAGAATATTTTCAGATCCTCAGTAGCAACTGCGAATCACTATGCTTCCCCGATGGTCTTCTTACAGGCTTAAATTCGCCACTCTTGCAAAATCTTTTTTATCTTTTGATCAAACTTTCGAGTTTCATTCCTATCATGGTTCATCTCAATTTCTTGGAAATAGACGTTTCACATTCGGTGGTCGTTACTTCTTATCCCACTTGTCATCGGTCATCCTGAAAAAGAAGATGATTTGATGATCTCGTTCTAATTTTCTTTTGAATTCTAAATTTTGAAAATATGTACATGTGTAATTATGTATGTATCTAAATTTTATTTTATTTTTCGTATGACGATAATTTTTTAAATTCAAATCATTTTGTAAGAGTTTCCGAAGTACCTACCCGTGGGGCTATGATTAGCAGGAAAATTGTAGGTCCCCCTCATACACTGTATTCTTTTGTTTACATATCTTAGCCAGTTTATGAACCCAATATCACTTCAAAGTTGTGATTGCGAAAGCAATTTGCGACATCAAAGGACTTTTCCCCACATTCCTCACCTCGGCCATATACTTCCTTGTTTCACACCGAAGTGATGTGATGTAAAATAAACAAATATTGATATTATGACGTCCCTATTATATCCACATTCTTATTAAACTTCAATTTGCGTCCTTATTGACATTTTTCCATGTTTTGGTTACTAATTTTTTTTTTTTTTAATTATGCGCCTACGCTTCTTTGGTACCTATTTACAAAAAAGGTGCAAAATTACATACCTAATATGTAATATGCAAATATTTACGTGTTGCTTGTCGTGTCACCTATTCCTCCTTCTCTACCCGAGCACCATTCGCACTTTAAACGGAATTTGTCGAGTGAAAAAAATAATGTATCCTTTTCAAAGTTATTACGTACACGCCAAACGCTATTCACCTTAGTTGTGGTGTTGGCAATAGGAGCTCTTGTGCCTGTTGGCTGTCTGGTTGACTGGCCTATGAGCTATGCCAACAACGTTGCTGTGTGACTCTCAATTAATGTGTTGATAGGTGAAAGAAATAATTGAAGGCTAAAACGTGCTCTATAACTCAATAGTGAATAATTCTAAATAATAAATTCAAGAAACTCCAAATAATTTTTCTGTTTAAGAAGTTAGTTAAGCACTAAAAAACAATAGTGAGAGAGTGGGCTGACATATAAGTAACTAGGCGAAAAATATGAAAATTATGAAAATGGGTAACACAAACACATAGGTCGTTTCCGGATAATTGTAAATGAAATTGTATAGGCCGATCCGATATGCAATTATTAATTAAATGCTTCAAATGGAGGTAAGTTCAACATTATTTCGCATGGTCACGCAATGCACTTGTTTATATTAAGCGGAATGATTCTTTCGGCTTTGAAAATAGGACATTATTCTCATAGTGCATGATGCGTGAGCGTGACTATGGGAATAAGTTTATTAAAAACTTGCGAAGTAAGCGTATTTAAATTACACTTACGAACGACATGCATTAAAAACGTATATTGTTTAAATAGGTCTTCCATGCGACTATAAATAAACAGAAATTATTAAACACTTGTTTTTGTGTTAAGCCTGATGCAAATCTGCATCGCAATACTACAATTAAGGATTTTGCTGCTGGTTATATTCCGAGTTGAATTTATGACTTATTCATAAACACGGTCTCTTTAGCATTTCTCGATTAATTTGATACAAACTATACAGTAATGATCTGATAACATACTCAATTTATTTACGTTTATTTTAAACGTTTATTTGCGTGGAAAAATATATTCCATATATGAAGGGTTGTTGAATATGCATTTTATTTTAAGTACCTACCTGGGATCTGTGATCAATAGCGAAGCAATATGTGATGAGGACATTCATAATTGAGTAAGGATGGGGTTGATGAAGTGGCGAGAACAACTCCGCTATCTTTTGTGACTGAAAAATCACCCTAAGTGGAAGGGAAGACTCTTCGCGACGAACCGGTTGTGCGTCCAGAACTCACATATGGTCCACAAATGTTGAATAATGTTTAAAAACTATGACTGTAAGTTAAAAGCAAATGAGATCAAGAAGCATCGTATAGCAGCAGGTGTGACCAAGTTTGATCACATTAGATGTACCAAGATCCGTGGAAGCCTCAACGTCAGAAGTACCGTCTTGGAAAAGAAGAGCACGAGCGGCTCCTTGGGTATAATTATGTTCAAAAGAGAGATTCGCAGAATCCTGCCAATAAGACAACAGCATACAATGGTCACACCCGATCGCGAGGGTAAAAAAGAAAGGCAGATCAAATCACTCCTGGTACTGCACCGAAAGAAAAAACCTTGGTTGATTTAAACATGTTTCATTGTTAATCAACAATTCATCTAAAGTTGTGAAATTAACCAAGTTTCGTGATGAATTCAAATAAGAACGCATTTTCAAATCAAGTATGCTGCCGTGATCAATTTTTTTTCAGGTAAGTATCATAAAAATGTTTAAATTAAGTATGTTCGTAGTTGATTTGAATATGTTCTAATTTTTAACCAACAACGTGATTGTTGATTTCATACTTGATCAACAACAAACATATTTAACTAACAATTAAGGCTGAAATTACAAAAACTATCACGTTTGTGATTGAAATATCAAATACACTGTTGAACTATCACCAATATGTTTGATCAACAATGTTCATACTTCTTTAATCAATAAAGAATAGTTAAAGTATCAGTAACATTTTGAATTCCAATATTTTTCATAGGTACTTAAGCATTTTACAATTCAGGCAAGGTGGTTGAATTCTCACGAACATACTTGATCAACAATGTTCATAGTTTACTAACCATTTAGAATTGTGGAAGAAACACAATTGTTGTTAAAGTATCATGGACATACTCATTTGAATGCTTTTCTCGCAAGGTCAACAACAAACAACCGTTAAAAGGCGTGGGCGTGCTTATTCTGATTCGGTGTCGTGATCATTAGTGAAAAGAACTTTGATCAGTGCACAAGTGATAATTAGTTAAAGTGAATTTTTTGTGAAATAAAGTGAAATTAATTCAAAGAATCAAAAAGTGCATAAAACCATATTGATAAGGTAAGTCTTTTCTAAAATTATAAATAAACATGTAGGATTCAATTCTTTTAAAATTTATAAGATAATTTAAAAAGCTAAAATTGTTTTGCTATTCATTCAATGGATATATAGATTTGTTTACTCAGAGGTGATTTGAAAATAGCAATTGCTTTGAAATACGACAATGCCTTAAAGAAAAACAATATTTAAGTTTTAAGGTTCATTATTTTGTAATACTAGTGGTGATTTTCTTCAAAAATTGCAATAAGCGTCTATAGGACAGCGTAAGGGGGGTTTTTGGAATTAGGCCTCTAGGTCTTAAAATAACGGTACCTTACATACAACCTAAAAAAACGAGTCCAACGATTTCGATAAAAATTTATGTGAGGGATTATTTTTCAAAGATCTCTCTAATAATGTACACGATATTGACGAAATACATATGATATTTAAGATGTAAATTGTTTAACAAAAATTGCATATCAGCATTTGGATATTTTTAGCATTTAGCATAATTATATATAGAAGCTGACACCCGACATTTACGACTTTCCCAAACACGGCATAAGAAGCTTGTTACCTAGCAACAGTAACCCTATTTATTATTGTAAAAGAATTAACAAAATTGGAAGAACATGGAGTAGTTATAAATCTGCTTTCGGGTGAATCTCATACAATCTATTTTCTACTAGGCGTTATCACAGGAGATAACCTTGGTCTCAACACAGTAATGGGATATACAAAGAGTTTTAACTCGCAATTTCCTTGTCGGCTTTGTAAATGCCCCAAATCTGAAATTGCTAAAAATTGCTATGATGATAGAAGTCTGCACAGAACATTTGAAAACTATAGGAACGATACAGCTCAGTACACGCAAAATGAAAGAATAACTTGCAGTGGCATTGCAGAAATATTTGTATTTAACAACATCCCATCATTTCACATTGTCCAAAACCTAACAGTCGATATAATGCATGACTTGTTTGAAGGAGTTTGCCATTACGACTTATATGAGCTCTTAAATCACTTTATAACGCAAGAAAAACTTTTTTCATTGGAAGTTCTAAATGATAGAACTCAACTCTTCAGCTATGGTGAATCAGAGATTGGAAATATTCCCACAGTTATAAAACTTCAGCACCTTAAAAGAAATAAATTAAATATGTCAGCTAGGGAAATGTGGACATTTTGTCATTTTTTACCAATTATTATTGGTGATCTTGTCCCGAAAAAAAAACAAATATTGGAACTTAGTAATTACTCTCAATAAAATTTTGGATATTGTCTTAAAATCTAACTTCAATCAAACTGATCTTATAATACTGGAAAATCTTATTTTTGATCACCATGATCTGTACACACGTCTATTTGACCAAAATCTTAAACCAAAATTTCATTTTATGGTCCATTACCCATACGTGATGAAAATGATTGGGCCATTAGGACACTGTTGGTCATTTAGATTTGAGTCTAAACATAAAGTTCTGAAAAGTTATTGTAATAACTCATCTTCTCGAAGAAATTTACCTTTATCCTTAGGTATAAAATCTAGTTTAGTTTTCTGTAAAAGAATTTTGTCAAATGTTGGAATTTCCCCAATGATATCAAAAATATCCCAAACAAATGTATTGCTCAAGGATCAGCCTTACCGTACAAAAATTCAAAACTTGCTTGGGAAGGAATATTTGTTGGAAATATCTTGCTGCAATGCTCTAACACACTGTAAAGTGTTTTATAAAACCAATGAATATGTTAGTATATCTAATCCAAAAACAAATATTTTCCGAATAGAGGCTTATCAATTTTTGAAGATTTTCCTTATATTGTTTGTGAGAAAATAACAACATCGGAATATAACGATCACTTTAACTCCTATGAAATTTATAATGGTACAGAAATATTTTATGTTTATAAAATAAACCAGTTTGATGGCCCACCATCTTGCCATTTTTCAAATCCAAATGGGAAAAAATTTGATCTTCCAAAATTTTTCTGATTTGTTTTTATTACATCGGAAACATATCAAAAAGAAAACAGTAAAAAATCATCTAAAAAACTCAAACTTTGAAGTTACAAATTTGGAACTTAAAATGGATTATTTGAAAAACTATTTTTCGAAAGTTGAAAGTTAAGATTAATTATTTTTTTGCTTTTATAGTTGAAAAAATAATATGTTACATATGTAGATGTACATAAAATATAATATATGAATGTACACTAATAAAATAATTTTAAGAAAAACATATTCTGATATTTGATATTAATAAAAAAATTTAAAATAAATGTAACGGTTTTTCTATTTCCTTGGAATACTCAGGTGCAAATCAAAATTTGTAAGTATAATTACATCGAACAGAAAAATATAAAATGCTGACTTCATTTTTCTGAAAACAAAATTATTGTTGGCCAACATCGATCGCCTTCAAAGTAATTTTAAACCGAGCACAATAATTTTCACACAAAAGTGTTTTATAATTAACTAGCTGAGCCGCCAGGCTTTGCTCGGGTCTTTATTTTTAAGGTTCCCGTTCTCGTTCTGTCCAGTAGTTTCTAGGTTTCCATTTCCAGCTCCGTTCCTGTGTGAATTTTCCGTTCCCGTGGAAATATGTGAATGAAATATAAGTCTATGTCACTGAAAGATGATGTAACATCCCAGAGTTGAAAGAATTTTTAAAGTAGGCCAAGTAACTTTATAGTTCCCGTTCCTGTGGCATTATAGGGATGAAATATAGATTAAGTTACTGATGACGAATTTGATAATGATCGTTGTTGATAAACAACGTTTACGTGTTTAAAACATCAGAATTGTGTTTCATCTATATCTACAAAGTAGGATGTACGTATGTATGTATGTATGTATGTCCGGGGTAAACTCCTAAACCACCCAACGGATTTTTATGAAATTTTCAGGGTAAACATAGTTTAGTCCAGAGATGGTTCCGTTCCCAGCCCCGTTCTTGTGGGAATGGGGAAATCAAACCTTGACAGGAACCATCTCTGGACTAAACTGAAAATTTCATAAAAATCCGTTGGGTGGTTTAGGAGTTTACCCCGGACATACATATATACATACATACGTACATCCTACTTTGTAGATAGATGAAACACAATTCTGATGTTTTAAACACGTAAACGTTGTTTATCAACAACGATTATTATCAAATTTGTATAAAGTCAAGCACAAAAATTGTTACAGCAACATTTTCATACTCAAGGAAACACGTTTGTGATGCTTTTAACACCATAAACTTTGTTGGTTAGTAATGAGTTTGAGTATTTTCCTTTTAGTTCTAGCACAAAAATTCTTCCACCAGCATTTTCATACTCAAAAAAACACGGTTTGTATGTTTCTAGTATCACAACCGTTGTTGTTTAACAATGTTTTTGCTCAATGTTTAAACACGAAATTGAAAATGGCGTTGTTGATTTAAGCAATGAAAATTGTAGCATTTCAATAAATAAAATGAAAATGCCAGCTTGTTTAATTTAAGTATGTTCCTGCTTGACGCAAAAACAAACAAGTTTCCTGTTTGATTTGACCAAGGTTTTTCTTTCGGTGTGACAAAAGCAAATCTATATTTGGTTGGCCTCAGACATTTAACAGTGTACACTCTAAGCGAATGACTCTGGTTTCAGTCAACAGATGGGTGTTTTTTACGTAAGTATCCGTGTTTTATTGATGGCTATAGTTTCCTCTGCTCAGTGCTCACCCCAGTGAAGTACTTATAGAAACTTAGCTGGTGGGTACATGTCGGTGTAAAGCATAGGGCCTGACCAACATCTTACGTTAGCAGTCTCGATTTCGACAAGCTCTCTCCAGTTTTTTACTCTACGGGGCAGTTTATTCACAGTGGGTTAAAACAGCAATTTGGTTATCAAGAATTCATGAATTAGAATATGTTATAAACAAAACCTGGGGCCGAATTACGGCACACGCTATCGAATAAGTCGTATCGGAATTATGGGAATTTGGTATTACCGCTCACGATATCGAGTCATCTAGTACCACAATTCGGCATTCTCTCATCAATTATCGATCGGAATTTCATTCGATGCATAAAGTGCTCTCTAATTCATACATGAAAGACTATCGAAACCATCTATTATCAATATTTCATTTAATAACACCATCCGAGTGTATTTTATGTTTAAATGTTCCGAAATTCTTACTAAATATTGTCTTTTTTTAAAAAAGGCATGAATTTTACCTACCAAAAAATAATGAAATAAGTATAAAGAGACACCAGCGACATCTATGAATTAATAGAAACTCGAAATTTACTAGTGAATATTCGATGATACTAGTACAATTTTAAAGAGCAATACGATACGAGAGGTCACGTATGCTGTAATTCCAAAATGGTTACTCACTCACTCGATCTCTAATGCCACTCACTTACTCGATATCGTGAGCTGTAATTCGGCCCCTGTTTGTTCACCTTTTTTACGGCTTGGTTAAGAAATGATGGATAGTGAAAAAACAGTGCAATTTTCCAGTGGATAAATAATAAAAAAAAAAATAAAAAAAAAAAATAAGTTGGCGCAACACAGTGAGGAGCCTCAGGGCTATGCGCATCTCTCACAACCATGCCTTTTGAGGGAATGGAGGGGACCTACAATTTTCTGCCGGTTCCGAAAGGCTAATCGAGAAAGCGCTTTTGATGACAATGAATGAATTTATGTACTAACAGAGGATTGACAGTAGACAAGCTAACCATCACACTGAGGGTACCACATTTTAAAGCGAAATAAATTGAATATCTATCTAAAAAAAAAAAGGATTTTCTCTATCCCGACTAGACTAAACTTTTTCTAGAAATTGATCATTCGCTTCCCTAAAATTGTTTTCTTATTTCAGCGCAACCACCTTACTTCTCTCTTTTTATGCTATTTTTACCATTTGGTGGTTTGTTTTTAAATTAAAGGTTGTTTTGACACAACCAACTGTTCTCCGCTCAAAATCTTGACAAAAAATCAGTATCATACCTACACGGAACGTAATTAATCGTTTTATTTATTTGGGTGCTGTGCAACCCAAACAGTGTGCATTTTTTTTTTTTTTTAAATTAATTTTTGACCGAAATGAAGCCGATTGCCTGGGGCACCTGATTTTTGGACGGAACTTTGAGTATCCAATGTGATGTTAACCAATTGGAAACGATTAAGGTTAGCATTTAATGCCAACATCATAGAAGCAATCCGTGAGCTACAAGCCCGAAACCATCATTACGGTCTTAAAAAACTGAGGTGACTTGAATGCACAACTGCGAAGGAATGATTACTTATAAAAATTCTAGCTGTGCCCGCTACCTCGTCTGAGTGGAATAGTTACTTTCGGCAGTATTTTAAATTTTAGCCTATTTATTTTGTAAATTAAACACATGCATGTATTAAAAAACTGAATTACATTAATTCATTTAAGAAAAATCATTTTAATCGGTTTAGTAATTTGGACGGGAGATGGTAACATAGAAAGACGGACAGACAGAGTTCCTTTCACATTTATAATATTAGTTAGGATTCTGACTAGAATACAGAAACAATTAAATTCTAAAACTTCGTTAATCATGTAGGTAACAAACTTACAGATAGTAAATATTGATTTATTTGAAGCATTATAAGTACATATTTAACAATCATGTACAGACGTAGTGTTCAAAATTTCAAAAGGATAGTTTTTGCAGTTATGAAGGGCATCTATTTTAAAAACGAAATTGAGCCGAAAACGATAGGTTGAGCAGGTATATAAATATTCACAACGTCACGTCCTCAGTTTCCCCCGATCGAATTGAGATTTTGACACAATATTCTTGAGAAATTTTGCATTAATTAAAAAAAAAAAAAAACAAATGCAATAAAGAAAATCAAACCTCTCCTCACCTCTTAACTAAGTGTGGTGTCTGTAGAGCAATATCTAGCATTTCTGTCTGTATCGCAGGAGGAGGAGCCACGTTTTCTAATATAGCCGTTCAAAATCGACACGAAATGGTAGGTCCTTGAAATATATTAGATCACGATATAGCTTTTATAGCTTTCTGCGGCACCCTAGTTATGTTATTTGACTTTCCTATTCAATCAAGTTCTGTTGTCTCAATCAGTTAAAACATGTTATCAAAACTTTTGCACACACTTCTTCCTGGCCATGGTTTTGCTGATTGCATAATTTATTGAAAAATAAACCCTTTTAGACCAGGGTCGATAATTTTTGAAACAAAAAAAAATTATAGTAGAATGAAACAAATTATAAGAGGTAGAGAATAAATCAAAAAAAAAAGGAAAAATAAATTACGGGCGATCTGAGGTCGGGAAGGGGGAGGGGGGAGCATTTAAGGGTAAAAATTGGTTAATCTCGATTTTCGGTAAAACTGCAAGTCTTGAGAAAAAAAGTTAAATGACAAAGTTGTAGGTTTTAAAAAGATCTACAACTTTTGTAAAGACACTTTTTTCACATAACCTCAAAATGTATGTGAAAAATTCGAATAACTGAGTTTTTGGTTTTTTATTTTTATCTTTTGCAAAAAACTTATTTTTTCACGAAATTTAGTGAAAACATACCTTTGTATATTCCAAACATACAGTAATTTTTTTGATTTGCAATATTTATTTTTTCACCTTATTTTGACAAAATATCGAAAAAATCACCCTAATTTTCAATCGAAAAATCTCACGTCAAAATATCTGCTTTTTTAAAAAAAACTGGTGTTTTTCTTATTCGTTGAAATCTCTACTTTCAGATGGTTAAAAAAAAAATATACATTACTATGGTAAATGTATTTTGCTAGCTCGTAGCAGAAAAGACTGTAGAAAGCTTATTGGCGTTGCCAGCGGGCACTTCTCTTTTGCCAAGCATTTAAACGTGTTAGGCTTAAGTGTATTTATTTAACTTTTTTTCCTAAGACTTGCAGTTTTACCGGAAATTGAGATAAACCAATTTTTACCCTTAAATGCTCCCCCCCTCCCCCTTCCCGACCACAGATCGCCCGTAATTTATTTTTCCTTTTTTTTTTTATTTATTCTCTACCTTTTCCAATTGGTTTCATTCTACTATAATTTTTTTTTCTTTTTTTACCATTTTAAAAATTATCGACCCTGTGCCTCTGTTCTGTATCTTTGGCGATAAGTTTTTGTTTTTGTTTTTTTTTTTTTTTTTTGTTGGAGGTTTTTAAAATACCAGCTGGAGCACTCAGACCTAAATACCGGTCCATTGTACTACCAGATAGCAACCTTCTATTTGTTATAGCTTTCCAGATGTTCGGAGAAAAGCCAAAAGACGCTGCCATGATAAGGAGCCTAAGTTGCCAGCTCTCACCATATCTGCGCCGAGTATCTGTAACCTCATGCGAGAAAAAGCAGGACATTCACAGAGGAAGTGCTCTGCGGTGTCCTCATCCTCTCCACAAGATTCACAGAGTGTGGTATCACTTAAGCCTAACACGTTTAAATGCTTGGCAAAAGAGAAGTGCCCGCTGGCAACGCCAATAAGCTTTCTACAGTCTTTTCTGCTACGAGCTAGCAAAAATTTTGCAGTCTTCTTACTAACGTTGGGGAGCATACGCTTGGTTTGTCTGCATCCAATGGAGGCATGCCATCTTCACAGATCCAATCGTTGATTGAAGCTCTCACTGAGGACGCTGGCAAACCTAGCGACGGTTCAGGTCCTGAGAAAGCTGTCTGAGATCCCTGCCTAGCGAGTTCATCGGCGATCTCATTTCCAGTTATGCCGTGATGGCCCGGAACCCAAATGAGACTCAAGGAATTTAATCTTCCGATCGCATTCAGAGAGCTCTTGCATTCCTGGATCACTTTCGAAGTGGTTAGGGGGTTGAGAAGGGCCTTAAGCACAGCTTGGCTGTCGCTGCAAACAAAGATACTTCTCCCCGTCCATCCATTGTTCGTTACGTGGCTCAAGGCCATTAGGATAGCATAAGCCTCCGCTTGGAAAACGGATGCGTATGATCCCAAAGATGAGTGCAGTCGTATGTCGTCGTTCTCAACAAAGGCACCAGCACCAGAACCCTCGTCGGTTTTGGAGCCATCTGTGAAGATACGATAACAGTTCTTTCCAGGCTCAGATTCTGGAATGAACCAGTCCTGAACCGAAGGAAAGTTGACTGAGTAATTTTGACGCAGTTTGAGCCTTGGGATCATCGTGTCAGACGGCATATCCATTAGACGTGAGTCAAAAGATATGCTGCTTGCGAGCTCCTCAAAGCTCCGAATTGTGCCAGAGACCACATCTCTTTAAACGAGAAACTGTCTTTAGAGTACACCCCATGATGTCGGTATCAAGGGGAGGAAGATTCAACAGTGCGTCGAGAGCAGCTCCCGGTGTGCTGGGGAAGGCCCCCGTAACACCCAGACAAATTGTTCTTTCAAGTTTGGCAAACGAGGCAATAACGTATTTACGCGAGAACTTATTCCACCAAACAACTGACGCATAGGAGATGATTGGTCTTATCATAGCCGTATAGATCCAAAGGACCCTTTTCGGTGAAAGACCCCATGTCTTGCCAAAGGCTCCTTTACATTGCCATAAAACTGACAGTGCTTTAGTAGATTTAGACTCGACATGTTTCGACCAAAGAAGTTTGTTATTCAGGATTACTCCGAGATGTTTGACTTCATTTGAAAAGGGAATGTTGACGCCTTTAAGGGTGAGACCAGTCAATTTTCTACGTCTCGTGAAGAGGACCACCTCGGTTTTAAGAGGATTGACGGAGAGACCGTTTCTAACACACCAGGTGGTGTCAATCATATAAAGCGCGGCCTGTGCTCGGGAACAGACAGCTTGGAGGCTGGAGCCAACCGAGAGCACGGCGACGTCGTCTGCATATGCTTGGGCATGAACGTTAGAACCATTAAGCATTACAAGTAGAGAGTCGATCAACATGCACCACAGAAGAGGAGATAAAACGCCACCTTGGGGACAGCCCTTATTCACTCCCGTTGCAACATATTGTCCACATTCCGCCTCAGCGATTACGGTTCTCTTCATTAGCATTGCTTTAATCCACAACACTAATGACTCGTCCACACCGTGTTCTCTGGCAGCATTGCACATACCATCGAAGCTAGCATTGTCAAAAGCACCTTGAATGTCGATGAAAATTCTTTCCTGTCAAGCGCGCATTCAATCCTGCTAACAAGATTTTGAAGTGCGGTCTCGCAAGATTTTCCTCTTTGGTAAACTAATGGGTCTAAAGCTCTTGGCGAGTGAGTAGTCTTGTTTACCAATTTTTGGTATGAAGGCGACTCTAACACTCTGCCATGGAGTTGGTATATACCCTAGGGCTAAACTACCAGTGAAAATATTTTTCAAAGTAGGAAGCAAAAGGTTTATACTTTCCTGAAACATAGCTGGGTAAACACCGTCAGTGCCAGGTGACTTGAAACTGTCAAAAGATGCCACGGCATATTTGATGGCTTCGTCGGTAACAACTAACGATGACGTGTACCAGCTATGTCGAGTGGATTTATCGGATTCACCTGATCTAAGGGAAATAGATTGCTGTGGTCCGATTGATATCTGGTTTCCTGGAAAATGAGTTTCCAGCATAAGACTGAGTGTCTCTGCCTTGGACTCGGTATAGGAACCGTCTGATTTCCTGAGCGTTTCTAGTTTGTTTACCTTGCTTCTTTTAAGGGCTTTAGTAAGTCGACTAGTTTCACTGAGTGTTTCTATACTTTCACAGAATTCTTTGTAAGAGGCATTCTTTGATCTTCGAATTAACCTTTTAAAGTCCTTCTGTTTATATCGATACAGGTTCCAGTCGACATCTGATTTGGTCTTGAGGGACCTATTCAAAATACTTCTGGTTTCCCTGCGAAGTTTCTGTAGTTCATTGTTCCACCACGGAACCATAGATCTACTAGGTAATTGTCTAGCTGGACATGCCAGCTCGAAGCTACTTGTAAGGGCACAATTCACTTCTAGAACGGCATCTTCCACTTTTTGTGATGTTGAGAGCTTAGGTAGAGTTTAGACGAAATTACCGAGCTCATCGTTGAAAAGTGTCCAGTTAGTTTTTCTGGGATTTCTTGTAACTAAAGGAGTGGGAATCACATTTTCTACATGGAATTGAATGTATCTGTGGTCTGAGAGTGACACGTCCAGCAATACTTTCCAGTTGGTAATCTCCTTGTCATTTCTGTTAGATAGTGTCAAGTCAATTACGTCCTGTCGTATAGCCGTAACAAAAGTTGGCGTATTACCAACATTGTTAATGTCTAAGTCAGAAGACAGAATGTAATTAAGAAGATGGTTGCCTCTCATGTTGCATTTGACGCTGCCCCAAACTATGTTTTGAGCGTTTGCATCACAACACATGATAAGCCCCAACTTCCGGTTTTCACAAAACTCCACCAAATCCACAACCTGTCTTGAGGGAGGGGGAAGAATGGAGTTCCAGGGAAAATAAACTGACGCAACGACGAAAGTTTTCCACTCACCGTTCGTTTCGTAGTTTATCATAGCCGCAACCAGGTCTTGACCACAGAAGTGATCAAGTTTAGTTGCTGCAAAAGAGCTCGGTATGATGAGACAGGTCCGGGGTAAGTCAGACCGTTCCTCATAGAGAATATTGAACCCTCGTAGCCCTCCAAGACCAAGAACTCGGCCCTTCCAGGCCCATGGCTCTTGGATTGCTACGAGGTGAGTTTTTGTATTCAACACGGAAAGCCTGCTACATAGGAGTGCAGTAGCAGCCTTAGAATGTTGAAGGTTTATCTGAGTTATTATCATTGATAAATACTAGTAATCCATCCATCATTTTCACCGATTGGAATTAAGTCGGAAATAAATCCTTCCAAGATGAAAATGCAGACGGGAGTCGTACCTAGCCTTGATGATAGCCACAGAAGCTTGATCTACTCCCACAACAAGGTAAGAACCGTCTTCACCATCCCGATTTCTAGCCTTCTTGTGGTAGTGAACTTTCCACATCGTAGTGTCGATACCATCATTCTGGGTAACGAGGCGTTGTAGCACATCTTCAGTTTTCCTGAGTTGCCCCGGGATAAAGCAGATGGCTTTTGTCAAAACTGGCACCCTGTAAATTTCAAAAGAGGAATTTAGGAGGGGTGGAATTTTGGGCACAGAAGCACGTAGCCAGTCAGCGGTCTGCTGATTAGAACACTCGACCAAAAAGGTTCCGTCCTCCAAACAACATCCCTCAGATTGGATCTGCGTACTCTCTGCCATAGCCAGCTCCCACAGATGATCTTCACAGTGCTTGCGCTCTATGATGGTCATGCTGTTGTCATTGCCAGCCTTACATATACGCACTTTGAAAAGCGAGACAGCCGCTCTTTTATAGGGCAGCCGTCTTTTATTTCGCTGTGCGACGGATTTTGCTCCTTTCGAGGCTTTATCCCGTCCGGTCAGTGTCCGTGGACCAGACTGACTAGCAGTCACGGTTTCATTCACCAACGTTTCGGTTGGACCTCCAGGAGTTTTGACCATGCCGGCTTCATCCCTTCCAGCCAGTGTCCGTGGACCGAATTCGCAAGCCTTGCGACCTGTTCCTTCAGTTTCATTCACCGACTTTCCAGTTAGACCAACAGGAAGATTTGCAGAGCTTCCGGAAACCTTCTTCCTTTTGACCCTGTTCGCGTTTGCAGAAATTTGGGTGACTTCGGTTACAGGAGACCGTCCTGAATTGGTGGGTGAGACCTCTTCCGACCTGTCCCTTTTCGCCGCCGTCACCAAAGGCTTGCAGCTTAATTCAGTGCCTTCGGCCACCTTGGTGTCCTCTTTGCATTGAGCCTTTGCCGCTCGCCTTCTCTCCAGCTTTTGTTGGCGCTTGGAAAGCTGTTCTCCAGAGGATGTCATCGTTGGAGTGGGATACACTTGTTCAGCTTCACTTAGTCCGGTGATAGCACCGCTCTGGTCAACAGCTAAGCCCGGATGAGAGATTAGCATTGGAGGTAATACCTCCGAGCTGCCTTCTTCATCTTTCCAGTTTAGACCACGAAGAGCTTCATGGAGAGAACTGCAGGAGTCATCGGTTACGGTACCTTCGACTCGCGTGTATCCACCAGTAAAGGTGTGCGTTTGTATGTCAGATGGGGCCTCCAGAATCCGTGCCCCTGCCGTAGTGAAGACTACGGGTGGATTTTCGCTTTTACGATTGCCACCTGTGCCCCTGTTCTGTAACTATCGCATCGATAAAATTCGTCGAGAAACGGTGAGATTTGAAACGAAATTGGTTTTATCGCATCATCGGGGTTCTGTAAGCGATGACAGGCGATAACTTTATCACGCGAAACGAACTGGAATGAAAATACTGGAAAGGCGGTAAAAACGGGTTTCTGTATAGTCAAAAGTCGATATCCTTTTCATTTTATACGTCAAATTTTATCACTGGGTTCGTAGCAGGCGATAAGACAAGAGGATGATTATGGCTGAGCACAAAAAGGTAAAATTAATATAAAAATATTGAAATGTTAGGGACTTATATTAAAATTTAAATTTTAAAGATGTACGCGAATATCAAAAGCGCAAAAAGAACTGTTGGTAGACTTCATGCTGCAAAATAAATGAGCGAATTCCTAACGCAAGATTTGCCAAGCAAGTATGCTAAGCAAAAATAATCCCAAATAAAATTTGCAATGCAATTAAAAGTATGCAAGTGTTTTTTGATAGCTGCACAAATTCACTTACAACTGCGGAAAAAAAGCAATATACTACGTCATAAACAAGATTGAGAGATAGACTTATCGCCTTCCATTGGAAATTCCAGTCAAACTGAAACCGAAACTGAAAGTTATCGCATGCACTTATAGAAACCCAGTTTTTTCCAGGGGCGATAAAGAGGGAATGAATCGTTTAATTTTTTAACGATGCGATAACTTATCGCCAAAGATACAGAACAGGGGCACTGGAGAATAAAAATCCTTTGGGTTATCTTCCATACTGTTTTTTGATCAATGCTTGGTTTTCATTCATTTTCCCCATCCTTCGACCACCTTTCGGCATCGAGCTCGGTTCAAATAAACTACTTAAGCCCCCCCACCGCGACAAGGTGACTGATCGTCGGGAAGGTGGCGATAAGTTACCTTGTATATTTATTCTATAGTACTATCACAGTTCATTGTTATTTTCAAAATGAATTTGGAATGTTGTCCACAACTTTTTTTCATATAGCTTTGTATAGGAAAAAAAAGTCGTGGACAACATTCCAAATTCATTTTGAAAATGAGAAATGAACTGTGATAATACTATATGTAGAATAAATATACAAGGTAAGTTATCGCATCGTTAAAAAATGAAACGATTCATTCCCTCTTTATCGCCCCTGGAAAGAACTGGGTTTCTATAAGTGCATGCGATAACTTTCAGTTTCGGTTTCAGTTTGATTGGAATTTCCAATGGAAGGCGATAAGTCTATCTCTCAATCTTGTTTATGAAATTTGTTGTATAAATTAAAGTGAGCAGTCTGGCGTCTAGCAAAAGGTTGGGCGAGTTCCTAAACGCAAGTCTTGCACAAATTATGTGAAGCAATCAGTTCTTAAATGCCGACAAGAAAATCTCTTCAAAGCAGAATGTCCCAAAACGTAGTATATTGCTTTTTTTCCGCAGTTGTAAGTGAATTTGTGCAGCTATCAAAAAACACTTGCATACTTTTAATTGCATTGCAAATTTTATTTGGGATTATTTTTGCTTAGCATTAGACTTGCTTGGCAAATCTTGCGTTTAGGAATTCGCTCGTTTATTTTGCAGCATGAAGTCTACCAACAGTTCTTTTTGCGCTTTTGATATTCGCGTACATCTCTAAAAATTTAAATTTTAATATAAGTCCCTAACATCTCAATATTTTTATATTAATTTTACCTTTTTGTGCTCAGCCATAATCATCCTCTTGTCTTATCGCCTGCTACGAACCCAGTGATAAAATTTGACGTATAAAATGAAAAGGATATCGACCTTTGTATATATATTTTCTATAGTAATATCACTTTCCAATATTTGGTATTAACATTGTTCGTCACTAGGGTGCGCCAACTCCGGCGGAGAAAAAGGAATCAGCTGTTATGCTCATGGTGGAATGTATCACTTTAGGTGAGCATTTTCTATGGGTTAGAAAGTAATGCATATATGATGAAATTTAAACGTTGTTATTTGCTTCCTACTCTTACATATATGACTTGAAAAATGGGCTTGTGGAACACATTGCAAATTTTGTGGACTACTTTCGACTTCCAAGCTCCGGGAAAAATATTGGAAAGTGATAGTACTATAGAAAATATATATACAATGTATCCACTTTTGACTATACAGAAACCCGTTTTTACCGCCTTTCCAGTATTTTCATTCCAGTTCGTTTCGCGCGATAAAGTTATCGCCTGTCATCGCTTACAGAACCCCGATGATGCGATAAAACCAATTTCGTTTCAAATCTCACCGTTTCTCGACGAATTTTATCGATGCGATAGTTACAGAACAGGGGCACTGGTCTATTTCCACAGTTCATGGAATTGCATTCGATAAATGCTACGCACCTAGGTTTCATTTCTGGAACTAATATACTCGGAACCACTGACGGAACTCAGCTTTGTTTAGAATTTATCAAATGCTTCTTTTGCTTAAAAGCTACACACAGTTTTGAGTGGTTGTATTCGCTCAGCTGCCTCATTTGGAAGTTCTATAAAGCTCTTAAGCCTTCAAAGCTCTGTAAGTTCCACTTTCACATTCACACACAAAAATTAATATAGGGTGATTATGATTATTTGAAGTGAATTTTGTAAAAGATGTCGATAAATCAGAGATTGCTAAAGGGGATGTTCTTAAAACGCTTGGCTACAAAAAAAACAATTACTTCATTGAAATATTGACGAGAGAAATGAGAAAAGTTATATATTGGCTTTTAACAGTTTTTGCATTTCCTTTACTGTAGGCTCGTTACACTCCTTATATTCCGAATGATTGGTTATTTTGATGTTAAAAGTCGCTTGACACCAACGATATTAGAATTTACTGATTTTGTTTCCATTTTAGCATTTTTCGAACAAAAACTCATCAATCTTATTATCAGGCGCGAGCACAAATAATAACGCAGATGATCTGCCGACTCGTGAACATTCCCACATTTATAATTGACCATGGGAAAAACATTCAACGATTGACCTTGTGATTTATTTATGTGGTCATTGCGAATGCAAAACGGGTCGGAAACGATAATGGGATCCTTAAAACTATTTGACCAATTTCAAAAGTTCTTTCGAATTTTTGATGAAATATTTCGAAGGGGTACTTAACATGTACTATATTTTATCCGCACATTCCCACGAAAACAGAAGGACGGGAACGTTAAAAATACAGACCTAAAAAACGCCATTAATGTCGAGGGATAAGGGGTGGTATATATGAGTATGTCTAAAGCAGTCCAGAGTGTTCAACGAAGATCTCCACTGACTCATAAACTTGCTAATATTTGGACTATGCTTAGTATCTGTCACGATAAGTCAACTTTTTTTTTAACGCTTCGAAAATGGCAGAGCCCCAGACACAACGGTTTGCATTATAATAAAAATTTAAGTTGAGCCTTTTCTGTTCATCGTTGTTCTTACCATCATTAGTTCAAAAGAAATTTTATTTAAACACCCGCCAGCCGGGCACCTTGAGACATTTCATTTTACTGACGTTTTAGACCAGGGTCGATAATTTTTGAAACAAAAAAAATTATAGTAGAATGAAACAAATTGGAAAAGGTAGAAAATAAATCAAAATAAAAAGGAAAAATAAATTACGGGCGATCTGAGGTCGGGAAGGGGGAGGGGGGAGTATTTAAGGGTAAAAATTGGTTAATCTCGATTTCCGGTAAAACTGCAAGTCTTAGGAAAAAAAGTTAAATGGCAAAGTTGTAGGTATTAAAAAGATCTAAAACTTTTGTGAAGACACTTATTTCACATAACCTCAAAATGTATGTGAAAAATTCGAATAACTGAGTTTTTGGTTTTTTATTTTTATCTTTTGCAAAAAAACTTATTTTTTCACGAAATTTAGTGAAAACATACCTTTGTATATTCCAAACATACAGTTATTTTTTTTTTGATTTAAAATATTTATTTTTTCAGCTTATTTTGACAAAATATCGAAAAATCACCCTAATTTTCAATCGAAATATCTGCTTTTTTGAAAAAATTTGTGTGTTTCTTATTCGTTGAAATCTCTACTTTCAGATGGTTAAAAAAAATATATACATTACTATTGTAAATGTTCTCAGAAAATGCAAAAAATGAAAAAACCCAAATCCGAATAAATTTTTTTTTAATTTTAAGAAATTTAGAATTTACACTTTAATTACTAGAAAAACGTAAGATTTCATGTTATACTGATTAACAAAAAAATTGCTAATCGAAATATACTACTATGATGAACAACCACATATTTTAATAAAGTTTAAGACATCTAGAGAGGCCATCGTAGAGGCCTATTTATTTCTATTTTAAGATTATTTTTTTATTTCGTGGCAGCTGTAAAAACTGTTAGCCAGTATTTAAGATACAGAGCAGTGAGTAAAATCGTTTTATCGGTATGGATGACTCTTTTTGTATTATCTGCAATAAGGCAGATGATAAGCAGGTCTATGAAATAAAAAAAACAGCTTTGAATCGTTTAGTGGGGTCTAGCAAGAAAAGAATCGATAATAAATACAAAAAATTTGAGACTTTGACATCAGCTTTTATTCATCGAACTTGTCAAAGTCAATATAATGATGAGACTGCAATAGTAGTAGTAGTTGTAGTTCAAGACATAGAAAATCAAATGAAGGAAAAGTAATAAATAAAGACGCTCTTAGATTTAATTTTCAATCTCATTGCTTTCCCTGCGGTAGGTTTTCTGGTAATGTTTCAAAAAAAAAATTTCATATGTTCAAAGTAACGATACAAGGGATAATATTTTACAGTATTGTAACGTGAACCCAACATTTTATACCAATTTCCTAATCGAAAAACGTTCAACCGAAAACACAACTGGCAACACTTTAATGGAATGGTATAAATGACAGGCGTTGCTTGTAAGCCAGTGTGTGTGAGTGTAGAGAGACAGACAGACAGAGAGTAGACAGCAAATGTGGCGACAATGTAGAAGTTACTGGAGAGTTCTAGATGGCGTGTCATTCGATATAAATAGCCCGCCCGAGGCAACCAGAAGTCAGTCTTGTTTATAGAGTGATAAAGTTAAGAGTAAATACAAGTGATAGTCCAAAAATCGAGTTGAGTTCAAATAAAGTGTATATCGAAAGTAGATACTGAATAAAAGTGGTAGAAATAAAGTAATAAGTGAAGTTTTATTTTTGCGAACTAAGCGCACGTTACATTGGTGTCAGAAGTGTAAATAAAACTTATTTGACTAGTAAAGTGTAAAAAAAAAAAAAAAAAAAAAAGTAAAAAGAAAATAATAATTATATACAGTGAAAATGGGTAAGTTGTTAGAAGAGCTCACTTGCATTGAGCTTAAAAGTGAGTTAGGTAAGCGAAATCTTTCTAGAGCGGGATCGAAAAATGAGCTCGTCCTGCGCTTGCGTAACTATTTGGAACAGCAAGGGGAAGACGTAAACACTTTTGTTTTTGAAACAGAAGTGGAAGAAGAGGAAGTAAGTGAAAATATAGATTTTTCTAGTATGATGAAACTTTTGTTAGAACAACGAAATGAGCAAAAGAAGGAACAGCAGAATGTTCTCGAACAACTTGAAGCACAACGAAACGAGCAAAAGAAGCTGATTGAAGAACAACGAAACGAGCAAAAGAAGCTGATTGAAGAGCAACGAAGCGAGCAAAAGAAAGAACAGCAGAATGTTCTCGAACAACTGGAAGCACAACGAAACGAACAAAAGAAAGAACAACAGAACATTCTCGAAAGACTCGAGGCGCAACAGAATGTTTTGGAAGGTCAGAAAAACATTCTAGAAAGCAAATTGGGTAACATTGAGAAAAATGTTTGTGGCCTAGAAAAACGCATTGAATGTGTTGAGAAACGATTTTCCAAGCTTGAGAGTCAATGCGAAAGTCAGCTTGCCACTTTGGAGAAACGAATCGAAAACATGGCTAAGGAACTAGACCAGATGCGGAAAATGGAGCTACGGAAAACTTGTGGAGATTGTGTAAGGCAAAGAGAAGTACAACCACCAACATTCGACGGACAGTCGTCTTGGTCAGTTTACAGGAGACAATTTGAGGCAGCTGCGACAGCAAATGGCTGGGATGACGAAGACAAATACATAGCACTGACTCTTGCTCTTAGAGGACCAGCAGCTGAATTACTTCAAACTGTTCCAGCTGGTAAGAGCTACGATTTCAGTTCTCTCGTGGCAGCTATAGATAAACGCTTTGGTGATAGCCACTTGAAAGAGGTCTTCCGAGTCCAACTCAATAGCAGAGTCCAGAAAAGGGGTGAAAGTCTACAGCAGCTCCAAGCAGACGTCGAAAGACTGGCTCACCTGGCATACCCGGATGCTGGAGAAGAAATCATCAACCATCTGGCTGTTGAGTCCTTCGTTCGTGCCATTTCTGACAAACATCTTCAGAGATCTGTGCGAACTGCTAGAACACGAACTCTTTCTGAAACTCTAGAGTTTGCATTAATGATGGAAGCATCTGAGCAAGCTTCTCAAATGGTACATTGTCAAAGAGAAGCCATATTCGAGGCGGGATCATGCCCAGGAATTAAGCTACAAAGGAACCAGCGGCACGGACTTGCCAGATGCTGGAATTGTAATAAGACGGGGCACTTACAGCGACAATGCCGGTTGCCACCAATCAAAACTGAAACTGCTTGTCGACGTTGTGAAGTCCAAGAAAATCAATCCGCGAGCTGTAGAGTAAGACCGCAGACTTATCAATACCGAATTGGACATCAGGTAGAAAACCCCCAATGGAATTGCTGGCGGAAAGTAGAGACCAAGACTCAGCGGATGAGAGTGGAACCCATATTCGGATGGAACAAGGAAGAATTGAGGTCTGCTCAAAAGAAGGATCCAGACATCGGACCGATTCTCAAATGGAAAGAGAACAACACGAAACCTGACTGGAACGACATTTCGGACCAAAGCTCTGTTGTCAAAGCTTATTGGGCACAGTGGGACTCGCTTCGCGTGCAAGAAGGCGTACTCCAGCGCAAATGGGAATCTCCTGACGGTAAATCCTTTGTAATGCAGCTTATTGTTCCTCAATCGAAAATCAAAGAGGTTTTACAAAAGATGCATAGAAGCCCTACAGGAAGCCACCTGGGAGTCAACAAGACGCTGGAGAATGTGCGAAAACGCTTTTACTGGCTGCATGTTAGAGGTGACGTGGAGAAGTGGTTCCGAAATTGTTATGTCTGTGATTCAAACATAGAGGTGGGTAGGCTTACAGATGGACCTAAAAGAACAGGGACATGGGCCACAGAGTATGGCGACCGGATGAAGACTCGGTACGACACAAAAGCGACAACGGCAGGATTCCGAGCAGGAGATCGTGTGTGGCTTTATAATCCTCATCGTCAAAAGGGATTGTCACCGAAACTTCAGCAAAACTGGGAAGGTCCTTATACTGTAGTCACGAGGATTAACGACGTGGTTTACCGCATCCAAAGAGGACTAAGAGGCAAGTTAAAAGTAGTTCATTGTGACAGGCTGCATCGATATAGTGGCGAGGCTGCAGATGGAATTATTCGGGACGAACAATCCTAAGGAGGGGGCAGTGTAACGTGAACCCAACATTTTATACCAATTTCCTAATCGAAAAACGTTCAACCGAAAACACAACTGGCAACACTTTAATGGAATGGTATAAATGACAGGCGTTGCTTGTAAGCCAGTGTGTGTGAGTGTAGAGAGACAGACAGACAGAGAGTAGACAGCAAATGTGGCGACAATGTAGAAGTTACTGGAGAGTTCTAGATGGCGTGTCATTCGATATAAATAGCCCGCCCGAGGCAACCAGAAGTCAGTCTTGTTTATAGAGTGATAAAGTTAAGAGTAAATACAAGTGATAGTCCAAAAATCGAGTTGAGTTCAAATAAAGTGTATATCGAAAGTAGATACTGAATAAAAGTGGTAGAAATAAAGTAATAAGTGAAGTTTTATTTTTGCGAACTAAGCGCACGTTACATTCGTAGGATGGATAAAAAAGTGGCCACAATGTCTCATTGTATCATCAGATCTGTAAGGCCACGTTCTTTTTTATCTCCGATTTTACTTGGTTTGTCGTCGATGATTCACAAAAAATATGCCTCTAAAGGATTAATCGACTCATTATCTAATTTAGGTTTGTGTTCCTCATATAAGGAAACTTTGCGCTTCGAAGCATCAATTATCAAGGACCCTGTTAATCATACATTTTCTCCTGATTCATACGTTCAATTTATTTATGACAATGCGGATCATAATACATGCACGATTGATGGTAAGAATACTTTCCATGCAATGGGTGGAATAATGGTTGTCACTCCAGCGTCTAGTGTTACTTCAAATAAAGCCATTTGTAGATTAAAAGAGATTCCATCTTCTGAAGAGATAGGGGAAATTGGATTTGTGAAATTGAAACGTTTTGAAAACAAAAATTCCGATGGATTGAAAATAGTTCAGATAGACAGGACCGGATTAAGATTTGTGCCGCCCTGGGGCACTGATGAAAGTGCCGCCCTATTACTTAAATTTTATTTAATAGTTTTGATATCTTATTTTTTAAGAATAAGAATTACTAATTGATTGCAGGAAATTTATTATGTATTATATATCATTTATTATACATAATGTTTTATTTATATTTATTCTTTATTTACTTATATTATATTATTTATTATATACTATAGCAATATAAAAAATATTTGTATTTTTTTAGAATCAAGAACGTTTTTATTAGTATTGCGTTATTTTTTTGACAGGCAAACTCGCCTAACTGCAAAATTGTCGATTAAATCTTCACAATCTAAACGTTGAAGCACATCTGATTCTATGCATAGGATCACTAAGCTATTGAGTCTATTTGCACCCATTGTAGAACGTAAAAAAATGTTAACGTTCTGTGCTACACTTTCTTACGGCTAAAGTTAAAAGTATACGATAAGCGATTTCTACGTTTGGAAACTCAGTGTAAAGGTCGTTTGAATGCAGAAGTTTCAGAAGGGTTGGGTTCGATATCCCGTTTTTTATAATCCTGCTTTTTATTTTCCCGCATTTAAAATCCCGTTTTTTTAAGCCCGTTTTGTTATTATCCCGCTTTTTTAAAACCCCGTTTTTAAAATCCCGTTTGTTGAAATCCCGTTTATTAAAAGCCCGCTTTTGTAATCATCACCAGGTGTTTTATTTTAAAAATCGCGCGATTTTTAAAATAAAACACCTGGTGATGATTACAAAAGCGGAATCAAATATTAAAAAGAAGAAAAATATTTGGTCTAGATAATTTTATTGCAAACATTATTATTGTTTTAAAAGAAAAGAACATAATACAAAAATGTAATTCCAAAAAAGATCACAACAAAAAATAACAAAAAAATGATTACAGTTGAATATTGTGAGCTATACGACGCAAATATTCAGTTATTTAAGAGATAAAGAGATGTGTCCCAGCTTGTATAATGCATAGACATTGATAACAAAAAAATGTTCAAACAAAACAAGAAATTTTATTGTTCTCTTGCTTACGCAATAGTTTTTTATGCAGAAAATGCAACAAGAAAAAGAGTTATCAGTTATATATTCAAAGATCTGTCCCAGTTTCTCTGTATAATGGTATTAATAAAAAAAAATGTTCAGACAACAAAACTTTCAACATTTGAGAATTGATATGTAGTGTTTAAATGAACAATATTGAATAATACTTATCCAAATATAAAACGGGCTAAGCGGGATTAAACGGGATTTTAAAAGGCGGGCTTTTGATAGACGGGATTTTGATTAAACAGGATTGTCACGAACGGGATTTTAACAAAACGGTATTTAAGAAGACGGGATTATAAACTTTTTTTTGTCGGGATTTTAAAAAGCGGGATTCCGATACGCTCCCGTTTCAGAAAATCAGAAATTGAATTTTTTTCCATCTTTTTTTCGGTGCAACGAGCGTTGAAATGCACAAATTGGTCTTCTAGTGAGAACTCAAGATCTGAACAATTCATTTTTCTTTAACGTTTAGCTTGTTTACGAGTTTCCCTATTCTCTAAATCATCAAATTCAAATTCAACCGAGAATTTTTCTTGAATCCTTTCATACGCTGTACATCTTTTACGCAATTCAGATCCCAGATTGTCAAGAATGAGATTAAAAATATTAACTCTTTTCTCTTTCTTTGTCGGGAAACTGTTATTTTATAATCTTGAATTTCTGAAATTTTTATAACATTTTTTTCATAGATTTCAAATTCATTTCGCGTATCAGCAACGACTTTGACCAAAGTATGATAGTCATCAATTACATCAGCGATGCTACAGTCAATTTTTTGCTGGCTTACCGCATTAAATTTTGAGCGTAAGAAATGCGAAAGTATCTGCATAAATGCTGTTTTGAGTCGCTCCAACTGAATTCGAATACCTTTAGCTTCTTGACGTGTAATTATATTTTCTTCAAAATCTTCTTCAAGAACAATCAAAGTTTCAATTATTTCAACAAAGTGTTGATTAATTGCTTGAAGCGCTTCATAACAAGCTGACTATCTGGTTGCAGATAAAGAATTTAACGCAATTCTTTTTTCAGTATGAGACTGAAAGACTTCTCAGCTAGCGTCGATGCAGAAAAGAAGTTGTATATAGTTTGTATTGTATTAAAGAATAACGCAGCTTCTGGGGCGCATTCTACTGCTTGAATTAGTTAGGTAATTATATAGAAATTTTTTTAAATTTTGCCGCCCTAGAAAATTTGCCGCCCTGGGCACTAGCTCCGAATGCCCCTAGTGTAAATCCACCACTGCAGATAGAAGATATTTTAGATGTTACGGACAACTATGAAATTTCTTCGGCAGATTTCACATGGTTTTATTCAAAATTTGCAAACAACAAGTCCGATGGTTGGAATGGGTTCATGGAGAAGTTACATACTAAAGTCACTTATCATGCTTCAAAAATTATTCCTGTACCGTTTATAAAAAATCCACCGAGTGATTATGATACTATTTTTACATCGTTGGTAGAAGCGGCTAAACAATGCCAAAAACAAGAGCAAAAGATTCTGTTTGTAACGTTCGATCAACCGCTATACCATAAAGCTCGTGAAATCTTAGCCAGCATTGATTTAGTTAATGATCCCTACAATTTGTCGTCAATCCAAGTAAGACTTGGGGGATTTCATTTATTGATGTCGTTCCTCAGAGCGATTGGATTCATCATGGATGGTAGTGGACTTAAAGAGGCTTTTTGTGAAATATATGCAGAGAACTCATCCGATAAAGCTCTTTCCGGGCACGCCTATGCACGAGCGATCAGAGGACATTTTCTTGTACAGCTCGCCTTGTCTGAATTAATTTTTTCATCGATGGAGTTGTCGGACACAGAAAAGGCGCTAATGGATACATTATGGCTGGATTTAATAACACAAAATTTTGAAGACAAATTGCATCACGAAAATTTTAAGATCATGAAAGAAATATTTATCGAGCATCTAAAATCAGTACAAAAAAGAGGTCCTACCGCAAAACTTTGGATGCAGTACTGGCAAATTAATTAATTGGTTAAAGATTTTATACGGGCTGAACGTACAGGTAATTGGGAATTACATTTAAAGTGCGTGGAAAGAATGCTTCCCTATTTTCATGCAAGTGGGCACTTTTTATACGCAAAATCTGCTCATCTTTATCTCCAAGATATGCGTAAGCTTAAGGACATAATAAATGATGATTATGAATATACGCGATTCACCGAAGGGTTCTTTACAATTAGACGTACTCACAAATTTTGGTCGGGAGTTTGGACGGATATGACGATCGAGCAAGTTTTGATGAGATCTATGAAAACGCAGGGTGGACTTACACATGGTCGAGGTTTGTCTGAAAGTGTTTTATCAAAATTCGTATTAACAATGATCATACTGGTCGAAGTTTGCAATGAAATGGAAGATTTTTGTAATGTTTCTTTTGCAACTACAGAGCAACACACTGATTCCAGAGAATATCGAATAAAAAGAGATGTAGCTGATTTACAAATGTTACAAACATTTTTTAACAGGTATGATCCTTTTCCAGAGACTGATAACATTATGTCAATATTTTCTGGAATTATTGGCTGTACTTCTGTAAATTGCTACGAAGCGTATGAAAAAGGAAAAAAATCTTTGCAAGCTATTGTTGGAATGAATTTTGGGAGTGTCAAATTTAAAAGAAAAAACAAAGTCTTGTCTCTAAAAACGGTTAAATCTTCGATAGAAATTGCTAGAGATACTAATAAAACTATCATTGTTGTGGGTCAAGATATTGATCTGTTGGTCCTTTTAAATCAATTAAATTCTAACAAAAATGATATTCATTTTCTCAAGCCAGGTTCTGGTACTATAAAAGATCTATTTTTCACATCTAATAGTTTCAAATATGAATCCTTAAAAAATATCGTTGCATTTCTCCATTGTTTTTCTGGTTGCGATACAACATCTGGTTTTGCCGGAAAAGGAAAGAAAAGTATCGTCAACTCTTTATTTGCCGATAGAAATGTGTTAACTTTGGCCAATATTTTTTATAAAAAAGATGTGAACAAAGAACATGTAAAAAAAAATGGATTACAATTAATCAAATCTATTTATAAATGTAAAAATGATATAACACTGAACCAATTAAGATTTCAAAAATATCAATTGGCAAGAATTAAATCTTCTTTCATATTGGCCAATCTCCCACCCACAGAAGGTGCAGCAGAACAACATTGTTACAGGGCAGATTATCAGCTTCAGACTTGGCTGGGTAACGAACTGACAGCAACATGTTGGGGCTGGAAGCAACATCAACGCGGCATTATGCCCAAATTTACAGACAAGGAATTAATTCCGGAAATATTGCTTAAAACTATTTGCTGCAGCTGTGAAACTGAATGTAACAGTTCAAAATGTGGCTGCCGAAAACATGGTTTGAAATGCACAAATTTATGCTCAAATTGTCATGGTTCTGAAACATGCTCCAATGTAGAAGAAAAAACCTACGAGGAAGTTGATGATTCGGATGAAATTGTGGATGAAGAACTAATGCAAACCGGAAATAATCATGGAGACGAAGATGGTGATGGTCTCGAAGATTTCGAAGATCCACTAGAATCGGGACGTTTTGTCGAATCAAATGATGAAGAAATGCCATCAAAGAAACAAAAACTAATGGAGAAGTAATTTAAATGCAATACAAAGCATTGATAAATTTAAAGATTATTGACAAAAAAAAAAAACATAAAATAAAAAAAAAAAAAAATATATATATATAATATATATTGTAACGTGAACCCAACATTTTATACCAATTTCCTAATCGAAAAACGTTCAACCGAAAACACAACTGGCAACACTTTAATGGAATGGTATAAATGACAGGCGTTGCTTGTAACCCAGTGTGTGTGAGTGTAGAGAGACAGACAGACAGAGAGTAGACAGCAAATGTGGCGACAATGTAGAAGTTACTGGAGAGTTCTAGATGGCGTGTCATTCGATATAAATAGCCCGCCCGAGGCAACCAGAAGTTTTGTTTTGTTTATAGAGTGATAAAGTTAAGAGTAAATACAAGTGATAGTCCAAAAGTCGAGTTGAGTTCAAATAAAGTGTATATCGAAAGTAGATACTGAATAAAGTGGTAGAATTAAATTGAAAGGTAGAGTTTTAATTTTGCGAACTAAGTGCACGTTACATTGGTGTCAGAAGTGTAAATAAAACTTATTTGACTAGTAAAGTGTAAAAAAAAAAAAAAAAAAAAAAAAAAAAAAGTAAAAAAAAAAATAATAATTATATACAGTGAAAATGGGTAAGTTGTTAGAAGAGCTCACTTGCATTGAGCTTAAAAGTGAGTTAGGTAAGCGAAATCTTTCTAGAGCGGGATCGAAAAATGAGCTCGTCCTGCGCTTGCGTAACAATTTGGAACAGCAAGGGGAAGACGTAAACACTTTTGTTTTTGAAACAGAAGTGGAAGAAGAGGAAGTAAGTGAAAGTATAGATTTTTCTAGCATGATGAAACTTTTGTTAGAACAGCGAAACGAGCAAAAGAAGGAACAGCAGAATGTTCTCGAAAGACTCGAAGTACAACAAAAGAAGCTGATTGAAGAGCAACAGCAGAATATTCTCGGACGTCTGGAAGAGCAACGAAACGATCAAAAGAAGGAACAGCAGAATGTTCTCGAACAACTTGAAGCACAACGAAACGAGCAAAAGAAGCTGATTGAAGAACAACGAAACGAACAAAAGAAGGAACAGCAGAATGTTCTCGAAAGACTCGAAGTACAACAAAAGAATCTGGAAGAGCAACGAAACGAACAAAAGAAAGAACAACAGAATATTCTCGAAAGACTTGAGGCGCAACAGAATGTTTTGGAAGGTCAGAAAAACATTCTAGAAAGCAAATTGGGTAACATTGAGAAAAATGTTTGTGGCCTAGAAAAACGCATTGAATGTGTTGAGAAACGATTTTCCAAGCTTGAGAGTCAATGCGAAAGTCAGCTTGCCACTTTGGAGAAACGAATCGAAAACATGGCTAAGGAACTAGACCAGATGCGGAAAATGGAGCTACGGAAAACTTGTGGAGATTGTCTAAAGCAAAGAGAAGTACAACCACCAACATTCGACGGACAGTCGTCTTGGTCAGTTTACAGGAGACAATTCGAGGCAGCTGCGACAGCAAATGGCTGGGATGACGAAGACAAATACATAGCACTGACTCTTGCTCTTAGAGGACCAGCAGCTGAATTACTTCAAACTGTTCCAGCTGGTAAGAGCTACGATTTCAGTTCTCTCGTGGCAGCTATAGATAAACGCTTTGGTGATAGCCACTTGAAAGAGGTCTTCCGAGTCCAACTCAATAGCAGAGTCCAGAAAAGGGGTGAAAGTCTACAGCAGCTCCAAGCAGACGTTGAAAGACTGGCTCACCTGGCATACCCGGATGCTGGAGAAGAAATCATCAACCATCTGGCTGTTGAGTCCTTCGTTCGTGCCATTTCTGACAAACATCTTCAGAGATCTGTGCGAACTGCTAGAACACGAACTCTTTCCGAAACTCTAGAGTTTGCATTAATGATGGAAGCATCTGAGCAAGCTTCTCAAATGGTACATTGTCAAAGAGAAGCCATATTCGAAGCTAGATCATGCCCAGGAATTAAGCTACAAAGGAACCAGCGGCACGGACTTGCCAGATGTTGGAATTGTAATAAGACGGGGCACTTACAGCGACAATGCCGGTTGCCACCAATCAAAACTGAAACTGCTTGTCGACGTTGTGAAGTCCAAGAAAATCAATCCGCGAGCTGTAGAGTAAGACCGCAGACTTATCAATACCGAATTGGACATCAGGTAGAAAACCCCCAATGGAATTGCTGGCGGAAAGTAGAGACCAAGACTCAGCGGATGAGAGTGGAACCCATATTCGGATGGAACAAGGAAGAATTGAGGTCTGCTCAAAAGAAGGATCCAGACATCGGACCGATTCTCAAATGGAAAGAGAACAACACGAAACCTGACTGGAACGACATTTCGGACCAAAGCTCTGTTGTCAAAGCTTATTGGGCACAGTGGGACTCGCTTCGCGTGCAAGAAGGCGTACTCCAGCGCAAATGGGAATCTCCTGACGGTAAATCCTTTGTAATGCAGCTTATTGTTCCTCAATCGAAAATCAAAGAGGTTTTACAAAAGATGCATAGAAGCCCTACAGGAAGCCACCTGGGAGTCAACAAGACGCTGGAGAATGTGCGAAAACGCTTTTATTGGCTGCATGTTAGAAGTGACGTGGAGAAGTGGTTCCGAAATTGTTATGTCTGTGATTCAAACATAGCGGTGAGTAGGCTAGATAGATTTAATAGAACAGGGCCATGGGCCACAGTGTATGGCGACCGAATGAAGACACGGTACGACACAAAAGCGACAACGTCAGGACTCCAAGCAGGAGATCGTGTGTGGCTTTATAATCCTCATCGTCAAAAGGGATCGTCACCGAAACTTCAGCAAAACTGGGAAGGTCCTTATACTGTAGTCACGAGGATTAACGACGTGGTTTACCGCATCCAAAGAGGACTAAGAGGCAAGTTAAAAGTAGTTCATTGTGACAGGCTGCATCGATATAGTGGCGAGGCTGCAGATGGAATTATTCGGGACGAACAATCCTAAGGAGGGGGCAGTGTAACGTGAACCCAACATTTTATACCAATTTCCTAATCGAAAAACGTTCAACCGAAAACACAACTGGCAACACTTTAATGGAATGGTATAAATGACAGGCGTTGCTTGTAACCCAGTGTGTGTGAGTGTAGAGAGACAGACAGACAGAGAGTAGACAGCAAATGTGGCGACAATGTAGAAGTTACTGGAGAGTTCTAGATGGCGTGTCATTCGATATAAATAGCCCGCCCGAGGCAACCAGAAGTTTTGTTTTGTTTATAGAGTGATAAAGTTAAGAGTAAATACAAGTGATAGTCCAAAAGTCGAGTTGAGTTCAAATAAAGTGTATATCGAAAGTAGATACTGAATAAAGTGGTAGAATTAAATTGAAAGGTAGAGTTTTAATTTTGCGAACTAAGCGCACGTTACAATATATATAATGCAAAAAACCAAAAAAAAAATTACAAAATACAAAAAACAAAAAAAAAATTACAAAATACAAAAAATCAAAAAAAAAAATTTATTCGGATTTTTATTTTGTCTCCCTTTCCTCTTTTTTTACTCCTAGTCTTGTTGATGTTGTTCGTCGCAGATACCAAAAGCTTCATAACTGTTTGATAATTCGGATCCAAAGGCGATTGAATTATAAACGTCGAACGATAATTCGCTTCCTTCCACCATTCTGTTTTCGGCTTTTTGCAGATCTTGGAAAAATCGTACACATCTAGTTTCACTACTTGGAAAGCACGTTCTCCTGGCGATGTTATAGTATATGTACTTCCGGGAATCCTTCTGGAGATAGATTGACAGATTGATCCAATGCTGGAGCGTGAATTTCCAACTTGGAACAACTCGTCTAGCGAATCTTCTAGAGACGTACCCTTTGAAACAGTTGGTGAAGGCACATCTACACGAATTGTTTGAGTAGTTGCAATCGTGGATGACATGGATGTGGCTCCCGTGGTGCGCAATGATGAGGACGGCCCCTGAAAATTTTCCACATACATATTCGTTATCCAATTTGAAGTTTCCATGCTCAAATTGGGTTCCAAATACGTCGTGCACCACTCGCTGTTTAACAGCATAGCAACTAAATGCTTTAGCGAACACGTTCCTAATTCTCGTTTCTGGAGTGTCAGATTCTTTATTACCTACCCATAGAAGCGAGTCCATCAGTAAATGGATATTCCTTTTCGCCTCGTATTGTTTCTCCTTCAAGGAAAGAGACGTCAAAATCTCTAACGTACTCGTAATCTCCAGTAGAAATTCCTTGGTCCACAGAATCATCAGCAAAGATAGAAGAGAAATATGTGTTGAATTCTCCTGAATTTGTGTTGCAATCTTCATCTCCTCTTCTACATCGGTCTTCTTCTTCTTCTTCAGAATTCCACTGATTTCTAAAAAAGTATAAAGTTAGAACAATTTTTTTAATTTTTATAAACACTTACCTTCCATCTTCCTTTTCTTCTTCTTTTCCTTCGATATTGCTTCCTCCACAACTTGTGTGTTCGGAATCACTACTTGATTCTCCTCTGAATCGTTTAAAATAAATGGTTGCCGATTCGGAATCTCCATTTCCACTATATCTTCGCTTTCCGATATTATATTTTCTTCTATTTCCACTGGATCGCGAATTTGTACTTTTTTCGGAGCCATCACTATCACTTTTCACAGAATAGTTATAAGAACAAACACTTGAATTACTTGCACTATCACTATCACTGATAGAAATCATTTATTCTTTCTAAGCAAATTTTTCTCCTTATATACTGTAACGTGAACCCAACATTTGATACCAATTTCCTAATCGAAAACGTTCAACCGAAAAACACATCTGGGAGCACTGGTGTAAGTGTAGAAATTTTGAAGGAGAGAAAATGTTTGACAGCCAAAATAGTGTAGAGTGGAGACAATGTAGAAGTTACTGGAGAGTTCTAGACGGCATGTCATTCGATATAAATAGCCCGCCCGAGCCAACCAGAGGGCAGTTTTGTTTATAGAGTGATAAAGTTAAGAGTAAATACAAGTGATAGTCCAAAAGTCGAGTTGAGTTCGAATAAAGTGTATATCGAAAGTAGATACTGAATAAAGTGGTAGAATTAAATTGAGAGTTAGAGTTTTATTTCTGCGAACCAAGCGCACGTTACATTGGTGTCAGAAGTGTAAATAAAACTTATTTGACTAGTAAAGTGTAAAAAAAAAAAAAAAAAAAAATAATTATATACAGTGAAAATGGGTAAGTTGTTAGAAGAGCTCAACTGCATTGAGCTTAAAAGTGAGTTAGGTAAGCGAAATCTTTCTAGAGCGGGATCGAAAAATGAGCTCGTCCTGCGCTTGCGCAACCACTTGGAACAGCAAGGGGAAGACGTAAACACTTTTGTTTTTGAAACAGAAGTGGAGGAAGAGGAAGCAAGTGAAAGTGTAGATTTTTCTAGTATAATGAAGCTTTTATTAGAACAAAAGACAGAACAGCAGAAGGTTCTCGGACGTCTGGAAGAGCAACGAAACGATCAAAAGAAGGAACAGCTGAATGTTCTCGAACAACTTGAAGCACAACGAAACGAGCAAAAGAAGCTGATTGAAGAACAACGAAACGAACAAAAGAAGCTGATTGAAGAACAACGAAACGAACAAAAGAAAGAACAACAGAATATTCTCGAAAGACTTGAGGCGCAACAGAATGTTTTGGAAGGTCAGAAAAACATTCTAGAAGGAAAATTGGGTAATATTGAGAAAAATGTATGTGCCCTTGACGAACGAGTTGAAGGTGTGGAAAAACAGCTTTCTGTTGTAGAGAATCGTTTCGAAGGCGTAGAAAGTCGATGTGATGTTCTCACCAAGGAATTAGACCAGATCCGGAAAATAAAAATTCGAGAATCTGCTGGAGAGTTTGCAAGGAAAAAGGAGATGAAACCCCCAACATTTGATGGACAGTCTTCTTGGCCAGTATACAAGAGACAATTTGAGGCAGCCGCGACAACAAATGGCTGGGATGACGAAGACAAGTACATTGCACTGACTCTTGCTCTTAGAGGACCAGCAGCTGAATTACTTCAAACAGTTCCAGCTGGTAAGAGTGGCGATTTCAGTTCTCTCGTGGCAGCTATAGATAAACGCTTTGGAGATAGCCACTTGAAAGAAGTCTTCCGAGTCCAACTCAATAACAGAGTCCAGAAAAGGGGTGAAAGTCTACAGCAGCTCCAAGCAGACGTCGAAAGACTGGTTCACCTGGCATATCCGGATGCTGGAGAAGAAATCATCAACCAGCTTGCTGTTGAGTCCTTTGTTCGTGCCATTGCTGATATACATCTTCAGAGGTCTGTGCGAACTGCTAGAACACGTACTCTTTCTGAAACTTTAGCATTCGCATTGACAATTGAAGTAGCAGAAGAGGCTTCTCAGGGAGTACATCGACTTAGAGAGGCCATAGTCGAAGAATGCTCGTGCCAAAGAGCTGAAATACAAAAGAACCGGAGCGGACTAGCAAGATGTTGGAACTGCAACAAGACCGGGCACTTACAGCGTCAATGCCGACTACCACCAAACAAAGCCAGTTGTCAACATTGTGGAAGCAAGAGATCCAACCCAGAGCAAGGTAACAACAACACCAGCGTTGCCTATCAGCCGGTTTCCCATCAGGGAAACGAGTAAGAACCAACTTCGAGGGGCAGAGGCTGGTTTCTTGTATCGATGGCCCCAGAACCACCATCCAGGTCTCTCAGACCAAACGAGACAACAAAAGTCTGACTGTGGAGACTACTATTAACGGGAACAAACATTTGGCTACCATCGACACCGGTGCCACAGCCTCCATAGTACGTCGAGACCTGGTAAAGACGACGTGGCTTCATAACACCAATAGCTACCGTCTAAGAACCGCAACGGGAGAAGCAGCAAGAGTATATGGAGAAGTGTGTCTTAAGATCCGACTGGCCGATCTAGTGTTTACTCATCAATTCCTGGTGGCAGATATATGTGACGAGTGCATCATTGGAATCGACTTTATGAAACAGCACGGAGTTATTTTGGACATCGGTAATCAGGTTTTGAAGTACCAAAATAAGGAACTTCCAATGACCTATTCGAACGAAAGTACGTCGACACTGAGAACTGTCATCACGGAAGATCTGATTCTGCCTCCTTCTTCTGAAGTGTTCGTTTGGACGAAACTGGAGGGTGAGTTTGGAAGCCTTCGATACCTCATGGTGGAACCAGACCCAGAGTGTTCCTCCCAAAGCGTCATCATTGGGAAAACACTGGTAGCACCGAAAAACAAAATGGTCCCCGTACGATAACTAAACACCAGACCGTACGATGTAAAGTTGAAGAAAGGAGAAGTCGTTGGACGTTGCCAATCGGTTGCAGCAATTACGAAGATCACAGACGAAGCTCCGAGAAAAACTATAACTCCGGAGGAGCTCAAAACCATCAGAGCTAAAATACTGAATTCATCCAACCTTGATCACCAACAAACAAGGATGGCTGAAAGTCTCCTACAAGAGTACACTGATATCTTCGCATCGCAAAAGGGGCAGTATGGTAGGACACAGTTGGTGCAGCATCGCATCAACACAGGAGATGCAAGACCGATTCGTCAACCCGCAAGACGTCTTCCACTGGCCAAACAAGGTGAGGTTGAGGAAATGATAACAATAATGAAGAAGGACGGTCTTATCGAAAATTCCAAAAGTCCTTGGGCGTCACCAGTGGTGCTAGTGAAAAAGAAAGATGGAAGCACTCGTTTTTGTGTGGACTACCGAAGGCTGAATGATGTGACTAAGAAGGACAGCTATCCCCTGCCCAGAATCAGTGATACCCTGGATGCCATGGAGGGAGCGCAGTGGTTCTCGACGCTGGACTTGAAGAGCGGATATTGGCAAGTTGACATCCACCCTGATGATCGGGAAAAGACGGCGTTTTCTACAGGTAATGGGCTCTGGCAGTTTAAAGTTATGCCGTTTGGGTTATGTAACGCTCCGGCAACATTCGAGCGTTTGATGGAGTGCGTTCTTCAAGGACTGACGTGGAAAGCTTGCCTAGTCTACTTGGACGATGTCATTGTTTACGGGAAAACATTTGACCAACATTGTAAGAACCTTAAAGCCGTGTTTCAGAGACTTCGAGAGGCTAACCTTAAACTGAATCCAGACAAATGTGCACTTTTCAAAACCGAAGTCAAGTATTTGGGACACATCATCTCATCCCAAGGAGTAAAGACTGATCCTGAAAAAGTTGACTCCGTCAAAAATTGGCCAACACCACAGGACAAACATCAACTCCGAAGCTTTCTGGGACTTGCCACATATTACCGACGTTTCGTTAAGAACTTCGCTGGAGTTGCAAAGAGTTTGCATCAGCTCACCGAAAAGGGGAAGCAGTTTAAATGGTCAGGTGAGTGTGAGAAATCTTTCCAGGAACTCAAATACCGCCTCTGTAACGCTCCAGTGCTGGCACATCCAACACCTGGCAAAACATTCATCGTCGACGCAGATGCAAGCAACGTTGGAATCGGGGCGGTACTATCCCAAGTGCATGATGGCGAAGAGAAAGTGGTGGCATACTACAGCAAGGTCCTATCGAAACCCGAAAGGAACTACTGCGTGACCAGAAGGGAACTACTAGCTCTTATCTTGGCAACAAAGCACTTCCATAAGTACATCTATGGACAGAAATTCCTTCTGCGGACAGACCACGGTGCTCTGAGCTGGCTGTTGAACTTCAAAAATCCAGAAGGTCAAGTCGCAAGGTGGATAGAAAGATTGCAGACCTATGACTACCAGATCCAACACCGCAGAGGAAAGCTGCACTCAAACGCCGATGCATTATCACGAAGACCTTGCAAAGTGGATTGCAAGCATTGCAAGCGGCAAGAAGACAAAGAAATCATTACCGCTCAGCGACTAAGAGCTGACCCCATAAGCGGATGGAGCAATGAGGAAGTGAGGACTGCTCAACAGGAGGATCCAGATATCGAACCCATTCTCGCATGGAAAGAAAATGAAGAGAAACCGGAATGGGGAGACATTTCTGACAGGAGTCCAGTTCTCAAAGCCTATTGGGCACAGTGGGACTCACTATATGTGCAAGAAGGTGTCCTCAGGCGAAGATGGGAATCCGCTGACGGTAAGTCATATGTGATGCAGCTGATCGTACCACAATCGAAAGTCAGTGAAGTTCTTCAGGAGATGCACGACGGACCTTCTGGAGGCCACCTGGGGGTAAACAAAACACTGGAGAAGGTGCGACATCGGTTCTACTGGTTACATGCTAGAGATGACGTGGAGAAGTGGTGCCGAACATGTGACAAGTGTGCTGCAACCAAAGGACCTGGTAGGAAGATTCAAGGTAAGATGCATCAGTACAACGTTGGATCGCCTTTTGAGAGGATTGCAGTAGATGTGGCTGGTCCTTTTCCAGAGACCAACGCTGGAAACAAATACATTCTGGTTGTAATGGACTATTTTAGCAAGTGGCCTGAGGCGTATGCCATCCCAAATCAAGAAGCCAAAACGGTGGTCGACCAGATTGTGTTTAACTGGGTGAGTAGGTTTGGCGTGCCTATGGAACTCCATTCCGACCAAGGGAGGAACTTTGAGTCAAACATCTTCCAAGGAGTGTGCGGACTACTTGGCATTAAGAAGACGAGAACCACACCACTTCATCCACAATCTGATGGGATGGTTGAAAGATTCAACCGGACCTTGAAAGAACACCTCACCAAGGTCGTAGGCGACTACCAAAGAGACTGGGATAGGCACGTACCGCTATTCCTGATGGCCTATAGAAGTGCAGTACATAGCTCGACAGGACAAACACCATCTGACATCCTGTTCGGGAAAACCATGCGGCTGCCCAGCGAACTTAAATTTGGATGCCCCACAGAGGAGCCACAGGACACAAACGAGTATGTGGACGACCTCAAGGAGAGACTCGCTGACATCCATAAAAGAGCAAGGGAACGGATGAAAACCTACAGCGACCGGATGAAGACACGGTACGACACAAAAGCGACAACGGCAGGATTCCAAGCAGGAGATCGTGTGTGGCTTTATAATCCTCATCGTCAAAAGGGATTGTCACCGAAGCTTCAGCAAAACTGGGAAGGTCCTTATACTGTTGTCACGAGGATTAACGACGTGGTTTACCGCATCCAAAGAGGACTAAGAGGCAAGTTAAAAGTAGTTCATTGTGACCGGCTGCATCGATATAGTGGCGAGGCTGCAGATGGAATTATTCGGGACGATAAGGAGGGGGCAGTGTAGCGTGAACCCAACATTTGATACCAATTTCCTAATCGAAAACGTTCAACCGAAAAACACATCTGGGAGCACTGGTGTAAGTGTAGAAATTTTGAAGGAGAGAAAATGTTTGACAGCCAAAATAGTGTAGAGTGGAGACAATGTAGAAGTTACTGGAGAGTTCTAGACGGCATGTCATTCGATATAAATAGCCCGCCCGAGCCAACCAGAGGGCAGTTTTGTTTATAGAGTGATAAAGTTAAGAGTAAATACAAGTGATAGTCCAAAAGTCGAGTTGAGTTCGAATAAAGTGTATATCGAAAGTAGATACTGAATAAAGTGGTAGAATTAAATTGAGAGTTAGAGTTTTATTTTTGCGAACCAAGCGCACGTTACAATACCATTCAATATGAATGAATTATGCACGGTAAAAATAATAAAACATTATGACGACGACGACGACGACATTCTAGCGGGTGGATGGGGTGGCGCTTAGTAGACGGAAAACAATTTGTTGTCAAAATCAGCTGTTAGTTTTTTTTTTTTTTCAAATTCAGTTTCTCAGTCAGGAAAAGAAGGCTGAAAATCTAGATTCAGCTTATTAAGCTGTCAGATGCAATAGGTGACAGCAAAAAATTATACTTGCCAAGTGATGGTGATTTTGTTGTGCGTGATTTTTATTGAAAAATACAATTAATTAATTCTAACTCCATTATACTGATTGTTTTTTACGCTTATGAAATGTTTATCGCAGTAAAGTCAACAAGTTGATGAATTTTTTTTACATATGCAAATCAACATCGTCGCACGTGACATATCTTGTTAGATAACCGTCCAACGCAAAACTGAATAAGTTTTTCAGTTAATCTTAAAAGCTGAATTGCAATGAACGCCCCCATTTTCTTTTAACCGCGTATGAGCTTACATCCACAGCCTACCTTTCTTCGAACTTCTTGCTTGCACCGAAAAATATTTTATAATAATACAATTAATTAATTCTAACTCCATTATACTGATTGTTTTTTACGCTTATGAAATGTTTATCGCAGTAAAGTCAACAAGTTGATGAATTTTTTTTACATATGCAAATCAACATCGTCGCACGTGACATATCTTGTTAGATAACCGTCCAACGCAAAACTGAATAAGTTTTTCAGTTAATCTTAAAAGCTGAATTGCAATGAACGCCCCCATTTTCTTTTAACCGCGTATGAGCTTACATCCACAGCCTACCTTTCTTCGAACTTCTTGCTTGCACCGAAAAATATTTTTAAAAAATTTGCTTTACTTGGGTAGCCTTCCCACGGGCTTTTCTTGGCCTCTAGTCCGACCTTTTTGGTTCGTTTTTCTTGTTCTTGTTGGCCTTGTTGTTCTTGTTGTTCCAACGCAAGTTCAAGTCTGTTGACTTTTCCTTTTTTTTTAACACCGGTGCTCCTTCCCCCGTTCATTCGCTGTTGGACGGCCACGACCTTTTTGTCCTTGGTACTGTGTGACCGCAAGAAGGTAGGGCCGGTGGATTTTCTTGGCGGTTGTTTTGGTTGAAGGTACGAGTGTAACAATAGATAGCTATTATCGGACCTTATCTCAAATAAGTAAATAAATAAAGTGGCGCAACAAAGCTATGAAAACCGAACGCATTTCCAGACAAGAGCAGCTTGAAGAATTGTGTCCATAACACTTGTATAGGAGCAAGCCAACTTATAGCTTTGTGTTACAGAACTTCTTTAACACTTGTCATAATTCACTTTTGTTGCCATATAAATTTTCTTTGTAATATGTGTTTGCCATACAAATTGTCCATACATATTTGGCATAGTGTAATATCACTTGCAATATTAACAGAATATGTGCCAAAATACATATACAAATTTCACATTGGTCGATTTGTTGAATCTTCGTGCGAATATAGCCACTATTTTCTTGTTGTTCTTCTCTGTTACACCAATTTGCCGGTATTGACTAAGTCACTTGGTGCAACAGAGGAAGAGAACAAGAATACAGTCACTTTATTCGCACGAAGTTTCAACTCATTGACCAATGTGAACTTCGTCAATGGAAGTTGCGGGGCAAGAGAAGTAATGGTTTTGTTCCTTTTGCCCTCAACCTATTTGTGTTTAGCACAAATGAAAACTGGGGGCAAGAGAATTGAAGGCTTTTGATCCATAATTATTGATTTGTTTTTTTTTTATGAAAATGTAGAAATCTAAGTTTTTTACTTTGGAAAAAAGGGACAATCTTTTCCAAAATCAAGACAGCTTTCTACAGAGTGGGTAGAAATAGAGTAATCTTTAAAAATTTAGTGCTATTTCACCCACTATCTAATTTCGACAATGATCCTCCGACAGAGGTCTTTCGGTAGCCATTTTGTTGCCACTTGGTTTCTGTTCAATTCAAAAAGGTGTTTTCGATGTTTTGAAGTAGATATATGTATATCATAGTGGAGAAATGCAGAAAACTTCATTAAAAACTACCATATGAAACATAAAAGTGATTTGTTTTTATATCTAGTATTAAGGGTGGTATTCACCAAACAATCTTAAGAGCGCTCTTAAGCTAAGAGGCTCTTAGTTTTAAATTTGGATGTGCTATTCACCAAACAATAATAGGGTCTAGTCTAAGCTAATTCGAATATTCGAAAAATAAGGGTGTTGAGCCTCTGAACGCACACTTTTCGAACTACTTCGAAAATTTCAGAGTCAATTGTCAAAATCAGCCAAAAGCAGAAAAATTTTTCGGAAATTTAAGAAAAGGTAGAACGTAAAATTAATTCATTTGAATTAATAAATAATTAATAATTAATAAATTCATAGTTTTCTTCCTAGTGCCTCGCTCCATTTTGATTTTTGAATAACAACCACAAATGACGCTGTCAGTAAATTTCGAATTTTCGAAGTTATTTGAAACAACAACCGTTCATAACTTAAGAGTGGTAGCGACCGCTCTTAAGTGTTATGAGCGCTCATAAATCTGCACTAATAGTGGTCGGTGAATAGGTTTACGAGGCACTTAGTTTAAGATTTCTTGGTGAATACCACCCTAAAATTCTTTTCTGAACTGATTAGAAGGAATGCTGAGTTGCAACAAAATCAACTTTTGTTTACCAACAAAGTAAAAAGTTTACTCAAAAGAAGAAATAGTAAAACTTAACTCTAGCCGTATAAAATCGTTAACACAAACTAAGTTTTTGATTTTACCTCCGAAAAATTTTACGGTTTTTGTGACAAACGGAGTACAACTTGACTCACTGTCTTACCGACTCTATAATCTGTATTGCCTCATTTTGTGAAAAGAAGTTCAAGTAGTGTAGCCATACATTAAAGCAAATTATTTTGTACAAATGGCAATGCTCCATTCTTTAACCAAATGTCAACTTTGTACCTGACAGCTGTCACAATCGCTTTATTTTTCTTGCAATAGTTTTTTTATTCTAAAGCCGCTAACGAATACAATTTTGCTTTTATTTAAGAAAATAATTAATATAAAACTCAAGAATGGATGACCCACTTCGACCGAAAGCAATACCCTTGGCTGCTGAAACTGTACTGTGGTTCGAGTTCCTCCTCGATCCTAATTTACTTACAAAGCATCTCAACAAACCCAATGCCCGTAATAAACAACCAGAATCTCTTTCGAATTTTTACAAAAAATGCTTTTATTTTTTATAGAACCCAGTCCAATGGATCTCATAAACCAATTTATTGCCATGTCACCAGAAATGCAACAAATATCCCAAATAGACCTTGTGGGGGACGCGGATATTGTAAGAGGAATTCCAGTCACTCCCGGTACTGGCGGTATTACACCATCAACAGATACCATCCGTCTCACGAGGAAACAATTCGCTTTAAAGATCTTGACTCTGAAGGTTGCCACATTCCTTCGTTGGGATTTAGGTGAGTGCAAATAAAGTTTCTCTGTAATAGAAACTTCTAAAAACGCGATCTTTTAAAGATCTTTTCGAAAAGAACCTGACGAACATCAAACAAGTGTCGCTGTTGAGAGACTTGTGTACTATAAGTTTTGGCAAACCAGTGCCTATACCTATACCTTTAGACTTCAATATATCAGTTTGTAAGTCGTTCAGAAGATTGTGATGGTCTTGAGTAATGAATTCAAATTTCTTTTAGCCGCGGAGGGAAATGAAAAGGCAGCCAAATTCGCTTTGGCTATTTATCATCGTTGGGTTTTGCGTTTGCAGATCATTAAGGACATAGCAGTTAAAGCTATCAGACCACCACCTCCCAACAAGTAAAGTCCAACATTCCTATCAAGCATTTTACACATTTTCAATTTCTGTTTTAGCTTCGTTCCTATTGAGCCAATAAACCCCGTCTTTGGAGCAGACATCCCCACCGAACCAAGTATTGACTACCTCAAGCAGTTGTGCCAGTCTTCAGAGTCCTTCTATGTATGCACTAATGATACGTTCGTCTTGATACATCCTAACTCTGAATCAACTAACCAGAACTTTGAGGCAATGAAAATGATTTCGCCAGCCGAACTGCGAACCCAAATCTACTTTGATTTTGTAAACTTTTATCTGTATACCAAGCAGTATCGCAAAGCCCAAGAATCTGTCATTGAATGTCGAAAGAACCTCTTAGATATGAAATCTGAGTACAACAAGAGATCAAAAGCAGAGTTCATCTTCTGTCACTTGGATGAAAGCGAGTTAGAGGGCTATTTAATGGCCTGTGGGGTCAGTGATAGATTGGTGTCACTCAAAGAGAAATTCAGTGCCTCCGTTCTGAACCAGTATAAGGTGAGCCTTATCGATTGCTTCGTATTCGAAATGTAGTTATTTATCTTCTGTAGGATATTGTAGAGATCCTCAAGGCCGACAACAAATTTAGGGAAATTCCACTGGTCAATCGTAGAATCTTAGAGTTGGACATAGAAGGCGCTAATTCACAAGGATTGCTCAAAGACAGAGAACTGGAGGTTAAAGTAGCTGCTCTTAATGTCGTTCGTTGCATTTTTGAACCAGGAAACATTTTTGCCAGTGTCGATTTCTTCGATAAGTACCGGTTCAGTATCTGCTTTTCTGCAATTACCGATGTAAGAACGTACGTGCTCGTTGTTTTTTATTTTTCTTATCGATTCGTACTTTATTAGGCAATTTTTGATGTTTTGCCACACTGTTCGCTGGGAGAGCGAAATAAAATCAAAGAATTTCTCGTCGATTCGATTCTTAAAAATTTAGATGGAAAGATATTTATTCAAATTATTGAGCCAATTGGCTTGTTTTCTCATCTGGAACTGGAAGACCTGAAAAGACAAATAGCAGAAGAGGAAATTTTTGTACCAATGTTGGCTATACAGACCGACTGGAAGCTCACAGCAAGAAGTAATTTGAGCTAGGTTTGCTGTTTAAAATAATTTGACCCCTTTTTTTTAGCTCGTGTTGATTCGGCTGCAGTGGACCGCATTGAAGTGGGTTCTTTGGAAAGGCAATTAATTTCCTGTACAAACGCTAACGCTGTTCGCAAACTTTTAGTTAAACTTGCGGCGACAAATCCAACAAAACCACTTTTTACCGTTAATCCTAGTTGGCAGATACCAACGCCTATTAACTCCTTGCTTATGTCCATGCAGAGAGGATTCCTTCAAGATTTTGCTTATGTTCTTCTTGGCAAAGCCAGGGAAATGGCTGCAAAGAACGTAAGTATTATGTACAATTGAAGTGATTTCCGAAACTCAAACATTTGTTTTCTTAGGACTACATTGGAGCTGTGTCCATGTTGAGTGTCCTTAAATCGGAGACCCAACGTCAAGAGCTCTCCACAACATCGTCTGTGTCGAAGCTGGGAAAGCTGGTGAATTGGGAAATCCTTCTCATACAAATCTGCCAGTGCCTAGAAGAGTGGAACAAAGAGACCCCAGATTTGCAGTCCGTTGGCAATAGATGCAAACAGTGCCTGAGCTCTCTGCAAAGCAACGACAATATTATTCCCAGAATCGAGGTAGAATAAGAAAACCTGTATTCTAAGTTTCTTGTTGAAATCCATTTTTCTTTAGATAATAGACCATTGTGCTATAATGCTGTTGAATCTCAGTGACTACCCCGCTCTGATGTTTCTGGATAAAAGACTACCCCAACTAGAACTTCCTTTGGCATTTGCTTCAACATTCCTCGATATGGAGAAGATGAAAGGAACAAAAAAAGCCTGTCGGGATGCTTGGGATATTGTGTTGCCCATGTTTAGCAATCAAATTAAGCGAGGCGGTGGAGGTAATTCAAGAAATTCTCCTAACCTAGCTATCTCCTCTGGACTGCAACCTTTCTTGAAGCGAATTCGAGACCAAGGACTCTTCTCATTGGTTATTTCGTTGTTGGGAAAAATTCACAACATTCTTAAGGATGACGCCAACTATGAGTTGAATGGGGAGTACATTCAGCTATGGCCTACGAGCATAAGCAAGTTAGTCTATCAATTCATTCAACACAAGACTGGTTTTTATAACATCTTAAAATTTACAGCCCACTAGCCTATAGCATTCGCTCGGTGTCGGAAACACTCAATTGGTTACTCAAGGAAGCTCTTAAGTATTACCCTCAGCATATCACTTGGCTTAAAATGAAGGGTGACGTAGAATTGGGTAAGTTTCTTATTCATTAATTGAGTTTTACAATCAAGTCATCTTCCATCATCAGCAATTGGTAACAACGAAGCGGCAATGAGGTGTTATGTAAACGCTCTCATCACTGGAACCGACTATTGCACGATTCAACTTCAGCGAACCATAGCCGATGATTATGTGATTAGGAAGATGATAAGGTGTTGTTCAAATTTGGGTTGTTACATGCAAGCAGCTGTATTGTGTCAGGTATGCGTAGTATGAAAGACCAAGTGTTTGAAGAAATGAAAGGAATTGTGTCTTTACAGTTTTTGGATGAAATCGACTACAGCTTAGCATTCAAGAACCTAACGGAGAAATCTTCAAATTTCACTGACGCAATGGATGCTTATTATGGTTGCATTTGGGACACGACATTGTTGGAGTTTATCGTTAATTTACATGCCAAAAAAGGGGAAAATGCGAGAAAACTTGAAGCGGTAAGTTGACTTCTCACTTGAAAATAATACTTATTGTTGTTAAACGCTAAAAAGAACTGCCGACCGACGGATCAATAGTGGGTAGCAGTTAAGTAGGAGATCTTTGATCACTACGAGATCACGATGCTCGTAGCGTCGAAAAGGAAGAAGAAGCTTTAAAAAGAAGGAAAAAAGAATATGCCGGTTTTTTATCCCAATTCTTTGTATTTATATTCCTAATTCAACCATGTGAGGTATTTTGCAAGTTTTTGCATGTGGTCGAAAACTTTCAATTTGACTATATTACTAATTTTCTTAGTTTTTTTTTTAAATATTCAACAACAATGGCCAAAGGACTCTACTGATGGATGATGAGATGCTAATCTGAGATGCTGATTGGCGAAATGTATTAGCCTCAGATTTGGAACAATCGAAAACCGAGAGTGTTTTAGACCGGCAAAGGGGTTATCCCACAGTTGGATTAGTCAAGTAGGAGGAATGTAATGCCTTTGAAATCACATACTGTGAGACTGCGACATAAGTGAAAAGTTGCATCAATATTAACACAAGTCTGAAATATTATTCAAAATAACTATGAACAACGGTCAAAGCCTTAAAAGTTAAATCTCAAGTTATTGTATTCATTTTACTAAAAGTGTGTTTAATGACCTGCTCTAGATCGATCTAGAGCAGAAAAAAGCAGCTTTTTGGTGTTTAATGACAAATTTTTCTACTCCGAGCAAGAACTTTTTGTGTTTAATGACCTGCTCTAGAGCTTTTAGAGCAGCATTTTCTGCACTTGCTTTTGAGTAAGAGTAGAGTGGAGCAAAAGTGTCAAAATCAGCTGTTGACATTTGATTCAAATATTTTTGTTTATATTTTGCGTTTTGCAATCTATTTGAAATCGAATTTAACTTAAAATCAATTGAATTAACATCGCATGTTAGTTTAGTTTTGATTCCAATGTTTCCGCATATAGATTTTTATTATAATAGCATACCAAACATAATTTTGCAAACTAGCAAAATGTTTGTTGCTTTCTTATCAGCTGACTTTTGACACCAGCTGTTCTGCTCTAAATTGCCTGACATTTATCTCATTTCTTGCTCTGCTCTGAGCTACGCTGCTCTGCTCTTTTTTTCATTAAACACGCCTTAAGTGTCCCTGTGTCCAGGACTTGAAACTAGACAGCTAATGGAATAACGTTGAGACTTTTACTTCTTCGAAATGTGAAATAATTTTTATTTTGCTCCTTTAATGTCTCTTTCGAGTTGCAATTTTATAACTCAGAAGTGTCGTAGCTTTTCAAGTACAAAATATTCGTTTGCCGAACAAGGCCCTTGAGTGCTTGGTTTAGTTAAGCTATGTTTAAAAGAGTTTGAGGTAAAGTAGGGGTGATATGATGCAGTTTCCATTGCTCGGGCAAAGGTTTTATGGCTTTTTGGTTAATTCAATCAATGTGGTGGATGTGGCGTACTATTTACCAATTCTGCTTGTTACGCGGTAGGTTCGAGGTTCAAATCCGATCAGAAATAGAATTGTTTATCCATGCCTTTCGCAAGGAAGTAAAACACTGTCTTGAACAGAGATTTCGCACTCTAGCCGTTCCGAATAGACACAAAGTTGTAGGTCCTTGAAATTCGTTAGGCCACGAAGTTTTTCCATAGCTTTGTTGCACCACAACTATTTGTTTATTTTTTTTTTATCAAATCATCATCAAGAAAGTCTTTTTACGTTCTCAAACGCTATATTTAACTCAATGTGTGTTTCGGTCACTGCAGTATTGGCAGTAAAACTTTTAGATTTAAGTCGGTTGAGGTCCTCTTCCATTTAATTGCGCTTCAAAAAAAATTGAGATGTCCTTTCGAAAAACTATTCAATCGGAGCTTGTCTATTCACTCGTGAAATTGTATATGTCCCAGTCTTCTAGCTATGCCCATACTATAGAACGGCTTGTACAGTTCGTTGTTGAATCTTAATCTCCACACATTGTTAGGAACGAGATCGAGAATCAGTTAGTAACGCCTATGATTTTACTGCTGTGTTTTTCTGCTGATATTTACATACTAGAGTTCGACATTTGCCACCCTGACATCTCTCAAACGAACACTTTTCATGCTGTTTCTTTTTGAAGATCTCGTAATAATTACAAACAGTCCCGACTTTTTTGCAGCAACATTTGGTGTGCTTTTTGCTTGGATTCATTTGCGGCATTCATCAGAACCGTGACTTTTCTTTGAAAGCCGAGTGAAAACCAAAACTCCTGAACTTACTTACTTAGGGGGGCATTACAGTTCGGGTGAACCCGGTCCTCAACCAACATCCTTCTGTAACGACTTCGATTTCGGGTCTTTTTCCACTTGATTGCGCCACCTAAGACGAGGTCTTCCCCTTCCGCAGTTTCTCTGCAATGTGCTCTCGAAAACCCGTTGAGCCGGAGTGTTGATGTCCATCCACACTACATGTCCGTATTCTTCTAACTATTCCCATATCGCGGTACAGTTATATCTTCTTCTCCACAGATTGTCTTCGCATACGGGACCAAAGATCATTCGGAGAATTTCTTTCTTGAACTTGTAGAAGTAAAATAGTAGCCCCATACATGAGGAACGTTATGCCATCAAGCCCAACATGCTATATCTATTCAATTTCAAAAGTGTTGAATTTAATAGCTCTTGTAGTCTATTAACAGGTGGTGAGAGCGTATAGCCCATGTGCGAAACTAAAGCAGAATTTAATAAGCATCTACTAAAGAGACTCAGTTCTCCCATTTAACTGCTTCACCAGTTTTGAATTGTTCCATGTCTGAAGCCAACCAAATGCAGATTTCGTTGCATTTGTCTTAAGTATTTTTGTCTGCCTTTCTTTTTCTTTTTTCTCCGCGATCGTGACTGAATATTGTAGTTATAGAATTGCTTTTTTGATGGGGTTCTCTGAATCTCTGCTTTGAACATGACAATACCGACTGAGCCAGTCATGCTCTATTTTTCAAAGATTTAATTTTTCACGTACTTCGAAGCGATCGCGCTTTGTTATACTCCTGTGGATAATGGAACGAAATTCTATTAAATTATTTCCGGTTCTCAATGTTTCACGATCGATGTAATCGATGCGATAATTACAGAACAGGGGCACTGTTGTCATACGGATCATCTTCATCTCAGTTGATATCAATTTCATCTTGCTTTTATTTATATTTATGTGAAAGTAAAGCAGAGGGAATGAACAATGGGCCTTTTTAGGGTAGCTTCTCACATAATAATGCAATTGCCTTATTTGGGGCGAAGTATAGTTGTAGCTCGGGAAGATGGTATAAATACCGTTAACTTGTAAACATGATTGTTCTTTGTCACCCAGTTTATTAACTGCCCGGCTAGCTCAGTCGGTAGAGCATGAGACTCTTAATCTCAGGGTCGTGGGTTCGAGCCCCACGTTGGGCGACTACATTTTTTTTTTTTTGTTTTCTCTATGACTTTTTTTTTTAATTTCAGATTGCAGTCATGAGTACTCTGGAACTAAACGCCAACAACAATGAGGAAATCAAGAGGGAAGCTGCAGCAATAAGAAAATCCAAATTCCTTAGAGCACTAGCAAAGCAGTATTTAGTTTAAGGAATTAATCGTTAAGACTGTTTTCTAAGAAAATAGAAATTATGACTGGAACAGAAAGTTGTTTTTTTGATAACAACCCTATTACAGATGACAACCCAACTGGAAATTGGGTTGTGTGCCCGTGTTATAGATATGAGAAGACAACCCAATTTCAGTTGAGTTGACATCCATAATAGGGGTCTAAATCAACGTCAACGTTAAAACTAGAGCCCAGTTTTTACTTAAACACATCAAATTTTTTTGGTTTTTACAGCGAGTACTTCCGGTGATCTTGTAAAAAGTAAAAGTTGCATCACTCCGATCTTCAAAGCTTCCTCTAGTGAATTTCATAAAAAAAATGTTGAAGTAGGATGAGGTAAGTTCGATCGATAAGTGAAACTAATTTTTAACGTTAGGCTTCGTAGAATGTCATCCAGTTAACCTACCCCAACGATCCAATAAAAACAGAGGATGCTAACACGGAGTGTATGCATTTGAATGGAGTTTGGCCAATTGAACCGAGCCCCTACTATAAAGAAGTTGCCATATGAATCGACTGACCTAGATACAAACGAAATACTTGCAAATGTACGTGTATTAACCTGTGTTGAGTAAGTGGAGTAGTAAAGGTAGAGAAAGTAAAACGACACGTCTCCAAAAGCGTTAAGAGTGAATAGAACCGTGTTCCCTTAACATGAATTACAAGACAAAAAGTAGAATCCCCAAAACAATGATAGCCACGACCTGGACTGATTATGAACTACGGAAATAGATGAAAAATGTCAGAACGATAACGAACCCAGCTCCAAACTTAGTCGTAAATGATAGCGAGGTTTTTTGTAAGTGAAGTAATTTGAAGTCTCTGTGTTATGTCGTAGTCCTTTCGACTTACTTGCTCTAAATCAAATCTCGAAATATTCACTATAAATTGAAATGCCGCAGTTCTCCCTGGACAGAGAACGTCGAACAACCCATACTAAGGCAATTCCTCCAGTTTGACAATGTGCAGATGGGAGGGGTCATTCCATGGTGTAACACCCAAAACGCACACTTTTCGACTCATAAAACTGTTAATTCTTATGCTGATATTTTAGCGATTTAAATTTTTTTATTTTTTACGTTTTTAGTTGTTTTATCTTGATTGTAAGATTTGTAGACTTTAGCATAGGGGTTAACAGTTTTATGAGTCAAAAAGTTTGCGTTTCGGATGTTACAGCATAGAATGACCCGGAGATAACTTTTTTAGAACCATTAAGGATAAAGAATTGAACTGAAAGCGAACAGCAAATTGAATTTACTATTGCTTAATATTGTGTCACTAAGCTCACTTTAATAGAACAAAGGTTTCATTAGAATTTACAAACCATCCTCGCGATTTCAAAAACTAAGATAAGGTTAATGTATTTCTAATGTTTCTTAATTTATAACATATTTGTAAATTTTCCAGAAAGAATTAACATCAATTCACTTTGGTTTTCTTCCGCGAGGAGCTGATGACTTGGCTTTTTTGGCAGAACCCTTTTTTATGTCTTTTACTTCGGCTTTCCGTTTGGGAGTTGAGATTGTTGATGGAAGAACCTTTAAAAAAATATATTTACAACCTTCTATTTAGTTGCAAGTTGAACCACAAACTTACCTTGAAAAAAGAATCCATTCGACCCTGAGTTGATGTGCTTTTCGATTTGATAATCTTTTTCGTGCCGCCGCGTATGCGATCTTCACTAAACTGTCGGTCTCCACACAGGAACTTAACCAAACCCTCCTCATCAGGGTCAGTCCATTTGAGCTGAAAAATAAAAAAAGTTAGGTACCATCAAATATAAGAACCCCGACTATTCACCTCAATCTCATCTGGATTCGTAACGTCTGGTGTAACGAACAATTGCCTCGCAACTTCATAATTCCAATTCTCTGGTATCGTGTATTTCTTTGTATCAATATTTTCTATAATTGTTTCAATATCTCGGTAAGTGTTAATCAGCTCGATGGCACGTTTTGGTCCGACACCTTTTATGCTGTCACAGTAATCACATCCAAGGAGAATGCACAGATCAATGAACTGAGAACGAACTTATTTTTCTTAAAATAGTTCCAACTACTAAATTAACCTACCTCTTTTGAACTCAGTTCGAAGCCTTTTAAGATCTTCTCATAGTTGTACTCCTTTACAGGCATTTTTCTTGCCTCACTAAAAGTCAAATGTCGCAACATGACTGATGAACCAAAAGTTAGAGCATCCATATCTTCTGTGGCAGTTCCATACACTTTGCCGGCTTTAACCAAAGCTGCACATTGTGCTTCTGCTTCACACGGAGCGTCTACATAGGGAACTCCCATTAGTTTCAATAGTTCCTTTGCTTCTGCAGCATGTTCTTTAGTAACTCGAACTAATCTTCGATTAAACTTATCCATATCAGCTGTATCTCCAGCTTCAGTGGCTTTGTCGAGAGCTTTTTGGGCTTCTTCGCGTTTTTCTGCACGTTTTGCAAGTTCTCCAGACTTAAGATCGGGCGGCTTGCCATCGAAAACGTACACCGGCTTAATGCCATTTTCTAAAAGCCGAATGGTTCTGTAAAACATTCCCATAAGATGAGACGTTGTTTCGCCATCCACTGTGGTTAACTGTGCACCTTTTCATAGAGTGTGGAAAGCTGAGTAAAGTGTGAAGTTAAATATTAAATGACAAACCTTCGCTTCTTACAGCAATAAGGAACTGGTACAAGCACATAGATGCATCTATGGCTATTTTGCGTCCTATATAAAATTCAGTTTAAACTTCCTGATCAGTGGTTATGTGCTATTGAGTTAATTTTAAATGGTCGTACCAAAATAATTCTTGATTTCTCCTTCTTTTACAGCAAACGGAGCAATGTCTGCGATCAATTTGGACAAGCCTAGAATTCCCATGGTTATTGAGAACAACTTATGTAGTCAATAAAGTATCACTTAAAATATACAAAACAGAGTAAACAATTTTTTAGAAAATACAAGTTTGGTCGTCTTTCAAGTCAAGTCAATAAATTGTTAAATCAACCGCCAACCGCCTTGGCGCAAATGCGCAAATACGATAAATGCCAAACCAAACGAGATGTAAAATCTAAAAAATACGATTTCCGATAATTTGCCAATACAGAGAGCTGCCAGCAATAAACTTTCTCTGAAAAGGAATTTTTAAGGACTGCTTACCCTACCGCCACACTAGTAAGGTATATTTATACTTATTGAAACTACCCAAAATGCGTTCGACGGGCAGATTAAAGTCCTGCGTAAGCCAGCGTGATAAGTGCATGTGATGCGATTGCGTTAAATGGAAGCTAAATCTCCAAAAGGTAGCATGTGTTTCATTTTGACAGAAATCGCACTGCACGCACTTTTTGCGCTGGTCCTAAGGCCTGCGCAGACCGGTTGGTGCGTGCGATGCGATTTCTGTCAATATGAAACATATATGTAACCTTAATTAGATTCCACTTATCGCATCACACGCACACATGCATGTAATGCTGGACTTACATGCATCTACAACTGCAGATGCGTAGAAAAATAAAGCGAGACGGATGAAGATTATTAAGCACAAAAGCAGCTTTCTTGGCAGCTCCTGCGGGCTTCTTTGACGATGTTCATACTGGTCGATTTGTTGAAGCAACAAATCGACCAAAGTGATTACATTAGGCGTGTTTTTTTTTATGCTAGTATATAGTACAGTAAAAATTTCCCTTGGGGAACAACAACAAATCATTTTACTGTCGTAATTTTCCACAGTGAAAACAGGGATGGCATTGCTGTGGATTGATAGTTTCCAGCTTTAAAAATAAGATGGCACCACCAATGATTTCAGTTCATCAAAGCTTTTTCGAAAGGACGTGTTCAAAAAAAAAGTGGTATTTGCAAAGAAATTTTTTCTCTCGATTAAAAATTAAAGAAATAAAAACTATATTCATATTGAATTTTCGCACTGTTTCTTACCTGGTATACAGAATTTTGTACTAGTTCTTTTTTGCTGAAGCTAATAGCTTTTGTCATGGAATTATTTGACAAAAAAATATAGCCCAATGCAAGAAAAAAACAAATCAAACAAACAAACAAAGCAGTAAAAAATTGTCAAAAGGGAAAGATATATGTATGAAAATTAAACATTCTTCAATAGAAATTCCAGTTTGGGACTAGCAGTACGTGTTTCAACTTAATTTAATTTGGGCTGTGTTTATTTGTGCGGTAATATTATAGTTCAATTTCACGGTTTTGTAAATAGAATCAACTTATTTTCTTTCTAAACCTATCGAAAAGACAGGTCAATAGTGTAAAATTGCTATACCACAGGTTTGGATAAAAAATAAATTGATTCTGTTTGCCAATGGAAAATCTCATCAAAGATTGTTTTTTAATATCTTTTTACATACTCCCCGAACATACCCGAAAGTTTTTTTCAACAAAACAGCTGACTTTGACATAGAGCTTTCTTCACTGCTGTACGATGCCTCCAAAAATAGTAAAAAAGAGCTGTAAGAGAGAATCTGATGTATGGAAAATAAGAAAAAACAATACAAATTCATACCTGACTTTGTATCGTTATTCATTTGATAGAACAATTAACGAAACAAACCTGGTATGAATCTGATTTTGTTTCATCTTGAATTTCACAGAGAGCTTTGAAAAGTAGCAACAAGCTTTTACGTTGAGCTCCATCTTGTTGCTGAAAATAGAACTGAGAATACTGTGGACAGATCGTTTTTTTTTAACTCGAATGCTGTACTATATACTAGCTTAAAAAAAAACACGCCTATTGTTCAATGAATCGACCGCTAGTCAATGCCGGCAGATTGGTGTAACAGAGAAGGAGAACAAGGAAACAGTCGCATTTATTCGCACGAAGCTTCAACAAATCGACCAATGTGAACTTCGTCTTTGCTGCGGCTACTGCCTTTTTAGCTGGACCCTCCTTGGATCTACCAACTGCTGCTAGATTCTTCTCAGCTGCGGGCTTCTCTGAAACAGCGCCTGCTGACTTTTCTATCAGTTTTATAGAATTATCGAAAGCAAAATACTTTTTAATTTAGTTATACTAACAATAAATGAAACATCCCATGATTTTTCCATACGTGGATTCTCAAATGTCAAAGATATGTCATGTTTTTTTCCTTTTCTATTGACGTTTAGGGTGGTATTCACCAAACAATCTTAAGAGCGCTCTTAAGCTAAGAGGCTCTTAGTTTTAAATTTGGATGTGCTATTCACCAAACAATAATAGGGTCTAGTCTAAGCTAATTCGAATATTCGAAAAATAAGGGTGTTGAGCCTCTGAACGCACACTTTTCGAACTACTTCGAAAATTTCAGAGTCAATTGTCAAAATCAGCCAAAAGCAGAAAAATTTTTCGGAAATTTAAGAAAAGGTAGAACGTAAAATTAATTCATTTGAATTAATAAATAATTAATAATTAATAAATTCATAGTTTTCTTCCTAGTGCCTCGCTCCATTTTGATTTTTGAATAACAACCACAAATGACGCTGTCAGTAAATTTCGAATTTTCGAAGTTATTTGAAACAACAACCGTTCATAACTTAAGAGTGGTAGCGACCGCTCTTAAGTGTTATGAGCGCTCATAAATCTGCACTAATAGTGGTCGGTGAATAGGTTTACGAGGCACTTAGTTTAAGATTTCTTGGTGAATACCACCCTTAGTATCTTACCACTACTCCATTTGTTATCAGGAAATAGGACACCTTTATGAATTCGTGTTGAAAATTTTTTGCGGGTGTTTCAGGCAAGGAGGGTACGAGTTGGTACTATGTAATATCTACTCTGTGGTCTGTCATATTCCTACTTTCTGTTATGAATTTAAAGATGAAGTTTGGTGAAAACTGTCAAAAGCAGCTGTTGACTTTTTGCTCGTAGTTTTTAAAGCGCAATATAATTTTAATTTGTTGTGAAAAGTTCAAAAATATAAAAAAAATCTGGAAAATAGCACATAACCTTGTGCTGAAAAGAGAAGTAATGGTCGTAATTGTTTTCCCTCTTGGCCTATATACTATTGTGGTTTTCATACACATATCCATTACCTCGTTCCCAATAAGAATCGGTTAATCGAACAGATTATGATTCAAATTTCGATGCAGTTATCTACTTACCTCACTGAATCGAGTAATCTAGGTATACAACACATACCTTTCGAATCGATCCAGCTACAAGAGCTGTATAGGATCGGGTAATCCTATTTCAATTCGATGTAGGTATACACTGGCACTAATTCTAATTGAAGTGTGATTCAATTCTAAGTGGAAACGAGGTACATGTTATGTTCTATTTTATTCGCCTCCTTCTTTTAAATGTTTGTGATTTTTTTGTTCTTAAATATTAAAAAACAGCACAACTTAAATTCGTACAAAAATTTAACGGCCATATTATTCACTCAATAAATTTAAATCCAATAGAAATAAACCCAGTTGTCAAAATTTGATCCCAGGTTTATATTTTGATCCCGGATTTAAAATAAACCCAGTTGTCAAAGTGACAAACGTCAAATCGTTGAAAGTGCTGCTGGTAAATAGATTTTTGTTTGAAGAAATTGTAAGCAATACTTTTCATTTATATCTTGCATTGTCGATTAAATTAAATTTATATTCTATCTTTTTCATGATGTTGCAGGTTCAACCAACAACCAACCAACAACCACTCCAACAACCAACCAACAACCAACCAAGATTTTAAATTTGAAGAAATTGTAAGTAATAATTTCATTTATATATTGCATTGTCGATTTAATTTATATACTATCTTTTCCATGGTGTTGCAGGTTCAAGAAATGGAAACTCCACCAGCTACTTCAGGTGTTGCTGAAAAGGCAACAAGGGCCAAGAAATTCAAAATGTTTCTGCATTGCTGATGAACAAACTACGCGAAGGCACCGCACCTGATATTACCAACGAGGATTACTTCCCAACTCTTGGCGCCTACACGACGTTAATTGAAGTTGGTCTCAGATACTCAATAATCCAAAACGGAGGCTGTTCGCCCCGTTCTGAATTCTACTGTCCAAGTAGCTGATCATTACTTAAGAAGCAGACGAGTGGGAGCGCTTTTTTTTTTATTTTAACAGACAACATGTAACCAAGTCCAAAGCAAATGAAATGAATATACTCGTAAAATAAAAAACTAAACACTAAATTTCACATCAGTCATGATCAGCGCTGTAGCATTTTTGGAACGACCTGTTTTAGTCCTTTAAATGATCTGGTTCAATGGCCAATTCGGTTTCCAACGCGTAAAGGTATGAACATATATCGTCGACATATTTCGAAACCAGAATGGGGTTTTTCGCATTGTCAGCATCAATGTTTTGAACCGCATCAATTAAATTGGCCGAATGCGATTGCACATTTACGATTTTGATTTAACATTCATTAGCTGATGCTGTATCTTTTACTTCGTCCTGTGAATCACTTCCAATCGAAGAACCTTGCGTTGGTTTTGCAGAAGTTTGTTTAATGGCTACGACAAATTACTGTCCTCCTGCCTGATTGTTGCTCCTTGTACTAGCTTACCCCGGGGCTACACGGTCAAGATATGGTAAGCCATTTACAATACATTCGAACTTTCTTACATACACACCCAAACTTTTCGAAATTGAAACCCAACTGGTATGGAATATTGAAAGCCACCCGAGAAGCAGTTTCAGTAGCCATGAAATTGACAGCTTCGTCAAATACCCTCAAAAAGAGAAAAGAGTGCCTGGAAAAAAACTTTGAAATTCAAATTTCTTGTGGGTGCCATTTTGAAAATATATAATGACATGTCGATTGAAAGCCATTTGCCTGGCAAGTTGTAAGTCGCCTACGTCACAGCCGAAACACGAACAGGAATTTGACAGATTGTATATGTAGGCAGATGGCTTACCATATCTTGATCGTGTAGCTGCAGGGTTACCCCGGGGCTACACGGTCAAGATATGGTAAGCCATTTACAATACTGTAACGTGCGCTTAGTTCGAAAAATAAAACTTCACTTTTTAATTTAATTCTATCACTTTTATTCAGTATATATGCTTAATTCGATCTCAACTCGACTTTGGGACTATCACTTGTATTTACTCTTAACTTTATCACTCTATAAACCAAAACTGCCCTCTGGTTGCCTCGGGCGGGCTATTTATATCGAATGACATGCCATCTAGAACTCTCCAGTAACTTCCACATGGTCTGCAACTCTCCACTGTTTTGGCTGTCAAACATTTTCTCTCCTTCAAAATTTCTACACTTACGCCAGTGCTGCCAGATGTGTTTTCGGTTGAACGTTTTTCGATTAGGAAATTGGTATAAATGTTGGGTTCACGTTACACTGCCCCCTCCTTAAGATTGTTCGTCCCGAATAATTCCATCTGCAGCCTCGCCACTATATCGATGCAGCCGGTCACAATGAACTACTTTTAACTTGCCTCTTAGCCCTCTTTGGATGCGGTAAACCACGTCGTTAATCCTCGTGACAACAGTATAAGGACCTTCCCAGTTCTGCTGAAGTTTCGGTGACAATCCCTTTTGACGATGAGGATTATAAAGCCACACACGATCTCCTGCTTGGAATACTGCCGTTGTCGCTTTTGTGTCGTACCGTGTCTTCATCCGGTCGCTGTAGGTTTTCATCCGTTCCCTTGTTCTTTTATGGATGTCAGCGAGTCTCTCCTTGAGGTCGTCCACATACTCGTTCGTGTCCTGTGGCTCCTCTGTGGGGCATCCAAATTTAAGTTCGCTGGGCAGCCGCATGGTTTTCCCGAACAGGATGTCAGATGGTGTTTGTCCTGTCGAGCTATGTACTGCACTTCTATAGGCCATCAGGAATAGCGGTACGTGCCTATCCCAGTCTCTTTGGTAGTCGCCTACGACCTTGGTGAGGTGTTCTTTCAAGGTCCGGTTGAATCTTTCAACCATCCCATCAGATTGTGGATGAAGCGGTGTGGTTCTCGTCTTCTTAATGCCAAGTAGTCCGCACACTCCTTGGAAGATGTTTGACTCAAAGTTCCTCCCTTGGTCGGAATGGAGTTCCATAGGCACGCCAAACCTACTCACCCAGTTAAACACAATCTGGTCGACCACCGTTTTGGCTTCTTGATTTGGGATGGCATACGCCTCAGGCCACTTGCTAAAATAGTCCATTACAACCAGAATGTATTTGTTTCCAGCGTTGGTCTCTGGAAAAGGCCCAGCCACATCTACTGCAATCCTCTCAAAAGGCGATCCAACGTTGTACTGATGCATCTTACCTTGAATCTTCCTACCAGGTCCTTTGGTTGCAGCACACTTGTCACATGTTCGGCACCACTTCTCCACGTCATCTCTAGCATGTAACCAGTAGAACCGATGTCGCACCTTCTCCAGTGTTTTGTTTACCCCCAGGTGGCCTCCAGAAGGTCCGTCGTGCATCTCCTGAAGAACTTCACTGACTTTCGATTGCGGTACGATCAGCTGCATCACATATGACTTACCGTCAGCGGATTCCCATCTTCGCCTGAGGACACCTTCTTGCACATATAGTGAGTCCCACTGTGCCCAATAGGCTTTGAGAACTGGACTCCTGTCAGAAACGTCTCCCCATTCCGGTTTCTCTTCATTTTCTTTCCATGCGAGAATGGGTTCGATATCTGAATCTTCCTGTTGAGCAGTCCTCACTTCCTCATTGCTCCATCCGCTTATGGGGTCAGCTCTTAGTCGCTGAGCGGTAATGATTTCTTTGTCTTCTTGCCGCTTGCAATGCTTGCAATCCACTTTGCAAGGTCTTCGTGATAATGCATCGGCGTTTGAGTGCAGCTTTCCTCTGCGGTGTTGGATCTGGTAGTCATAGGTCTGTAATCTTTCTATCCACCTTGCGACTTGACCTTCTGGATTTTTGAAGTTCAACAGCCAGCTCAGAGCACCGTGGTCTGTCCGCAGAAGGAATTTCTGTCCATAGATGTACTTATGGAAGTGCTTTGTTGCCAAGATAAGAGCTAGCAGTTCCCTTCTGGTCACGCAGTAGTTCCTTTCGGGTTTCGATAGGACCTTGCTGTAGTATGCTACCACTTTCTCTTCGCCATCATGCACTTGGGATAGTACCGCCCCGATTCCAACGTTGCTTGCATCTGCGTCGACGATGAATGTTTTGCCAGGTGTTGGATGTGCCAGCACTGGAGCGTTACAGAGGCGGTATTTGAGTTCCTGGAAAGATTTCTCACACTCACCTGACCATTTAAACTGCTTCCCCTTTTCGGTGAGCTGATGCAAACTCTTTGCAACTCCAGCGAAGTTCTTAACGAAACGTCGGTAATATGTGGCAAGTCCCAGAAAGCTTCGGAGTTGATGTTTGTCCTGTGGTGTTGGCCAATTTTTGACGGAGTCAACTTTTTCAGGATCAGTCTTTACTCCTTGGGATGAGATGATGTGTCCCAAATACTTGACTTCGGTTTTGAAAAGTGCACATTTTTCTGGATTCAGTTTAAGGTTAGCCTCTCGAAGTCTCTGAAACACGGCTTTAAGGTTCTTACAATGTTGGTCAAATGTTTTCCCGTAAACAATGACATCGTCCAAGTAGACTAGGCAAGCTTTCCACGTCAGTCCTTGAAGAACGCACTCCATCAAACGCTCGAATGTTGCCGGAGCGTTGCATAGCCCAAACGGCATAACTTTAAACTGCCAGAGCCCATTACCTGTAGAAAACGCCGTCTTTTCTCGATCATCAGGGTGGATGTCAACTTGCCAATATCCACTCTTCAAGTCCAGCGTCGAAAACCACTGAGCTCCCTCCATGGCATCCAGGGTATCACTGATTCTGGGCAGGGGATAGCTGTCCTTCTTAGTCACATCATTCAGCCTTCGGTAGTCCACACAAAAACGAGTGCTTCCGTCTTTCTTTTTCACTAGCACCACTGGTGACGCCCAAGGACTTTTGGAATTTTCGATAAGACCGTCCTTCTTCATTGCTGTTATCATTTCCTCAACCTCACCTTGTTTGGCCAGTGGAAGACGTCTTGCGGGTTGACGAATCGGTCTTGCATCTCCTGTGTTGATGCGATGCTGCACCAACTGTGTCCTACCATATTGTCCCTTTTGCGATGCGAAGATGTCAGTGTACTCTTGCAGGAGATTTTCAGCTATCCTTGTTTGTTGGCGATCAAGGTTGGATGAATTCAGTATTTTAGCTCTGATGGTTTTAAGCTCCTCCGGAGTTATAGTTTTTCTTGGGGCTTCGTCTGTGATCTTCGTAATTGCTGCAACCGATTCGCAACGTCCAACGACTTCTCCTTTCTTCAACCTTACATCGTACGGTCTGGTGTTTAGTAATCGTACGGGGACCATTTTGTTTTTCGGTGCTACCAGTGTTTTCCCAATGATGACGCTTTGGGAGGAACACTCTGGGTCTGGTTCCACCATGAGGTATCGAAGGCTTCCAAACTCACCTTCCAGTTTTGTCCAAACGAACACTTCAGAAGAAGGAGGCAGAATCAGATCTTCCGTGATGACAGTTCTCAATGTCGACGTACTTTCGTTCGAATAGGTCATTGGAAGTTCCTTATTTTGGTACTTCAAAACCTGATTACCGATGTCTAAAATTACTCCGTGCTGTTTCATAAAGTCGATTCCAATGATGCACTCGTCACATATATCTGCCACCAGGAATTGATGAGTAAACACTAGATCGGCCAGTCGGATCTTAAGACTCACTTCTCCGTATACTCTTGCTGCTTCTCCCGTTGCGGTTCTTAGACGGTAGCTATTGGTGTTATGAAGCCACGTCGTCTTTACCAGGTCTCGACGTACTATGGAGGCTGTGGCACCGGTGTCGATAGTAGCCACATGTTTGTTGCCGTTAATAGTAGTCTCCACAGTCAGACTTTTGTTGTCTCGTTTGGTCTGGGAGACCTGGATGGTGGTTTTGGGGCCATCGATACAAGAAACCAGCCTCTGCCCCTCGAAGTTGGTTCTTACTCGTTTCCCTGATGGGAAACGGGCTGATAGGCAACGCTGGTGTTGTTGTTACCTTGCTCTGGGTTGGATCTCTTGCTTCCACAATGTTGACAACTGGCTTTGTTTGGTGGTAGTCGGCATTGACGCTGTAAGTGCCCGGTCTTGTTGCAGTTCCAACATCTTGCTAGTCCGCTCCGGTTCTTTTGTATTTCAGCTCTTTGGCATAAGCATTCTTCAACTATGGCCTCTCTAAGTCGATGTACTCCCTGAGAAGCCTGTTCTGCTGCTTCAATTGTCAATGCGAATGCTAAAGTTTCGGAAAGAGTACGTGTTCTAGCAGTTCGCACAGACCTCTGAAGATGTATATCGGAAATGGCACGAACGAAGGACTCAACAGCAAGCTGGTTGATGATTTCTTCTCCAGCATCTGGGTATGCCAGGTGAACCAGTCTTTCGACGTCTGCTTGGAGCTGCTGTAGACTTTCACCCCTTTTCTGGACTCTGTTATTGAGTTGAACTCGGAAGACTTCTTTCAAGTGGCTATCTCCAAAGCGTTTATCTATAGCTGCCACGAGAGAACTGAAATCGCCGCTCTTACCAGCTGGAACTGTTTGAAGTAATTCAGCTGCTGGTCCTCTAAGAGCAAGAGTCAGTGCAATGTACTTGTCTTCGTCATCCCAGCCATTTGTTGTCGCGGCTGCCTCAAATTGTCTCTTGTAGACTGGCCAAGAAGACTGTCCATCAAATGTTGGGGGTTTCATCTCCTTTTTCCTTGCAATTTCTCCAGCAGATTCTCGAATTTTTATTTTCCGGATCTGGTCTAATTCCTTGGACAGAAGAGAGAACTGGTTATCGCATCGGCTTTCCAAACGATTCTCTACAACAGAAAGCTGTTTTTCCACACCTTCAACTCGTTCGTCAAGGGCACATACATTTTTCTCAATGTTACCCAATTTTCCTTCTAGAATGTTTTTCTCTCGAGAATATTTTGTTGTTCCTTCTTTTGTTCGCTTCGTTGTTCTTCAACCAGCTTCTTTTGCTCGTTTCGTTGTGCTTCAAGTTGTTCGAGAACATTCTGCTGTTCCTTCTTTTGATCGTTTCGTTGCTCTTCCAGACGTCCGAGAATATTCTGCTGTTGCTCTTCAATCAGCTTCTTTTGTTGTTCTAATAAAAGCTTCATCATACTAGAAAAATCTACACTTTCACTTACTTCCTCTTTTTCCACTTCTGTTTCAAAAACAAAAGTGCTTACGTCTTCCCCTTGCTGTTCCAAATAGTTGCGCAAGCGCAGGACGAGCTCATTTTTCGATCCCGCTCTAGAAAGATTTCGCTTACCTAACTCAATTTTAAGCTCAGTGCAGTTGAGCTCTTCTAACAACTTACCCATTTTCACTGTATATAATTATTATTTTCTTTTTACTTTTTTTTTTTTACACTTTACTAGTCAAATAAGTTTTATTTACACTTCTGACACCAATGTAACGTGCGCTTAGTTCGAAAAATAAAACTTCACTTTTTAATTTAATTCTATCACTTTTATTCAGTATATATGCTTAATTCGATCTCAACTCGACTTTGGGACTATCACTTGTATTTACTCTTAAGGCTATGGCCCAATGACTCCGTCACGCGTTCGACTTCAGCGGCCACAACTGACAACTCGATTAAAACACATGTATTCTTATGGGGAATGGCCCATAAGCAACGTACGTGGCGTCCGTGGCGGCGTTGAGATTAAAACATTTTTAATATCAACGCATTTAACGACTTTGACATTTGCTATTGGTATTTTTTTGTTGGTTGGTAGACACACATGCTCACACACATGGTGCTCTGTGTACAAAAGCGCATTAACGCGACGGATTCATTGGGCCATCCAAAATTTTCACATATTTTAAAGTTGAAGTTGAAGTTGAAGTTGAAGTCTGACGGAGTCATTGGGCCATAGCCTTTAACTTTATCACTCTATAAACCAAAACTGCCCTCTGGTTGCCTCGGGCGGGCTATTTATATCGAATGACATGCCATCTAGAACTCTCCAGTAACTTCCACATGGTCTGCAACTCTCCACTGTTTTGGCTGTCAAACATTTTCTCTCCTTCAAAATTTCTACACTTACGCCAGTGCTGCCAGATGTGTTTTCGGTTGAACGTTTTCGATTAGGAAATTGGTATAAATGTTGGGTTCACGTTACAATACATTCGAACTTTCTTACATACACAACCAAACTTTTCGAAATTGAAACCCAACTGGTATGGAATATTGAAAGCCACCCGAGAAGCAGTTTCAGTAGCCATGAAATTGACAGCTTCGTCATTATACCCTCAAAAAGAGAAAAGAGTGCCTGGAAAAAAACTTTGAAATTCAAATTTCTTGTGGGTGCCATTTTGAAAATATATGATGACATGTCGATTGAAAGCCATTTGCCTGGCAAGTTGTAAGTCGCCTACGTCACAGCCGAAAAACGAACAAGAATTTGACATAGTGTATATGTAGGCTGATGGCTTACCATATCTTGATCGTGTAGCTGCAGGGTTAGATATAGTTCATAGCAGACTGACTGTTGTTGGCTGCTATTGGTTGGGTTGGTTTCTTCCAGTTACTGTCCACGCGTGACTTTGATTTTTCAACTATTTTAAAATCATTGTGGCCACCTCTGATACTATAGTCCTTGTCACTTGGGTATCTTTAGTCGTCTAATTGAAAGACAAAATTAATTCCCATTTGAGTTTACAAGAATCTATCAAATGTACTTACCTAGCAAAATGCTTTGCCAATGCAAATGGTAATTAGAAGGAATATAACGCAGTCTGTTTAGCAACAATTGACTTGTGACTCGTAATATATTTATTTGTTGGCTGTAAGTAAAAATCAAGTGATTGTCGGGACTTCGGCAGATAGAACAAAAATACAACAAATAATTTTCACCTTTTACTTTTGACAGATTGGATTGGGTTTGTTCGCGTAACATATATAAAGCACACTTTTTATGTCAAAATCTAGGTAAGTTTGCTTGATTTGGCTGCAATATTTGTAATTTCCCTATAGTATGCGAACGAACCCAAAATACATCCGGATGTAAAAATTTGAACCCGACGACGCAATGCGGTTTAAATCCATCGGGTTTATTTGGAGTGAATAGTATGGATTTGCGTTTGACAACTGGGTTTATGCGATTTTACATCCGGATGTAAATTTAAACCCGGGGTTATTGAGTGAATAATATGGCCGTAATAGATCATTTTCAAACTGCATCAAAAAAAATCCTTAAAGCTATTTTCTAAACAAATAATTTCCCAAATTCGACCAATTAACCAACCGCCATTAAAAATAGCATTGCCCTCTCCGACAATTTTCGCACGAGTGTCACATTTGGTAGCCATTACTGTTTGTCTAGAAATTTCCCTGATACACTGGACAAATACAAGTTTTCCATAACCATGTCGGCTGACGGTGAAAAAGATAAATCCATTGAAAATATGGTATGTAAATTAACAAAAACTGTATCAAAATAAACTATAATATCTGCTGCGTGTTTGTGAATAAAAAATTTGTGAAATACTCATCGATTTCTGTGCGAAACTTTACAAAATAAGTTTCGAGCGCGTCAGAGTATTATAAACATGGCGTCAGTTTGTGTTGTCAAAAAAAGTTCACGTATTTTTTCGAGGCGAAAAAAATTCCCAACTATCTGAGCGAGAGCGAATAACTGACAAGATTCGCTTAACGCGGTTTTATTAAACAATTTTATAATGTTTAACATAAGAAATTGTACAAATACGCATTAAGAATATGTTCTGATTGATTGTTGGAAGTGCAACGTAATAAATTCTGTTGATTTTTTTATTGCAGGAAAAAGAGAAAGTAGATGATGCAGCCGCGGAAGCTCCTGCAGCAGCATCAGCGGACACAGCAACAGCAAAAACTGCCGATGATAATTCTGAAAATGAAAAAAAATCTAACGCGACTACTTTGGCAGAAGATAAAAAACCCGACAACGAGGAATCAGGTAAATAGAGCATAATATATATAATTTTTGATAGAAAAATGTTTGTTTTTATTTGGTGTGAGTTTGTGAGTGAGTAACTGTGTATGCTCGATTGGCGGAGTGCGTCTGTGCGCTTGGTCGTTATTGAAACAACATGCCAGGGTTCAAATCCCACCGATCGGCCTTAGTTATAAAAGAATTTTTGTTTAGAAAATTGTGTTGCAACCTTGAATTTGTTCATACTGATCTCTGATAAATAGGATCCAGTTTAGTAATGTTCAAGGAATAAAAGAAAATTTCAAGTTTTTCATTGTTCAATGGTTTTCATATGCGACCATTAAACGTTCCAGGCTTGAGAACAACTTTTTTTTTTAATTCTATCGAATGAAGCTTATTTTGACGAGTAGACACGTAGACACGATGAAACATTTATGACTATAATTGTTGTACTCATGAAAGAGCTTTAATAAGAGGATAGAAACCATGTTTCAAGTCATGAGTCTATCTTTGATGAAAGAAAGATAGGACCTCGACTAATGTAAATCGAATTTTATTTTCATTTATGGCAACATTCCTCTTTTAACATCTTATGTTGTTGGTATATTAAAACTTCAAAATTGGAAAAATGAAGTTTTTTTCTATATTCGAGAAACAAAGTTTTTTGGTAGGATTAATCAAAACTCTGCAGAACAGCTCACAGTGAATTGTTGAAATAAAAATATCCGAGGAAATTCAATTTTTTGATGTTGATTCAAAGATGCTTAACCAAAGAAAATCCACTGGTTAGCTCTGATCAGAGTTTTCTATCACCTGGAATAATAATTAAAAAGACAAACCGGCTCTTAATAACACAAAAAAGGAAAGAACTTAAAAAAATTCAGTTCATACAGAGACATTTCTTCAAACTAGACGGAAGTTGAGAAAACAGCAACATACTGGGTCGTTCGTGGGTTAACATTTACAGCCTTTTATTTATTAGATTTCACTTATACTTGTTTCAACCTCGCATTAGTTAATACTCGTTGCAGCACTTAAACCTCTCTTACGCCACGTCGAGCGAATCCTTATTTATAAAACATTTTCCAACCTGTATTAGTTACGCCTTGCTTATGTCATTAAAAAAATGATCCATCTGTAGCTCTGGTTACTATAAACGTAAACAAATCCCAGCTGATTTCACTGTGCACGTTCAACGCATTAAGTTTTTCAGATAATCTAAATTTTTTCGGACTCTCATAGGCCAGAATCTCAGTTCTTCTTTTGATACGTGACTTCTGACCAATCAGATTACAAAAAAAGTTAGATTATCTGAAAATCTAAATTGCGTTGAATCCGAGCATTATGACTTTTTTTTGTGGTTGGCGGATGTAATAATCCCTGAAAATCCTGACAATTGAATTATAATTAAAACACGTCTGTTTACTGGGAATGTTAAAATCGGAATAATAATTTATTAGAAACTCAGAATATATATTTTCTCAGACTAATAGTTCAATGAATACTATGTTACTTTATCAACTGAGTATTAATTATTATTTATAGGAACGGATCTCCACATCCCTTCTATATTCTTTAGTTTCAATTTTAACTCTGGTCGTAGACTTGGAGAGGACAAAGAGTTATCTTCAGTGACTTCAACTTCTCTCGACTCAGAAAATTTTGGAATTTTCTTAACATGACTTATGTTCCGTCTTACGATTTTTCCATCATTCATTTTAACACTTACTTCATTAGGCATCCGTTCAATTACCTCGAATTCAGTTGGTATAAAAGTTGGTGTCAATTTATTTTGCGAAACCATGTTGCGAATAAACACTTTGTCTCCAACCTTAATGTCACTTTGTTTTGCGCAACGTTTCATATCTGCTTCCTGTTTTCCTTTCTCCTTGTTAATTATGTCTAAATCTCGTGCTCCAGAGTCTATGGTTTCTGCATCTATATCTTGAACAGAAGGAATTTTGTCTCTGATCGTTCTGTTATAAAGAAGTTCTGAAGGTGCTTGTCCTGTAGTTCCATGTGGTGTTACATTATACATTAGTAAAAATTTCTGAATTTCCTTCTTATAATCAGACCCATTGCTATTTGCAATTTGAAGTCTTTTTAAAATAGATCGGTTCATATTTTCTACTTCGCCGTTTGCTTGGGGCCAATATGGTGGTGATGTTATAAGATTTATGTTATTATTCTTACAGAAATTCTTGAATTCCTGACTTACAAACTGACGCCCATTGTCCGCTTTTATAGACCTTGGATATCCTAGTCTGCAAAATACATCTTCCAAAATTGAGATTATTTCAGATGACGTTATTTTTTTTATGAATTTAATTTCTTGGTATCTCGAATAGTAATCTATTATCACAAAAACGAACTCTTGATTCGGAAGTGGACCTAATAGATCCATAGCTACACATTGCCAGGGTCCGTCTGGAAATGCATGTCGTATCATAGGCACTGGTGGATTAGGGCGGGACACTAGTAAACATTCACGGCAACTTTTCACCCAGTTTGAAACGTCTCTGTCAATTGAAGGCCACCAAACTTTTGATCTGAGTCTTCTTTTCATAACTGTTTCTCCTGGATGACCTTCATGTGCAAGATTTAAAACTCTGGTTCGCAGGTCAACAGGAATGATAATACGAGAAACTCTCAAAAGAATATTTCCCAAGGAGCAAAGTTCCCACCTGAATGGAAAATATTTATTTTTAGATATCAATCCCCATTCATTCTGTTTAGTGTTTTCTACAGCCTCCATTAGTTCCCTATCCATTATGCTGGCGAGGGCTATGTCAGTTATTGTAAGTGCTTCTGGGACCGTTGCTTCTATTATAGCACAAATATTCTGTTCACAGAGACTGTCGAATGAATTCTCCTCTTCAATCTTACAGAGTCGCGAAAGTGAATCAGCGATATTATATTTTCCTGGCTGGTAAACGATTTTAAATTTGAATGATTGAAGCCTAAGGACCCATCTTTCAATTCGGGCTGGTGGCTTAGATGTTGCCTTAAAAATGGCTTCTAATGGCTTGTGATCAGTTACTAATTCAAACTCTATTCCAACAAGATAAAAATAGAAACGTTCCGTTGCCCAGACTAAGGCCAAACTTTCCTTTTCAGTTTGAGAGTATCGTCTTTCAGTTGATGAAAGACTTTTGCTAGCAAAAGATATAACTCTCGGCCCATCTTCTTGAAACTGAAGTAGTACAGCTCCTAGGCCAAATGGACTTGCATCTGCTATTAATCGAGTGCGATACTTACAGTTAAAATAGGAAAGTGTTGGTATTTCAGCAAGAGCAACTTTTAACCTTTGAAACGCCTTTTGTTGATCACTACCCCAGATAAATTTAATATCTTTTTTTACCAGCTTCCATAACGGCTCTGTAACGTCGGACAAATCCGGAATAAATTTTCCCAAATAGGTTACGAGTCCCAAAAAACTCCTGGTTTCTTCTTTAGAAGTAGGTGGCCGAAATTCAATTACACTTTTAACTTTTTCTGGATCCGCCGAAATCCCAGTATTTGAAAGAATATGACCCAAAAATTTCAGTTTCTTGACTTTAAAAAGACATTTTTCTTTGTTGAGAGTAATGTTCATATGCCGAAAAATATTAAGAACTTCTGCAAGTTCTTTATCATGTTCCTCTTCTGAAAGTCCAAAAATTATTATGTCATCTAAATAATTTAGAGTATTTCGGCATGATACTAAAATGCTTTCCATTGTCTTTTGAAAGATTTCTGGAGCTGAATTAACTCCGAACAGCAGCCTCTTGTAACGAAATAATCCTTTATGAGTTATAAAAGTTGTGATTTCTCTACTCTCCTCATCAAGCTCTAACTGATGATATGCATTTTTCAAATCCAAGCGAGAAAAATACTGAGCTCCTTTTAATTTTGTCATTAAAGAGTCAAACGTTGGAAGAGGATAGTTTTCTCTCCGAATAGCAAAGTTAGCTCGGCGCATGTCTATGCACAAACGAATATCACCGTTCTCTTTAAAAGCAATTACAATCGGTGAAATCCATGAACTCGGCTTTTGAACTGCCTCAATTATATCCAAGTGAATAGCCTCTTTAAGTTTGGCATCTACCTTATCCTCCAAAGCTATTGGTATTCGTCGCAATGGCTGTTGAACTGGTCTTACGGATGAGTCAATTGATAATTTAATGGTGATGTCCTTTATTTTTGGAAATGGCTGTAAAATTTCAACTGTATTTACATCAATACCAAGTTTTAAAACACCTAGCTTAATAGCAGTTTCACGGCCCAAAAGAGATTGTTTGGCATGTTTAATTACATAAAAAGTTGTAATTATTTCTCTCTGTCTCTTAACACTTATTGGAGCTTCAAAAACAAACTTAACTTCTAGTAAGTCCTTACCAGCGTACGATCTAAATCTATTTTCACATTTTGTTCTCAAGCTTCCTAAAATCGCAGAATTTGATTCAAATTTCTCCCAATCTTTTTCACTTAGTAAGTTGAACTTCGATCCAGAATCAATGAGCATAAGCAACTTAGTACCAGCAATGTAGCAAAATATGTTCTCACTCATGGATTCATTAAAGTCATTTGTAACATGGAAACAATCAAGCTCATTAGAAGTTTTACTATTCTTACCGTTATGGTTTAAGTCTTCTTCGTCAATGAACTGAATTTTTGAAGTCTCAATTCGCCGACGTTTGAAATTTGGATTGTTGAATGATGTATCTCTACGTCTAGTCAATTTTGTTTTACACATCCTTGAAAAATGGCCCATAAGCTCACACTTGTTACACTTTGAATTTCTAGCAGGGCATGTTTGGTTGTCACCCAAATGGTCCAGCCTTCCGCACCTAAAGCATTCTTTTCCAAGACCTGAAAACTTTTTGTTAGCAAAGATCTTATTAACATCATTGGATAAAACAGAATATGTCATTGTATCCGTTTGACTCCTTATTTGCTCATGCACCAGACACCTTTCTAAAATTTCGTCTAAAGTATGTTCTTTTTCCAAAAGTCGTTTCTTAAGATCTCCTGTCGCCCACACATCAATAATTTTGTCTTTTAGATTTATATTTGCAATTTCTTCGTGTGTATTTCCAAATGAGCATTTAGCTGCTTGATTTCGAAGTCTAATAATAAATTTGTTAAAACTCTCTCCTTCTTCCGGTTTGAGTGTTCGAAATAAATGTCTTTCAAAAGTAGAATTGCGTTTTGGTGAAAAATAACTATTTAATTTTCCAACCAAAATTGAGAAAACATCTTCGTTTGTGTCTTTCTCAACTTCTTCAATAAGCGCACCAGGAATATTAAAGGCTACCTCTTGAAGTTGTGATCCACCCAAATGAAGAAGTTTATTTTTCTTCTTGTAAGGATCAATAATTTCTTCAGATTTGAGAAATAATTCAAAACTACGGTACCATTTTTCCCACTCTAGTCGAATCAATGATTTGTCGATGATCTCGCACAAAAATGGCTTTATGGTCGCATCACTCATTTTAAATTCGTTCATAAACTTTCTGTGTTTTTCCAACTTTTTCCCTAAATAAAATTCAAAAGGAAAAGACAATTATTCTGCAGATATACATTACACTATTTTACATATACATATTATGTACATACATACATACACATATGAAAATATGTACATATATCATATTTGTATTCACGTTCCTATATGTTCATATTTTTTTTTTTTTTTTTTTTTTATGTACCTATGTACATACACATTTGCATCAACTTTTTTGCAATATTTTTTTTTTTTTTTTTTTTGTGCATCAACTTTTTTGCCTTAATACTTTTGCATCAACTTTTTTGCAATATTTCTTTTTTTTTTTATGCATTAACTTTTTTGCAATATTTTTTCCGTGCATCAACTTTTTTGCATTAATACTTTTGCATCAACTTTTTTGCAATTTTTCTTTTTTTTTCTTTTTTTTTTTTATGCATCAACTTTTTTTTTGCAAATCCTTATCTTTCTATTTTGTATCAACTTTTTTACAAGTTCTCATTTTTTTTTTTTTTTTTTACAAATTTGTATATTTACCTCGTCGCCAATGTAATAATCCCTGAAAATCCTGACAATTGAATTATAATTAAAACACGTCTGTTTACTGGGAATGTTAAAATCGGAATAATAATTTATTAGAAACTCAGAATATATATTTTCTCAGACTAATAGTTCAATGAATACTATGTTACTTTATCAACTGAGTATTAATTATTATTTATAGGAACGGATCTCCACAGCGGAGATTCTAAAATGGATACTAAACAAAATAAAACAAATATTAGTTTTCATTTATAAATTTATTTATCTCTCATTTCCCCTAGACAACACGGGTTCCATAAAGGCAGGTCAACAACAACAAACCTCGTTGACTTTGTCTCATTTTCCCTCTCAGCCTTGGAGAATGGAAAGGAGGTCGATGTAATTTCAATTGACTTTAGTAAAGCTTTCGATAAAATCTTTCACAAACTTATTCTTTTTAAACTTTCCACCCTCGGCTTTGAACCCATTCTGTTGAGGTGGATTTCTTCTTATTTCGAAAACCGTTTTTACTGCGTTCGGTTCAGATCCGCCTTATCCATCCGCTTTCTAGCTACATCCGGTGTTCCCCAAGGCAGCCATTTAGGTCGTTTCCTCTTTATTCTCAGTATTAACGACATTGAAATGATCATCAAACACTCCTCTATCTCTCTTTATGCGGACGATACTAAGTTTTACCGGATCATTTCTTCTTCTGACGACTCTTCCCACCTCCAACATGACCTCGACAATTTTTCAATATGGTGCTCCAAAAACTGCCTGGAGCTAAATGTTTCCAAGTGCCAATCAATAACCTCCTCCCCGTCTCTATCTTCTAAACGGTCAAATCATTTCCATCGTTGAGGTGATCCGAGACCTTGGGATTATTTGCGACCGTGAGCTGAATTTCCTCAAGCATATCGAAGATATAATCCTTAAGGCAAATTCAGCACTTGGCTTCGTGAAACGATGGTCCAAAGAATTTGCTGACCCCTACGTAACCCGATCCCTTTACATTTCATTTTTCCGTCCGCTTCTTGAATACGCTTGTCAAGTCTGGTCGCCTTTCCAACAAGTGCACATTGCCAGAATTGAGAGCATTCAACGCCGTTTCCTCCGATTTGCTCTTCGAGGTCTTAATTGGAGTAATCCCTTGATATTACCTTCTTATCAAGACCGAATCAAACTCCTCAACCTCAATACGTTGAAAGATCGAAAGAAATATTTGACGTTCTCTCCATTCACCAAATCTTCACAGGTACCATTGACTGTCCAGTCCTTAACGAGTCCATTTTTCTAAATACTAACCCTCGTAACACTCGGAATCCTCGTCTCTTCTATCTTCCCACCCATCGAACCTCTTACGGCTCCAATGAACCCATCTCCCGAATGCTGAGGAATGTCAATTCTCATTCTTCTTGTTTTGACTTCAATATGAGTACTCCCTGCCTAAAACTTCGTCTCGTAAGCCGTCCAACTAGTTAGTAAGTCTTAGCTATTAAGTTTCTTAGCTTGTAAGTTAATTGCTTGTATTAAGCTTAATAAATGGGGGTTTTGCCCCCACCAAAATTAAGACGTTAAAAGAATTAAAATCATTCACAAAGCCAAAATAGTTTTCCACTTTTCCTCCAAAAATATTAAAATATTTTTCTTACGCTTTTATCCTCAAAATGACATTTAGACTTCAATACGATCTTACGCCAGCTTTAATACTCCTATGAACCAGTATTAGCTTAATCCGCCTCTAATACTGGTGTATTTTTTTTGTGCACAAAGTACCGAAAAAATTTCGAATGTTGAAGAATTTTTGGGAAAAGATATTTTTTTAATGTACCAAAAAAGTACAGATCTTCGGGATTGGGTCGATTGACTGCAATTGATGACTAATGAGGGACGTTCATAAATTACGTCACATTAAAATTAGGGTTAGTCGTCAGAAATATTGTAGTAAATTTTTTTCATGAACGGCGAATGTTTTGCTGTCTTAGTTTTTTACTTTTACAACCTGTCATCCAAAAAATTATGGCAAAACATAAAATCTCTTGGCATCTCAAAACAAAAAATCAATACAGAAGACGATTGTGCAAATAGGACAATATCCGAAAGAAGTGATAATCTGCAAAACTTCAGCTGTAGGAGAGTTTACGAAGTGGAAGTGTTTACAAAGCTGTACAAAATATTAAATCGGAAGCTTTTGGACTAGACAACATGCATCCTAAGTTGGTTAAATTAATTCTGTGTTTTATATCTCCTTTCCTCATACACATTTTAATTAATATTAACAAAGTCAAGTTACCCAAAAAAATCACAACAAAAAGAATACACACCAATATCTATTCTTCCATTTATCTCAAAAGCATTTGAAAATCTTGTAAGTCAACAGATCACGTCTTTATTTTGAAACCTTTCAACTAATTATTTCTTCGCAATCTAGTTTCAGAGCAAAACACAGTTGTAAAACAGCACTTCTCAAAATAATCGATGACGTACGACAGCAAATAAATACAAATCATGCTGCAACGCTGGTCTTGCTAGATTTTTCAAAAGCATTGTGTCAACTAAATGACTATTGTCAAAACTCTAGTTTTTCCTATTTTGCTCTATGGTTGGCCAATTTTTTGCTGTATGGATAGCCAGTAAACGCAGACTTAGTAGCAACTTAACACTTAACTTCGTTTTATATCCGGATTGCGACGTTTCGACCATATTTCTGTTCACGCTGTGAGTGTTTTTAATATGACGTTTGAGAAATATCTTGATTTTCTAAAATTAACGTTTCTGTTTAAACTTATTCATGAGAAAACCCCTAATTATCTCTATGAAAAGCTCATTTTCCAAAGGAGCTACATACATGCTACATTTTTACTACAGGGTGTTCCGTAATTCGTTTATTCTTATTTGGGATGTGATTCTTGGTCATATTCTAAGAAAAAAATTATTCTACAGTAAAGTCCGTTTCTCAACTTTGACATCACTTTTTGACAATTTAAGAAAAGGCTAACTTTGGTGTACCCTGACGACCTGTGTTAAATTCGATATCTCGCTGATGATAGAGACCTAATCTTAGACTTAAATTTTTGTAGAAATAACAACCTTTAAGACTGTATATAAGTTGAGCTTCCATAGGCTTAGAGTTGTCAGATTTTAAGTGGTGTTAAAATCCTTAATCCTTAACGCATACTCGCGTATTTTCCAAACGACTTAATTGTTAATGGTAAAAAAAAGCGAAGATAGGAGAGTGCGCGGGTGTTGAGCTCTTTCGTTTCAGTGAAGGACGATGATTAAGGTGAAACTCTTTCTGCATTCAATGTCTCTTCAAACACAAAAAAAGGCAATTTGGTTTTATATATATTCATAGATAAATCGTAAATATGCGTTAACAACAAGCCCTGGACCGAAAACATGTTTCTTACCATTTCGTTTTAAATTCTTTTTTATTTCTTTTCCCTGACATCTACTTGCATGCTAACAAAAATGTGTGAAACTGGATTATATAATATTTTAACAACTTACTGGCCCTAAGCGGGTACTCGAAATTAAGCAACTTCTTGTTGCTAATGCCTTTCGGCGTATGACATGTTTCTTACCCATAACTCAAAAATACATATTAAAATACAATTATAGCTGATGAAGAGAAAGATGACGGTGCTGCTGGTGCCTCTAAGAAAGACTTGACTGCCAATGATACAGACAAGAAAGAACCAGAAGATGCTGAAGAGGATGCTGAAGATGCTGTAGACTCTAAAACTAAAGCTAAAGACGAAGAAGAACCAAAAGAAGAAAGTGATGCAGAAGCTCAAGAAGATGAAAATGAAGATGATGCAGAAAAAAAGGATGACGACAAAAAAGATGACAAAAAGGATGCTAAAAAAGAAGTCCTCAAAAAAGATGCAAAGAAAGATGCCAAAAAGGCAGAAGCAAAAGAAGAAAACGGAACTGACGCTGCCGCTGACGACAAAAAGAAGCCAAAGGATGATAAGAAGGCCGCCGCTGATGATGACAAAGAAGAAGACGATAATAATGAAAATTTGGTATCACTTGCTGATTTTAGTAGAATTTTCGATAACATCAACAAAACAAGAGTAGATGGGCTACAGACATTGCACACGGTATAAAACATACTAACAGCTTTTTTTGTTCAAATTATCCTTAATTTTTTTTTTTTTTTTTTTTTGTAGATCTGTTTTGGCAAACAAGGCAAGAACAATGTTGTCAAGAAGAACATTCGATCGTTTGCTGGTTTTGAATTCGAAGCAGACACATCTGAATATAAAAAGAAGTTCGAATCGATTAAGAGAGTTGATACAAAGTCGCTCAAAGGTATTTGTGACATATTATCGTTGGAACGTAAAGGTAAGTAAAAAAAAAAAAATGGTAACAAAAAAGCAAGTGCATAAAAATATTCTATCAAAGGTACCAAAGAGGAAATCGCTGAGAGAATTTTGAAATTTCTATTGGAACCGAATGTCGATTTAATAGTCGAACCAGTTGAAGACGAAGAAGAGGAAGAGGATGATGACGAAGAGGAAGATGTCGCTGAGGAAGAGGAAGAAGAGGTCAGTGAAGAGGAAGACAAGCGTAAACGTAAACGACCAAACCAGCGCGGTGCTAAAAATTCAACAGGACGCCCAAGGCGCTCAACCGCTGGAAAAAGTAAACAAATTTACACTGCAACTATTCTTTTCCAAACTAATTTTTTTTTTTTTTTTAAGAAACTTCCGCGTATGTAGACTTCTCTAGTTCCGAAGAAAGTGTAAAGAAAGCCCCAGTCTCTAAACGTCGACGAAGAAATGATGATTCCGAATCTGGATCTGATGTATGTTTTAAAGGAAAAACAATGTTTTCGTCATTTAAATTTATTTTTTCGCTTTAGTACAATCCATCTGGAGCTAATTCCGAATCCGAAGGTGGTCGGAAACGCCAAGCTGCCCGGCAAAGCGGACGAGGACGACCTGCTACAAGAAAAGGTCGAAGAAGAGGATCAGATTCCGAAGAAGAATCGGAATTATCAGATGCTGATAGTGACGTAAGTTTTTTTTTTGATATGAACAAGAAAGCTTAAATTAACTTCTTAAACTTGTAGGCCGCACCGAAAAAGAAACGCCCTGCACCAGCTCCCAAAGCTGGTCGCGGCCGAGCATCAGGTAGGCCAGCCAAGCGCGGTGCAGCTAAGAAACGCAATGATTCCGAAAGCGAAGAAGAGATCACAGAAGAAGAACTGTCAGATGTGGCTAGTGATAAAAGTGAGGTAAGTACAAACTAAATAAAGTAAAACATTGAAGAAGTATTTCCAAAAAAATTATCGTTTGATTTTGCTTTAAGGACGATTCAAAGAAAAAGAAATCTAAAAAGCCAACAACACCTGTAGTGGCGGCGAAAAATAGCAAAACAAATAACAAATCAAAAACGCCTTCAAAACGTAAGATTTAATTTTTGATTAAACAGCAAAATTCATTGAATTAATATGTTTGTTTGTAGCACAAGTTGCTGCTAAGTCTAAAAAATCGAAGAAAGAATCATCAGGCGAAGAGGACGATAAGGATGAGTCAGAGGATGAACCCCTTACAAAGAAAGGAAAAGTAGCTTTCCCAACGGTAAGTTTAATTTCAATTACTTATTTTAAACTAAATTTATTGTTGCAATCAAAAGGTCTGTGTTAGTTTTTTTTTTCTAGCTGGTGGTTTAGTAAGTTTATCGTTTTAATTATTTTTTTTTAATACAAACGTCACTTCGTAGATTTATATTTTTCCCTCGCACTACTTAAGTTTTACTGAGAAAAAAAATACCACCTACCAACCCTATTATGGTTGTCAAATATCAATACGAAACTTGGTGAGTTGGTTCGTTCGTCAATGAAATGGTGAAATGGATAGCAACCATCAGAACTTTTGATCAGTTGTGAACGAAATGCTTTTTTGTGATCTATTGTGAATGTCTTTTTTTTTTTTTTTGGATGAAGTGGCGAGAAAACTCCGCTATCTTCTGTGATCGAAAAATGCCCCCTAAGCTGAAGGGAAGACTCTACACAGCAGTTGTCCGTCCAGCTCTGACATACGGTTCACAATGTTGGACAATGTACAAAAAGTATGAGAGCAAAATGACGGCAGCCGAAATGAAGATGCTTCGGATGACAGCAGGAGTAACAAAGCTTGATCGAATTAGAAATACTAAGATCCGTGCAAGCCTTCATGTCAAAAGTACCATCTTGGACAAAATTCAGCACGACCGGCTCAGTTGGTATTGTCATGTTCAAAGCAGAGATCCGCAGAACCCCGTCAAAAAGGCAATATCGTACAACGTTTCAACAAATTCGCGACGAAAAAGAAAAGGCAGGCCAAAACACTCCTGGTACAAGCAAATGCAAAAACAGCAGCATTTGGTTGGCCTCAGACATGGAACAATCCAAAACCGGGAGGCTTGCCGACGATTTCTGAGGTCAACGCGGCGTACCCCACAGGCGGATCACTAGTGTGAAGCAGAAAAGTGTGGGAGAGTTGTGATCGCTTCAAGATCACTACTCGTAACGCCGAAAATGAAAAAGAAGAAGATTGTGAATGTCTGATTGCTAGTTCGGTCGTTGTCGTTTGTCGTTCATAAACTTTTTATTTTTGGTTTATTTTACTAACCAATATACAGGTATGTAGTTGGTTGACAAGCGTGAAGTGTTTTTTTCTTGTGCCGCAACCAAAAAATCATTTCATTTGAAGTTAAATATGCTTTGGGTTCATTGAATGCAGGAAATTAAAATGGTCGCTTTGTACCTTTGTACGCTCTGTTCACAACGGAAAAAAGTCTATCAACTGACTTGCACAATACAAATTTATCAATTCATTAAAAACACTTATCGTGTATCAATTGATTGATAGTTGACAATCATAATAGGGATGTAAGTGTGTTGAACGCGTTACTAATTTACTAATCTTGTTAAAACAATAGTGAAAACAATAGTAAAACTTGGAGGCGGAATTTTCTCGCCAGTTCATCCACCCTACGCTTACCCGTTTATTGATGTTATCACAAATGCTTCACACAACTTTTCAAACTTGGAAAGTATATTTCCATTCAAATAAATGTCTGGAATAGGCATGTCTGTTTTGAACCAATTAGGTACCCACTACCTTCTGAACTTTTATCCAAACATTAAGTGCTTCTTGAAGAATAATTGATGTATTTTGGTGTTCTGTACTTTATGTTTCAGTAGGTAGCCAAGGACTGTAATAATGACTTGAAATGCTTTGGTTACTCAAACTTAACATCTAAGCTACATCACCGGCCCGTCATATTCATATATACAAACATACATATTCTCAGTTATCCGCACATAGGCCTCTCGAACTGCTCAGTCTCAGGGCCTCCCATATAAGATCACGTGGTTGTCGATCGAAGTCAACCATCATAACATGCATGTCTTCTAAAGAATCACAAAGTTTTTCCAATATGATCCTTATACTTTGGATGGCATCTGTTGTTGAATTGCCCGCGATAAACTCGCATTGGTTATCAGTAGCAGTATTCCTTGCTAGGCTTGTATTTTTACAGTCGGCTATCCAATACCCGCTCAACGATTAGCGCACGGTAGTTATCGCGTGTATCTCCTTTCCCTTTGTAGATTGGTAGAATATAACTTTCCTTCAATCGCTTGGTCGCCTCCTATAACAATGAAAATAAGAATCGTTAGCCATCTAACCCAATGTCCTAATTGGCAGCCATCGCGCGACCGAACAACGAGTGACGGGCGCTGCATCGGACGATCAAAATATCAAACAACAATAACACTGTTGTGTGTCATTACTAACACAGGAAAGCGGTCGCGCGATGGGGTAGCACAGTCTCACATGTTTGTTTCATGATCGTTCAAGCTTTCTCATTAAAGCTTTTCATAATCAAACTGCATACTCGTAGGAGAGTGCCCTTATCAAGGGAAAAGTTTGTACAACCGACGCTAAGAAAAATAGTCTGGTGCTTCAAATCAACCAGTTTGATTATCGTTGCGTTGCTCTTAGCAAAAAGCAAGTGAAAATGGATGGAATATAATCATATGTCAATGATGACATTCTAGTGTATTGGTAAGAAACATCTTGTTGACTTCGCAGCTCTGGGTACAAGTGGTGGAAGTCGCCAAGTTTTAACCGGCTTTTACATATTTCATTTGAGGTTTTTCCTTTTTTTTATAATTGGTTCTTCATACATAGATAAGTATAAATTTCCAAATAAAAACGAAGTCTCTTCGCTCCTAGAAGTCATTTTCGGTACGATCAACACAGCACATTCCAATGAGGAAGAGCAACCAGTAGATAGTCGCGCGATGGCATTTATGTAGCCTGGTCGCGCGATATTATAAGCATCCTGCGACTGGTGAAGGGCACACATTGTGGTAGTACTACCAACAACCAACACGACTGAATCAAAGTTCATCGTTCGGTCGCGCGATGCAACTCAAATTAGAGCCTTAAGCCCAATATTCTCAGCATTTTTTCTAGCAATGATTTGGATTTATCAAACATACGTTGTACTGTGCTCCCTGAATTTTGGACTGCGTCGATGGTGTTGCACAGATATCTGCATATTTCAGCCAAATTGGTTATTTTTTCCTTTGTCCAAATTATACCACTTAGTTCTCTTCGAAGCCCTTGTTTGTTTGATTTCCTTCACCACCTCCATAAAAAATGCTTGTCAGTAGAAAACAGTGGTGACAGCTTGACCCCGTATCACCTTCATAAATTTGGCTACCAAATGGTAGTCAATTTGGGTTTAGTTTCCACTACTGCTGTAAGTGACAAGTTAGGATATCTTAAACAGTTGGGTTCCTGATGACTTATCCCATACCTGATGCCGTATCCCATACCTTAAAGGTGGTAAAAACTACAACTGAAATTGTATCCGTAGTCCGTACGGATTGATAAAGTGTTTTCTTATATCCGAACGGATTCACTGCCGGTTTTATACCATAAAAACGTTTTAGAAAATAAATTGTTATGTTCATTGGAACTATTTTAGTACACGAGGATGATGACATAGTTTACCATATCTCATGTAAGCAATAAATAGTGTTTACATAACTCATCGAACGAACTTCATTCTGCTTAGAAAATGACTTTTATCAAACTCCAGTCTTGTAAACTATCCGCATGCACACTTGTGGGTCTTGTGGTGTTACAGGTATGACTAGACTCACTGTAGGTGTGGTTTTGTCGCAACTTAGCAATCCTGTAATCAGCTCAACAATGTAACCTGAACCCAAAAACTATAGATTTGTTTTTGTATTCAATGGGAAATGGCTCTGTTGCGCCACCCTATTTATTTTATTTATTTTTAAATTTACGTTTAAACTCATATATGCTTTATTGCCTTTCGTTTCGTTTTTCAATTTTTAATACTCAGTTTTTATTATTCTTTCAGGATGATCAAATTAAAAGTTATGTTAAGGAAATTCTAGATAAAGCCAATTTGGAAGAAATCACAATGAAAACAGTATGCAAGCAGGTTTATGCTAAATATCCAGATTTTGACTTAACAGAAAAGAAAGATTTTATCAAGTCCACTGTAAAAGCGGTAAGTCTAAACCAATTCAAATCCAATTCAAACTTGAAGAACTAAAAGACAATTTCAATCCTTTTACAGCTGATTGCGGCATAAAATCAAACATAATACACATACATTTACATATGTTTTAATAAAAAAAAATTTCCTTTTTCATATTTTAATTATCAAAATGTTTCTTTTATCTGTACGCATATACACATTCAAAAGTCAAGCGACACACCAACATTTATTGTTTTTATCATGTATTGTTCTTTTTTTTTTTTTTTCAAAAAATCTCCTTTCGATAAACACACATATTTTTTCTCTGGCTAGTACAAAAACAAAAGATAAAATATAATACAAAATATATTTTTCATATTTCGACACACGCCAGAGATAACCAAAAACACAAACAAAAGATAAATAATTTTAACAATGGGAAGCGTAAATGAAAGTAATTTTCGTATTATTTTCAAGAGTTTATTGATACATATAAATAAAAAAATAAACATACCTTTGCTTAGTTTTTAAAACAAAATGAATCACATTTTAATAAAAAAAAAATAAAAATAAAAAATAAAAAAAAATAACTAGATATTTATAACAAAAACATAATAATTAGATTTAGTTGTTCGAACGAGGTGAAAACGTTGTAAACAAATAGTAACTATAATCGTTGTAAAACATGCACTTGACAACGCGTTAAAAATGTACATTATATAAATGCAAAACAATTTCGCAAGACCCCACACAAAATTTTTAAGAACATTCTCCAGAAGCAAAGCGTGTCCTCTATGTTTACTTCTTAGTGTTACACTATAACTTTCGTTGTTTAAAACTTGTTTGATTTTGGTAAAAGTATTTCTATATCGTTTAGTGATTAAAATAAAAACAAATAAAAAACAAGAAATGAATGCTTCTTGGCGGTGCTCCACTCTTCAGTGTGTCAGCAAAGAAGTCTTGTTCATTCTTTTTTTTTTTACTTTTTGTTTCTTTAGTAGTCTTACAAATTAGATTTAAACTATAGTTATTTTCCTAATAATTTTTCCAATTGCAATAGAAATTGTATAAAGAAAAAAAAAAAATGAAAATACACAAAAGAAAACAAATAACATTAAATCTTTTCTAATGGCGCGCATGTAATCCATACACGCAAGTTATTATCTTTCTTTTGAAAAAGAAATAAATAAATATTTGGAATGAATGGATAAAAATCCCATGTAAAAGTGTTTTGTGTTTTGATCGAATTTTTTTTTTGTTCATTTAAAAGAAAAGAAAGAAATATCAAAGTGTCTTCGTGTGGGCTCAAGATTTACATAAAAAAAATCAAATGGAAAAAATATTTTTTTCATAATTCTTTAATGAGTGATGTAAGCATCGGATAGAATTTGTTTTTAAGAAACCCTTTATGTTTCTCTGAAATAAAATGGATATTATATATAAAAAAGCGGACGTATTCTACCGTTTTAAACAGACGATGACTGGACTAGGGTGTAAGGTCTGTAAAACCAGGTAAGCTCATAAGAACAAAAACACCTGATTTTGCAAACCGATATGATATAGCTGTCCACAATTGGTCAAAACACCATTGGTATTCCTTCGCATTTTCTTGGAGGCACGCTTCTCCTTTAAGGTCGGCAAAGTTCAATTTAAGTGACGTAGTCTTTGCACTTAAAACACACCTGCTTTTTTATTTGTTTATTGTTGCATTTTACTTACTATGTACTTTTTTTTTCTTTTTTTAAAGATTTTTGCATCTAAATAAAAAAGGGAAACGAGAAACATGTGTCAGAACGATAAGCTGCCAAAAAGCAGTCGTAAGTGACAGCGAATATCGCGATGTCATCGCATTTTAACGATAACGAGGGATTTCTTGTCAGTGTCGTATTACGGGCGCAGAAGATTACAAAAGAAAGGGCTAGCCTTAATTGTTCACTCGGCAACAAAGGACTTCAACCCACTAAGAGTGCTAAACTGTGGTCCTACTATGTCACTCTATTCTACAATAAAAATGGTCAAAAGTCGAAAATTCCTTCTCCTTAGTTCTTAAGGACGCAGGAGTAAATAGGAAGCTTGAACGAAACACAGTCTGAAGAAGCTTGAACGAAACTCTGGGCTCGTCGATCCCAACTATGTAACTTTATTCTACTTTTAGTAGATTCTACTTTTAGCCGGAGCATTGATATCCATTAGCTGTACATGTCCCAGCCATCGTAGCATCGCGGTGCGCACTCTTCTAGCTATGCACATGTAACGGTACAGCTCATAAACTTTGTTGCTGAAGCTTCTTCTCCGCACACTATCTTCACACACCGGACAAAAGATCATTCGGAAAATTTTTCTTTCGAAACGACCAAGGGTTTTTCTCATCCGTTCTCATCAAAGTCGAAAAGAGTTCTTTACCTTTACGGAGCAGTTTATCCAAAGTCATCCTGCATATTTGTACGAGTTTTGCAGGGGTGCCAAAACTAGACATGACTCCGTACAGCTCATTTCTGTGAATATTTTAATACGCCGCCTTGAAATCGATGAGAAGATGGTATATATCGATATTGTATTCCCCGGTTTTTTCCAAGTTCTGCCATAATTTTGGTCGAACTTTCTCTCCAAATGGAGTTATAATGGGCTTCATATGAAGTTTGAAATCAGCACAAACCTTGAACATTATACAAAATATTAGTACAACTAGCCACAGAATACAAGTTCGTTTGCCTTTTTCCATTCATTATCATCGACTTGTAGATCCTCAACCTGATTTTCTCCGGTTTGAAATACCGTTTCGAAAGATCAGGGTGCTTCACCATGCATTGCACGAGAATTTCGAATTTATAGGCTTTAAGTTGGGAATTTTAAGAGTTTTAGATGATTTCTTAGGTTAGGTTAGGTTAAAATGGTTGTTAGCTCGGTTAACACATAAAGCCTGGCATGAACAGAGAAGGTGGAAAATAGTTTCTTCCTCCTCCTTATCCATACAGCTGCAAAAATCGTTTGAGACGACTCCTAGCCTTGCGGCATGTCTGTGATGACACCTGTTTTCGCACTAATGTGTTTTCTTTTGAGAGAGATCAAGCCGTTCGGAGAATTAAGAGCTAGCCTAGACCAGATCTACTTCGTTGCGTTACACGTTAAACTGCTTGACCATCTCAGATTAGTTTTATTGTATGCGTCCTGCTAGAGCAAGAGTTTGTACATAGCGATTGGTATGCCGACACTGCGTATTCGGTGAGAAGGGCAAAAGCGGACCGTTTCTGGCGAGTTCATGATTTCTTAAGTTAAAAGTAGGAATTTGTACTTTCGTTCATAAAAGTACAACGAACTAACGAACTTCGATACAAAAGAATCGCTCAAAATTTTGGGTTTGGTTCAATTCTTTTAGAGGAGTAATTTAATTTCTAATATGAAACATTGGAAAAATAGAATGTCACTATTCAACTTTCATTTTGTAATGTATCCTGTAGAATTTCGAACTTAAAATTTTGCACTTTGAACGATTTGATTGTAGAAACGAGTTAAATAATTGACACGAGTGAAGAGTGATCACTAATCTGATAATTACAACATCGGAACTCAGCTGTATTATTACTTCTGGTTTTCTTGGAAGGAAAATTTAAAAACCGTTAAACGATTTTGAAACTTCACTGAAAACTTACAAAAGACTACTTTGGAAGCATACTAATAACCTTTCAACAAAAAAAAAAAAAACTAGAATTTGACTTGCAAAACTAAAACTTTTTTAATTAACAATTTTTTTTATTCACTTCAAATTTAAAATGTCACACCAGTTATCTAAAAATATTTCGGCAAATAAAAACAACACCAATTTGCGGATAAAAAATGACGAAGCTCTGGTCAAAAAATTTATGCGAGAAAGGGATGTACCGACCTGGTTCCGGGGAATGTCAAAATTTCAGCTGGACGCTGCTGACTCTCTTTTGAATTGTATTCGGGATGACAGCGAACAAGCAACTTCTCATCGAGTTAAAGACGCTTTACGAAGAATTGGAATTGAACCGTTAGTGTGCGGATCGAAAATTAAATTTGCCATGCAACTAAGTCGGGGAAATGACATAGCATTCCTTTGGTTCTTAATGGAATTGTATTATCGAAGTCCTATCGCTCTTTGTGAACAAAAAAAGTACACAGTCAATGAACAAATTTTTTACACAATAATCGCTCATCTAGACACTATTCCGACTTTAAGAGAATTGGACAGAATTCTCCCAAAGCAGCCAGACATGCCAACAAAGAAGAAGACTATTCAAAAGAGAGTGAAGAGGCAACATGCTGTATTGCCCTATTTTGAAAAACAACGTCGACCTGTTGCTTATGGGAAGATCTTAACCATGAATGAGATTGACAAGGTAGCAAGTTTTGTGGAGTACGAGAAATATCTAGACCCCAATTATGTTGTACCAAACGAGTTCAATCGTTGGTTTGCCTTCTATAATTTAAACAAAAGTGAACGAATTGCAAAAGGAATTATCAAAGATCAAATTGAAGACATTTTTGAGAAGGAAGACGAGGGGACTTTGGAAGAAGATGGAAAACGTTTGGTATTCTGTTCACATCACCAAACTCTAGAAGCATTGAAAGAGTCTATAGCTAACGAGCTCTTGGTTGTTAAAAGAAGAGCTTGTGAAAAGTACTTTGATGTGAATGGACAACTTAAATATGTAAGTCATATGTGTTATCCTCAAATTAACTACTTCACCTGACTTGTTTCCGTCTGTTTGAGTTTGAATCTTAAAAAAGTTTTCATAGAAAATTTGTGAATTTGAAATACAGCTTAGTTATAGATTGTAAGACAGAAGAGTCCATTCACAATGTCAATATTTGAAAAACAAGTGAATTGTAAATCGAATTATGGGACATTTTAACGTCTTACTCAATGGCTTACACGTAGTGCACTACGGAGGCTTTCCGAGGGAAAAATATTTTTCTTCTGCCCTATTACATTCCACACTCTCTGTCTCAGTACAACTCCCAAAACCTAATTTTTCTTTTATTCTTCCTTTTTCTGTAGCAATCTTGCAAACGGGTAATGTTTCAGCTTAACAAAGAAATACAAAAGGCTGAAGAACATTTCAAGAAATTGGCTAGCGAGCAAAAATCGTTTTGTTGCGCTAAAAAGGATGAACAACCAATTGATACTAAAGCTAGCCAGCAGGTTCATTGTGAAGACTTTCAAACTTGTAAGGACCAAGAAAACTTATACGATTATGGCCATGCTGCAGTGTTTAGTGGTAAATGCAATTATTTCAAAGCATCTACCTGCAACAAACCGTATAAGTTCAATTATGAAAAAATATTTGATTTTGGTATCAAAGATCCAGTCAAAGAAGCCGTAGTTAGTGCCTTAAATGCAGGTAGCAGTTGCAATATGTCAGTCGAACATAAACGAGCGATTCGAAAGTGTTGTAAAAATATATGGGCACAGGAAGTAAAGAGTTATAACACCCAATACGAAAATAATCAACGAGTCATAAGGAAAAAAGCAGATGAAGAGCCTGCTGAGCAGAATATTTTACAAATTGATCGTTCCTCCTTTGATCCTCGCAACACAAAGCAGGTCCATTCACTGATCCTTACAGCCCTAGAGAAAATAAAGAAAAACAAAAAGTTTGTTCTGGCTTCATTACCAGATTCGCATAAGTTTCCGATTCTCAGAGAGTGGGTGAAAACGCGGTATGGAATGATCTACACAAGACAAGAAAAGAGAGAAGGTTTGAAACTTGCCAAAAAAGTTTTTCAAGTTTTACGGAAAAATGCCCTTCGTGTGAAGATTCCTCGTTTGAATGAATTGGCTACGAAGCGAATAGTGTCCTACAAATGTAAAGACTATTTGCTCAAAAAGGTGGGATGTGTTGATTTGGCTATGAATTGTGTGTTTATCTAATTTAAATCCCTGTCTAGACTAATTATCTGAAGGAAAAATACTATAGTGATTTTAAGGCTAACTTGCTTGAAGATACACGTGTTTACTGGCAAGCTGTTAGACCCTACCAATGTCCGAAGGGTCCACCCAGAAGAGAATTCTTTGCTTATATGCCATCTCGAGAAAACGATGTTCATGTATTTAGGCCATGGAAAGCTGATGAGCATCTGCGTGCGAAGGAGGAATGGGATAAGAGGCAGAGAGTAAGGCGGATGGAACTTTTGTATTGAACGGAATTTTTTCAAATAAATAAAATTTTACTTCCTACATATACTTTTAAACGAGCAATATTTGTACCTACATGTGTATGAATTTGATGAACAAGGGCCTAGATTCCGTACTGTGTTAAGACGAATAACTTCTTAGGTACCAAAAAACGTGTTATTACTTACTTACTTAGGTGGGCATTACAGTTCGGGGTGAACCTGGGCCTCAACCAACATCCTTCTATAACGACTTCGATTTCGGGCGAGCTCTCTCCAGTTTCCACTCCAAGTCGGTTGAGGTCTTCATCCATTTGATTGCGCCACCTAAGACGAGGTCTTCCCCTTCCGCGATTTCCCTGCAATGTGCTTTCGAACACCCGACGAGCCGGAGCGTTTGGGTCCATCCGCTCAACATGGCCCAACCATCGTAGCCTCGCGATGCGTACTCTTCTGGCTATGCCCATGTCGTGGTACAGCTCATACAGCTCGTTGTTGTATCTTCTTCTCCACACATTGTCTTCGCATACGGGACCAAAGATCATTCGGAGAATTTTTCTTTCGAAACGACCAAGGGTTTCCTCATCCGCTTTCGATAAGGTCCATGCTTCCGCGCCGTAAAGCAGGACTGGGATGATTAAGGTCTTATATAAGGTTACCTTGGTTTTTCTGGAGAGGGTTTTGTTTCTCAATTGCCTTCTTAACCCAAAGAAGCAACGGTTGGCAAGAGTTATTCTCCGTTTGATCTCCGCACTGATGTTGTTGTCCGTGTCTACAGCGGATCCTAGGTAGACGAAGTCCTGTACTACCTCGAAGTTATGTCTGTCTATTGTGACGTTTTGTCCAATTCGTCGATGTTCTGTGTCCTTGTTTGATGACAACATATACTTCGTTTTGCCCTCATTAACCATCAAACCCATTTTTGCCGCTTCTGTTTCGATACTCGCAAAAGCACCTATGACATCACGCTTTTTTCTTCCCATTACGTCAATATCGTCTGCATAGGCGAGTAATTGTACAGATTTTTGAAAGATTGTTCCTCTGGTGTTGACGTTTGAGTTTCTTACAATCTGTTCAAGTATGATGTTGAAGAAATCGCATGACAGTTTGTCGCCTTGCCTGAAACCTTTTTCGACATCAAAGGTCTCGGTGAGTTCTTTACCGACCTTGACGGAGCAGCGTGAATTCTCCAAAGTCATCCTGCATAGTCGTACGAGTTTTGCAGGGATGCCAAAACTATAGACATGGCTCTGTACAGCTCGTCTCTGTAGATACTGTCATACGCGGCCTTGAAATCGATAAAAAGATGGTGAATATCGATATTACGTTCTCGGGTTTTTTCCAAGATCTGCCGTAATGTGAAAATTTGGTCTATTGTGGACTTCTCTGGTCTAAAACCACATTGATAAGGACCTATCAAGTTGTTGACGTGGGGTTTCAGACATTCACATATTACAGCAGACAAGATCTTATAAGCGACGTTAAGGAGGCTTATCCCTCTATAATTGGCGCAATTGTGAGGGTCTCCTTTCTTTAGGATCGGGCATACGATACTGAGGTTCCATTCATCGGGCATGCTTTCTTCCGACCATATCATGCAGATCAGCTGGTGCATGCTCCTTTCCAACTGATCTCCAGCTGCCTTGAAAAGTTCGGCATCAAGGCCATCTGCACCTGCAGTCTTATTTGATTTAAGTTTGCATATAGCAAGCTTAACTTCTTCTAGGTCGGGAGGACGGCATTCTTGATCATCGTCCAAGCTGAATGGGGCAATCTGCCTGACAGCGGAATTTGTGTCCTCATCGCCGTTAAGCAGTCTGCAGAAATGATCTTTCCAGATCCTCAGCAGCGACTGTGACTCTATAACTATGTTTCCCTGCTGGTCTTTACAGGCTTGAGTTCGGGGTTTGCCACCCTGGCAGGATCTTTTTACTTTTTGGTAAAACTCTGTCATGGCACCTCTCTATTTCCTCAAACGAGCGCTTCTCATGCTGCTTCTTTTTCTCTTTGAGAAGTCGGTGTTCTTCCCTTCTTCTCTCCTTGTAAATCTCGTTATACTGATCGTAAGCAGCCCTCGTTCGTGTTTGCAAAAGCATTTGTCGTGCTCTTTGCTTGGCTGCATTTGCCTGCCTACATTCTTCATCGAACCATGGGTTTCGTTTTGGTAAAACGTGTTATTAAAAGCCTAAAAAAGTTGCCAAAATTCTTAAGACGATAGTAAAACAGCTTCGATCGCTGAAATAGAAGTGCATTTTGAAACTCGAACCATTCGAGAGTTTACGCTAATTTTTGAATCGTTCGAGTTTCAAAATGCACTTCTTTCGAATTCCAATCACTTTCTATCGAAATAGAATTTCAAAGTAAGTAGGTTTGTTCGTCGAAGCCCTAGGGTCGCCCTGGGGTGTCGCCACAAATCGTATTTTGAGAAACCTAAAGTTGCCCTGAATATCCTTATTCAGGCCCTTATTGCGAGTGTCGCCTAACATTCGATGCGACAAGGGTCGAAGCTTCGATAAATTTTCGTTTTGGTATTGCGTATCTCTATCGACAAGGATTTCTTTTATTGTGAATAGTGAAAGCAGCCATTGTGAATAAATCCTATAATTTGACATTTGAGTTAGTTTTTGTGGTAGTCGAACGCAAAAATACAGACGAAAACGAACGAATTCAAAATTGAAAGCATCGAACAGTAAGAATACGCAATACCAAATCTCATTTTCGATGTTCGACTATCGACAACCGTCGTGTATCGACAACCAAACGACACTCGCAATAAGGGCCTCAAACTTACAGCCGTATCTATAAATAACTTTTAATCATTGATTAGATTTAATTGCCCTTTAATGCCGTTTTCGTTTGGGAAAAAAGAGTACTCTAAGGGTACTCTTTTTGCTGTCAGAAATTACCCTCAAAAAGGGTACTCTAGTTTTACCAAACGAAAACGACGTAAGTTACACTTAAGTAACGAATCCGTATCGATAATCGAATTTCACATTTAAGTAACCTTGCTAAGAGCCCTCTCAACTTAAATGCGAATAATGACGTTTAAAGGTCTCTTAAATCCAAATTAAAAATTCATTTCTGACGTTTCGGGAAAATCGGTGTCAGTTTTGATCTGTTGTTTTGGTAATAAAATTTCTAAAAAGAAACTTTTCTTAAAATAAAAATATGGAAGATTTTCTTCGCGATTTAAATGTTTTCATTGTGCTAAGTTTTTTTCAGATGTCATGATTAATAAATAGAAACCTAGAAAGCTGGCACAAAAGCTCCACAGTGCTACAAGGCCAAACGCGTTGTTCTCGCAACAACCATTTTCGTGAGTGCGGTTCTGAAATTTTAAATTGGAACAGCATTTTTCAAGGCATATTTGAGGTCATACCAGAAAAAAATCATTTTGGATGTTTATGGTGGTCGAACGCCCACGCAGTAGTTGTGCTTTATCCATTTCTCTAAAACCAACAATGCGTTGCGTTAGTTTTAAATGAAAATTCGAAAGAAATTCTCTTCACATATTAGGTTGATGATACTCGTACATGGTGTTTTGTTTTTTTTTTTTTTTTTTTTTTTTTTTTTTGATAAGCAAAAAGACACCACATTTAAACGCAGTTTAAATTGGACTAGATTTCTGTTTTTACTACTTTATTTTGACACAACTATCAATTTATGTCGATTTCCAGTGGTACACAAAAGCACTTTTAAAAGTGCTTTTTTGCTCGAAATATGTTACATTGAGGCACTAGATCACTTTTTTTTTGCCCCGAAAAAGCACTTTTACGAATCTCGATTCAGATTTCAGAGGCAAGATTTACACGCACTTTCACGTACACCAACACAAAACATTTGACGTTTACCAGTTTGCAGTTTGATTGTTTTGCATTTTTGGTTAAAGGACTGTGAAAGAGAGATAATAAAAATAAACAATAAACTATTTTGTGAAAATGGATCGCTCAATTTTAGCTGAAATTATCAAAATATTTATGAGTTGTCATCTAGTTCTTATTCCAACGAAGAAGTGTTTGAAATTCTGAAATTCCTTACACAAAACGAAAGGCATTCTGTGAATAATTTTGTTCAAAGTGTTGTGTACAATTATTCGGATGAGGAGGTTTCTTCCTAGTGCATTTATTAATAAAGTTTCGAAAACATTCTTTCTATATAAATTGCAGAACAAAACAAACGTGAAGAGTTGGCTGTCAAAAATAGCACACATACAATGATAAAAAAAGAATTTTGTCTTTCTGTTCCAGTGAGCACGAAAAAAGCACTTTTTTAGAGTGCTTTTGTTTTTGCAAAGGAAATCGACATTAGTTTAGCATCAGCGCAGAATCGATTATCGATAAGGCCGGCCACTGACTACACAGTATAACTGCGCAAATTGGAGTTTGCGCAGTTCATTTGTGTTGTGAATGGGGTTGTTTGTGCAGTTAACTGTGTAAAAATCAAATCGATTTGATTTTTGCTCAAGTCAGTTTGCGCAGTTATATTGTGTAGTCAGTGGCCGCCTAAGAATTTAATCAACCTTTCTTAAGTTCCAATTAAATTTTAATTGATACTTAACTAATCAACGGCTAAGAGACGTCTTAAAAAAATCTAATAAATACGGCTGTTAAGTGTTTTTTGAGCCCTAGTGTTGACCTAGGTTTTCCCTCAACAAAATTGGTTTTTGCTGTTGCGAGTTGAGGGCTGTAAAATGGCATGTATTTTTTTTTAATGACAGGGATGGGTGTTCATTTGTGGTTTAGCGTTTTTTGAGGACTGGAAAACCCAGGTTGCTTTGACAACTCATAGGGTTGTCAAGAAAACCTGGGTCAACCCTGGGGAAAGTTCAACGACCGGACCTAGTATAAATCTTTTGAGAATGCAAACGGTGAGATAAAAAGTTACGGGATCCATGCAAAAGAATTTTAGGGTCGAAAATACATCAATTCAGAAAAACATTACTCTCCGAAATTTAGAGGTATTAAACTAAACTATTCGGCCCAATCGAGGTAACCGATGGAGCGGAATTCTCTCCGATTTCTTACGATTCGGCCAATGTGAACTTCGTCAATGGTTTCACAAATTAGTGCTTCCCTGAGTGAGAACAATTAGTTCATGGATATCAAAATTGTTGATATTATTTTTTTCAGTCAATCACAAGGTCGTCTTTGGCGAAAACTTTTTTGGTTTATTTTGTTGGATTCATGCAACCAACACATAACGTTGCTCCTGATTTGTGAAAGTACAAACATGGCGATGTTCATACTGGTCGATTTGTTGAAGCAACAAATCGACCAAAGTGTTCACATTGTTCAACGAATCGACCGCAAATCAATACCGGCAAATTGGTGTAACAGAGAACAAGAAAACAATCGCATTTATTCGCACGAAGCTTCAACAAATCGACCAATGTGAACTTCGTCCATATCAAGTATTTTATCAATGTTCGACAGAAAACAATAATTTAAGCACCTTAAAAAAAAACAACAATTTTCGAAAATTCTAAAAACCTAGCTTAAAAAATTTATAACAGCTTGGACTGAAACACCCTGCTCTTTAATTCCAGAATTCGCCTGAATGAACTCATTGGAAAAGCAATTGACATTTTGACATTTGAGATTTGACACCACAGACAAAAAGTTTGCACTGAGGACTGAGCATTCTGTTGCCTTGTTTTCTTATTTATTTTTCTTTTTCAATAAATTTGCTAAAAATATGGATACTGTAAGTAAAATCATAAACATTATTCAAAAACAATCAATTATCCTCCTTATTAACCTCTAGGAACTTCGTGCAAAAGTTGACTCCTGCTGTAGAACAGCCGATGATTTCATAAAACTATACTACCAAAGTTTCGATAAGCGCCGGCATGTGAGTTCTTGGAAGTTATTTAATTTCACAATAAAATAAATTTTTGTTTATTTAACTAGCAAATGAATCGGCTCTACTTGGACACAGGCGTTTTCGTTTGGAATGGTAGCGGTGCAACTGGGAAAGACAACATCCAAAAACTCTTAATCGAACTACCCTCGTCGGAGCACATTATATTCACTTTGGATGCTCAACCTATCATTGATGAAGCTGTAGCCGGACAGCGGACTTATGCCATACAAACCGGAGGTACCGTTAAATATACGGACAATCCAGTCAAACAGTTTCAGCAGTCATTCATCATCACTGCTCAAGAAGACAAATGGAAGATCGCCTGCGATAGCTACCGGTTGCAGGATGCCATAGCGATTGCAAATAATAAATGATTCAATACATTAATATTTAATCTCTTTATTTTTCTACACAATATATCTGAGTTTATTCTGTTTTAGGTTTCTTGGCTTCGGGCTCCTCCGAGAAAATTGGTTTCGGTTGGGTTTTGTTGTATGCGGGAGCAACCCAGTAAGGATTCTCTGCTGCGTCCTTAGCGTACTTCAATATAGCCTCGCGGGGATCTTGATCGTCGTCGACTCTCTTGCTCAGACCCAAGTTGCGAATAACATATGAACTGAGTGTCCCACCAGATGAGGCAACACGACCACCTTGTCCGCTTGTGATTGGCAAATCGGGTCTCTTTGACTTGACTGGATCCAAGCGGTCCTTCTCCAATTTCTTGCGACTTGATTTTGACTTTTCCTGTCGGAACATCGGCAATGCATGTGGAGTTATGATCTGTGTTACTCCAATCATCTCAGTGTGCTTCTTCTTGCGATAAGTCTTAACGACACACAACTTAGCGCCCCGGAAACTTCGTCTTTCATCGTAGTAACATTTTACTACACCATTGCCGCACCCAACGAAAATTTGATTCAACTTCGGATGCCAGAGCGTTTTAATAACGTGTGATGATGTAACGGGAATGGTCTTGATGGATTCAAAGGTCTGGGCATTGAAGAAGTGCAGATTTGCTTCTTTTTGCCCCTTTGCTATGGATTCTCCTGTAACCAGCATGCGGTCGTCTGGACTGAAGCAACAATCGGTGGTGTCATAGCGTGAGAATAAACCTTCCCAAGAATGTAAGCATTTTTTGAGGGCTCGTAAATCCCACAGTTTCATAGTCTCATCGCATGACCGAGTAGCTATTTGATGGCCCAAATATGAGAACACAATTGAAGAGATCTCACTGCCTTTTTGATGAGCGTTGCGCGCACAATGCGTTGTGTTAACGAACATCTTCCTTGTATCCCAGGTCTGTATAGACCCATCAGCACACCCAGCAGCAATAAGGGTCGCATCTCTGTTGTATGTACACGCAGTTGGAACGGTTTTCAGTCCGCCTTGAGCTCTGGTTTTGATAACGTTTTTCTGTTCCTTTGAACGGAAATTATTCCAAATTCTCAAAGTTGCGTCCATAGAACTCGTGAGAAACTCTTCGCGAGTGAAGGGATGCCAGCAGCCTGCAGTTAATTGAGCAGTGTGTCCTTTTGTCTTGGACATGTCAGTAATGTACTGGTCGCCTTTTACGCACTCCATTTTTTCAAAACCATCACGATCAAGAATTTTGGCTTGTGAGTTACCTGATACCACCAAAATCATGTCACCCGTAACGGAGTAGTGAAGTGCTCTAATTGGGTAGTTCTCACATGGCTGTATTGTTCGGAAACTACGCATTGAAGAGTCCATTCCAGCAAAGTCCCAGAAGCACATATCATAATCAATCGAACCCGACACGACACGCCCACCTGATGGATCTCCGGCAAGAGCGAGAATTGCCCTCGTTCCGTGTTGCATCTGCACTTCGTGTGAATCAGGTATTTTGTTTTCTAAATTGTCTTCATCGTCATCAGTATCAACATCGTCGTCTTCATCATCAGAATTGAGTTTGTTCACAGAATCGGATGGAGGTACTGGACCAATAGTATTGCTCTCGCTTTCTTCATTGCCATCTGCGAGGAGTTCATCACTGGTTGTTGGCTTTGCAGGAGCACTCTGACGTGCTCGCTCGATTTCTGCCTGAAAAAATTGCAACCATTCTTAAAATGATATTATAGAAAACTTAGTAACTTAACCTACATCAATATCGAATGTTTTGGCTTTTCTTCCAAAGCCCGATATGCCCATGACGTCTTTTAAATGCTGACTCTCTAAATCATCGGTAACATCTTCGATATGGCGTTGCATTTGATCTTTACCAATTTTTTTGAATCCTCCTGAAAGGAAAAATGCAACAATTTTGGATCCATAGCCGACCGGGATGGTAATGGTACTATAAAATGTTCCCCAGCAGATACTTCTCAAGCAAATTTCTTTTTGTAGATACCTTGGCTAGTTGTTTGGGCTTTTGGATCATCTTCTTCAGGGCCTTTGGCGGGTTGCACATTATTTAAGTTTAGGTTAATTTTTCCGAATGATATTTTAGGTCGATTCATTTTTAAATTAGTTTCAATTTCAATGTAAATAAAATCACTTTCTGTATCATTTCCAAACTACCAAAACGAAATGCTGTTTTCTTGTGATCTATCTGAAATCTCCTGTCACCCGAGTTGTATCTTGAAAGTTGCATGTTGCAATGCAGCTTGTTCGGAGCAGTTGAAACTTGAAAGATATACAACTAAAGAGCCGCTGTACCAATCCAGAATAGTTGCGTTTCGTGAGAGAAAGAATTTGCGAGCTATTGGGAGTGTTTATATGCGTCGATTTGTTGAACAGTTTTGTGGATAAAGAAAGTCAAAGTTTACATTGGTCAATTTATTGAAACTTCGTGCGAATAAAGCAACTATTTTTTTGTTCTCCCTCACTGTCATACCAATTTGTAGGTATTGTCTTGCGGTCGATTCCATGTTCAATGTATTCGTTGTGGTTTCAATAATCGACCTATGTGCACCTTGTCAAAGAGGTAAAGAAGTGTAGTTGCAAAGGTGTTTCTCAAAATCAAATCAACACGCACTGTTAAAACTTCGAGGTTTATTCAATGACGGCGCTTTTAAATTGGGGTGGTTTATTAATGGTTGATTTACGTGCAGGTGAAAAACGAAAAAAGATACAAGATGTAAGATTCATACTTGTCTGATGGAGAGGGAACACACCATCTGCACTTCCTTAGTTATGGTTGCAGATGAAAAATTATGGGTGCAGATGAACATGTTCATCTGCACCCATAATCCCTCATCCGCAGCCATAATCATATTCGTCTCTCTTTTTAACTTTTGTGCTTTGTAATCTTCATCCGTCTAGCTTTACTTTTCTGCACTTCTGCAGTTGCAGATGCATATAAACCCAGCATAATGCATCTACAACTGCGGAAGTGCAGAAAAGTAAAGCGAGACGGATGAAGAATATAAAACACAAAAGTTGAAAAGAGAGCCGAATAGGATTATGGTTGCAGATGAAAAATTATGGTTGCAGATGAACATGTTCATCTGCACCCATAATTTTTCATCTGCAACCATAACTAGGAAGTTCGTTCCCTCTCTATCAGACAAGTATGAATTTTACATCTTGTGTCTTTTTCCGATTCTCATCCGCACTTGCAGATGCATGTAAATCCACCATAATACATCGGTGTAAAATCCCTGCGGACACCTGGTGCTTCATCGTAGCCTGTTGCCTGGGATATTTTAGGTTTGAGTAAAGGAAACATCAAGAAAAGTATAAGAGCGAGCGAGAGCAAGGTATGCTGAGTTGGGTATATGCCCTTCAGGCATATACCAAGTATTATTTCATTTTCGTCATTCGATGTGCAACAGTGATACAGTAAAGAAGTACTTTTGAGAAACACAATAAATATATATATATGTGAAGACTTACTTGAACATTTAAAATCTTTTATTGGAAATTAGTTTAAATTTTATAAATCTTATAAAATCAGAAGTGGGATTGCCCAAAAGAAAAAATAAGTTTTGTGAAAAAAAGTCGGTTTTGTGTTGCCGGGTTGATTGGATTGTACACATTTGTTTTAGTCGTACATCTCAAATCAAAAGTTATATAGAAGAAAATAAAAGAAATTATTCGAATTGAACTATGAGTATCGGAATTGCGTACAATTCCAAATAAAAGTTAAGTCGTTTTGAAGCAAAGTGGGTGAGTACTGCGTAATAGATAATTTATGTGTGAGTTACGGTGAGTGAATTTGAGTGTTCTTGGCCGAGCTGCTGGGACATGGAGGAATAATAAAGAAATAAATACTTTAATATTTGGCATGATATTAAAATATATGGTTGCAAATAAATGGCGTCTGTGGTAAAATGTAAATATGTAAGAGGAATTTGGCGGTTACGATTTATGTAGCTGGGAAAGAAAATATAATAAAAGAAAGACAACTAGATTCTTGTTAATGAGTGTGAAAGAGATAAATACTTTAATACTCGGCATGAGATTAAAGTGTAATATGGTTGCAAATAATGGCGTCTGTGGTATACACAGAAGTCATAGATGCAAGTAAGCAAGACAGTATGAATGTCGAAATATGAGTGTCATGTTCGAATAAGTTATGGACAGTACAGTAGGGACGTAAGAATTTGGACAGCAAGATTGAAAGAAAATTTGCTGTAGGTATAAAGAAGCAAATTTGATGTTATTGAATGTGTGTTTAATACATTTCAGTAAACAGTACATAAAAAAAAGGAGGAATGTAGATCAACGATGTCTTTGGGCATGTTGAATGTTTTTTCTTATGTAGCAAATTGATCGGTTATTGCGTGTGTGTTCAGCACATTCAAAACGATTTCATTTAAAAAAATTGATAAGTTGTGACATCTGAAAGAAATATTGGTAAAATTGATACTCAAATTAAAGACTCACACACGCTTTGCTTCAAAAGTTTTTTTTTTTTGTTGTTGTTAAGTGTGTTTAAGGACCTGCTCTAGAGCAGCATTTTTCTGCACTTACTTTTGAGTAAGAGTAGAGTAGAGCAAAAGTATCAAAATCAGCTGTTGATATTTGATTCAAATATTGTTGTTTATACTTTGCGTTTTGCAATCGAATTTAACTTAAAATAAATTGAATTAACATCGCATGTTAGTTTAATTTTGATTTCAATGTTTCCGAATATAGATTTTTATTATAATGGGATACCAAACATAATTTGGCAAACTAGCTAGATCACAAGATGTTTGTTGCTTTCTTATCAGCTGATTTTTGACACCAGCTGTTCTACTCTAAATTTTCAATTGTTTAGTATATTGTTGAGTACAGCTCAAGTTGTAGTGTAGAGATGGAGGAATAACTTAATTTGCAGTGTTTGAACATTGCACATTACACATTTGTTATTAATGGGTCGTTTATTTATTTTTAGACATGGAAAATCTAAGCGTGAGACAACTGAAAGCAGAGCTGAAGGAAAGAAGATTACCAATTACTGGTACAAAACGAGTTTTAATTAATAGATTGCAAGGACATGACAAGAGAAATACATCGGCAGTGACAACCCAGCATGCGAGTCGGGAAACAACCCCAAGTTGTGAAATGACTGGAGTAGCGACCACCTTAATAGCTTCAGAAATCGATCAATTGCAAGAGGTAGCAAACTCAGCCTCAGATCTTACGAGCATTGATGATAGTGATTTAAGGGCTAGGGAATGGGATATCATCAAAAGGGAAAAAGAATTGCTCGAGAAGGAAAGATCTATGATGAGGCAGGAAAAGGAGCTAGCTGACAAATTGAAACAATTAGAGAGAAGAGTTGTAGAAAGCGGGGGTATCGTCAAGCCAAAGATAAACTGTAGCATTAGGGACATTGCTGATGCAATTCCAACGTTTAATCCAGCAGAAATATTGTCGATTTCATCCGAAAGTTGGGTAAGGAAAGTGGAAAACCTTATGAAAATCTACGACTGGGATGAAAGGGCGCTAATGATGGCTGCGGCTGCTAAAATGCAAGGACCAGCTCGGTCCTGGTGGGATACGACTCAGGAGGTATCATTAACATGGAGTGAGCTTGCAAATGGACTAAAAGTGAATTTTCCTCAGCATAACAGTGAAGTGGAAATTCATCAACAGTTAGTAAGAAAAATGAAAAAGCCACAAGAGTCTATTGAAGGATACTGTCACGAAATGAATATGTTAGGGAAACGGATTAACCTCAGTGACAAAACAATAATCCAATATGTCCTGACTGGATTGAATGATCACCATATGAGCGCAAGTTTAGCAGCCAGCGATTTCAAAGACATATCAGAGGTAATTGAGAAAGTTAAATGGTATGAAAGTATAAGAAACAGCCTCCGACACAACACTAACATCAACAATAAATCGGTTATAAAATCAAATTACAACCCGTCGAAGTGGCAGGCTAAAGGCGACTTTCAGCCACAAAAGAAAATCAACAATGTGAACTGTTATAATTGTAATCAGCCAGGACATTATGCTAGGCAGTGTCAACAAGGGAGGAAACGTTCATATCCTTATGCAATTGACCGTAACAACCGACCACAAACAAACTTAGAGAAACCGGAGAAACGGTTTAAAATCAATCAAGTAGTAGAAAACTCGGATAAAGACTGCTACCGCAAGAAAGTCAAGATTCAAGGAGACGAATACAATGCACTACTCGATTCAGGCAGCGAGCGAACAATTATAAGGGAATCAGTAGCAAAATCGTTAAAGACATTATATTGTGAAGAAAATACGGTACTACATGGCTTTGGTGGAGGTGTTTGTAGGGTAAACAAAAGTATTAAATGTTCTATAATGATAGACGGAGCAGAATTTCAGGTCAATGCATTAGTGGTAGACGATTCCTACCTAACGGAACCAATATTGGTTGGTAAAGATGTACTGTGTCATCGGAGTTGTACTATGAGTAAAGAGGGACCAATATTAACAGTGAAGCTCAGCGACAAGCCAAATGGTGATCCACGAAAAAGAACATATGAATTAACGCAAATCACCTGTGCCGATCTTCAAGTAGGTGAACATTGCTCAACCAGCGATTTGGTGACTTTATTGAATAAGTATCGCCGATGCTTTGCAATGAACCAAAAAGAACTTGGTCGTACTCATTTAACCGAAATGGAAATAGTGGTTACCAAACCAGAACCCATAGTACATCAACCATACAAGGTTCCATATGCCAAAAGACAGGTGCTGACAAATATGGTGCAGGAGCTTCTTGAAAGCGGTATTATTCAAGAGTCACATTCTGACTATGCGTCTCCCGTAGTCCTCGTAAAAAAAAAGAATGGTGAAGACAGAATGTGTGTAGACTTCCGTAGCCTTAATGCAGTTTCTTCCAAACAAGCATAGACTTTCTTGGACATACAGTACGCAACGGTGAAATATATCCAGGGAACAATAAGACAAACGCAGTTGAAAAATTTGAAAGGCCGAAGAACGAACGCGAGGTGCGCCAATTCATAGGACTTACCAGCTTCTTCCGTAAATTTATTAAAAACTATTCCATTCTCGCAACTCCACTGACAAACCTGACGAAAAAAGATGTACCATTTGTTTGGGGTGGAAAAGAACAGGAAGCTTTTGAGAAATTAAAAGAATCACTAGTAAACAAACCGGTATTGACGTTATACAATCCAAGGATGGAACATGAACTGCACACAGATGCTAGTTCCAAGGGCATAGCTGGAGTACTACTACAGAAGGAGGACAAACAACTGCGACCTGTGGCTTATTTCAGTCGAAAGACTTCAAAGGAAGAGTGTATGTATCACAGTTTTGAGTTGGAAACATTGGCAGTAGTAGAATCAGCAGACAGGTTTCGGCAATATCTTATAGGAAAACATTTTACTTTAGTAACTGACTGCGAGGCCTTGAAAACCGCTACAAAGAAAAAAGAATTGGTAGCAAGAATTGCCCGATGGTGGTTACGCATGCAAGAGTTCGACTATGAAGTGGTACACCGACCAGGAAATAAAATGGCGCACGTAGATTCACTTTCTCGAAATCCGTGTGACGAACATAGAGAACCAGCAGTCGTTGATATGACCGTTCTCAAGGTGACAGTAACTGAAAATGATTGGCTCTATTCACTACAATTACAAGACGAGGAAATAAAGGTAATAGCAAATGTGCTCCAAAAGGTTCCAGAAACTGAAAATGAAAAGCAGATACAAACAGTCGTATTTATAAAATTTGCTTAGAACACCCTTAGACAACTGTCCAACTAGACGGTGTCTAAAGAGTTGGACAAGTCTTAGCCAATTTTGTATTTATAAATGCATTCCAACAGTTGTCTAAACAACCCCTAAAACTGTCAACTCCGAATGAAAAACTAAATGGCAGCGTTCATGATGTATCCGTGCAGTACCATTGTCTGTGCTTTGGTATACGAGTACAACAACTATAAGGCTCTGAAAGAGAGTGGCGTAGGACTTGAACTTGACCGTTAAAACAGCTGATTTGACTTTGTGTTTCAGCTTTTCCAAGTCTCATAAAATGATCAAATTTGTGCAATTTATAAATGGAATTGCTGAAATAGTATTTTTGCATCTCAAACTACTTATTTTTTTCAATCTTAACACTCTCAACAGTGTTTTATATAATGTTCAACAAAATTGTTTTTTGCTGTATCATTGGTCACTTTAGCCATAGTTTAGACAACCAATTTCGGTGTCTAAAGTTAGACATTTCTTAGACAGCGATGAAAGTGTTTATAAATACGATTTGGACTTGGACGCTGTTCTAAGAGCTGTCCAAAGTTAGACATACTTTGGAATGGGATTATAAATACGACTGATAACGACTATAAATTACAGGATGGTCGAGTCTATCGGGTAGTAGATGATGAGTTACGACTTTTTATACCCAAAGGTGTACGGAATAGGGTGTTGCGTAATAGCCATGACCTCGTGGGGCATTTCTCGGAAAGTAAAACAATAAATCATCTTAAAGCAAGATATTGGTTCCCGAGGATGACCCAGTTTGTGAAAAAGTATTTAAAAGCGTGTGTGGAATGCGCCTATAATAAAAGAGAGGTTCAACCACGTGGAGAACTGCATATGATAAAGAAAGTAAGCACCCCCTTTGATACGGTACACGTGGACCATTTGGGACCCTTCATAAAATCAACGAGAGGAAATACTCATTTAATCGTACTAGTTGACGCGTTCACGAAGTTTGTGATTCTTAAAGCTCTTCCAAATACTCAGGCTAAACCTACCATCAACTTTCTTACGGAGCTCTTCTTTACATTTGGTACACCACGACGTCTGATATCAGATAGAGGAACCGCTTTCACAGCAAAGAGCTTTGAAGAGTTTATAAAAAACCATGTTATTTCTCACACCTTGAATGCAACGAAAACACCTCGGGCCAACGGACAGGTTGAAAGATATAACCGTACCATACTTCATGTTCTGCTAACCATGGTTGAGGAAGAAAATAAATGGGACCAGAAGGTTAAAATGGTCCAGTGGGGCATAAACAACACACGGAACAAAGCGACGGGAAAGACCGCTCATCAGATGCTGATGGGTTATCAACCTAGAGATCCTTTTAAGGATGTATTAACCCAAGGAGTCGATCTTAACCAAACTAATAAAAGTATAGACCAAATTAGGAAAGAAGGCGAAGAAATTATAACAAAGACTCAACAAACGCAGAAACTCAAACACGATGCAAAACACCCCAAGGCAAAAACATATAGTGTTGGCGAACTAGTAATGTCCATGAATGATTCCGTTGCTGCTTCAGGAACATCGCGCAAATTAGAACCGCGTTATCGAGGACCTTACATCATCACCGCAGTTCTTCCCCACGACAGATATCAGGTAGCCGACATGCCGTTTGCTCCGCGAACTCAAAAACCATATTCTGGGATCTGGTCGGCTGATCGGATAAAGCACTGGATTGATCTCGACATCGATTTCGACGAGGACGACGAAGAGGGTCAGGATGGCCGAACTATAAGAGCGAGCGAGAGCAAGGTATGCTGAGTTGGGTATATGCCCTTCAGGCATATACCAAGTATTATTTCATTTTCGTCATTCGATGTGCAACAGTGATACAGTAAAGAAGTACTTTTGAGAAACACAATAAATATATATATATGTGAAGACTTACTTGAACATTTAAAATCTTTTATTGGAAATTAGTTTAAATTTTATAAATCTTATAAAAGTAAAAATGTTTTTCAAGGCTATCGCCTTTTACGAGGAATTGACAAGAGTTCTACGATAGTAATTTCATTATCATGAAAAGCGCTTTCTCGATTAGCTGTTTGGAATAGGTTTAAAAAATGTAGAAAGGGTCTAAATTTCCTCAGAAGTTATAAGTCCCGAATTACATTCAGACTGTCTGCCTGCTGCGTGTTTCGTATATTTTCTTTTGAACCCTCATCCCATCAGTCTCTCAGTATTACACTCAGACGTTTTGCGGCTGCGTGTTTTTTTTCTGTTTTGACACTTCTCTTTCAGTTTTTATTCTCACCCACAGAGTCAAATTATGAATATAATCAAAGAAGCTCAGCTGCATTATTTATAAATCCATAAAAAAATCTCAAAAAGAGCAAAATGCCATTTGAAGTGGTAAAAAATTTAATTAGATTTTGCAGCAATGATTATTGACATCATGAATATGGAAAATACATGAAAATACATGGAAAATAAAAGAAATTGTCCGACGACATACTACTTCCTTACTCATGAACATTAGAAGATACAATAAAGCAACGACAAGAAACAAAGAAAGACAAGAAAAAGAAACGTCAAAAACCATCCAAGACAACTGGACAATCCTCAACCCAAAACTTTGCGGGTAGAGACTTTTTAAAGTATTTCTATTTCATCTGCTTTCTCTTTCGCACTTATTTCCGTCTTTGCAAAACCGTCTGGGTGTAATTCGGCACTAACTGAAAGAAGTGCAGTAGAACCAAGGGCTTCCTAATCTGTTGCCCCACCCTATTTAGTTATTTATTTATATATTGGTGCAACCCCTACAATTCATTTATGTCGATTTCCAGTGGTACACAAAAGCACTTTTAAAAGTGCTTTTTTGCTCGAAATATGTTACATTGAGGCACTAGATCACTTTTTTTTTGCCCCGAAAAAGCACTTTTACGATAATCTGTGTAAGCTTAGAACTTTTTCTGGTGTTACGAAAACAAGATAATGCATGTTGCTCTATTGATCAAAGAGTAGATAATCTTTTTTATGTCCTACACTGTACGAAAGTAAAGAATTTTAAATTTAAAGAATTTATCTTGTAGGCGAAATGGAACTACATCGTTGAAGTAGACTTTCTGGTTATACCTACTTGTTACTTTAAAATGACGTCCGTCAAAGCCGTTGCAACCCACATAAATGCTGTGAAACCGTGTTTAATGTAGACACTGCCTAAGAACTTTAAGTTCAATTCGAAAGCTTCAAAGCTTTTCATCCAACCATTAACCTACCACAGCTCTTCAAACACTTTTGTTTTCCTCTTCTCCCAGCAAGAAAAAAGTCAAACGAAAGAAAACCCGCGATAAACATTTGACTAAAAAGCAACTAGACTTGAAGTTGTGTAGTCGTGTCAAAAACTCGTTTCCAAAAAAAAAAATAATCAGCATAAAATCCAAACTTTCAATCTAATATTCATTATTTTCATTAAAATATCTTTCAAGGAATTGAAAAAAATCATTAATTAACCATTTATAATGGCAGATGAACAGCCAAGTCTCGTAGCCGGCCATCCTCCAGCAGGTAAACTTATTTTTTTTGTCATTTTTTTTTTTTATATCAATCAATTGTATTGCGCATCGCTTCTTGAACTTGGCCTCAAACAGAAACGTGCAATGCAACAAAAGCAAATTTAAATTTATAGATCATAGCCTTTTTTTCACTGGACATTGATAACAATTTTACTTGCATAGAGACTAGTACCTAATTAGGTGAGGTCCAAAGATAAGATACTACACACTGAGAAATCGATGGTGGCCCAATTTGTATACAGGTGCGATAATTCTGGGTAGCATAACAAGTGTCGTCATCGAACCATCCTTCTATTAAATTCTATTTGAATTTTTTTTATTTATTCGGCTGGACGAAAAGAAAATGAGGTCTTTTATTGATATTTTTAGCTTTGGCTGTAAATTTGTGCATAACAAGTGTCGTCATCGAACCATCCTTCTATTAAATTCTATTTGAATTTTTTTTTTATTTATTCGGCTGGACGAAAAGAAAATGAGGTCTTTTATTCATATTTTTAGCTTTGGCTGTAAATTTGTGCGTTGCCAATGGAGGGATGTTAGCGTGCCCATTAGAAGTAACTAAGTGGCTTTTATTTTCACTGGAATTTTTTTAGAAGACTAAATGAATACATAACCATATTTTTCCGGTTATTTTACAAATATTAAATATTATTGAAGTAATGATGGTTCCCTCCAAGCATAAACCATAGAGATAGTTTTCTAGATATTATCGTTAAATTGCTCAACCGGTTGAATACAATGCATATGTACAAACTAATACATAATCAACAGGCGCTGGTGGACATTGCCACTCGTATTTTACTCCAATGTGGGTACAAAGCCCAAAAACGATCTAAATTAGTTTGAGCATAGACCCAGTCTTATGGAATTGTGTGTTATTTGACACGTATACCGTCCTACCCGTTGTTATTAGAAATCATTGGTTTGGTTATTCAAGTTTTACCTGCGCACCTATGTAAACAAGATAAAAATCCGCCGTCTCTTTTTGGTTGCTTGTTTGTTTTCTTTTTGGAAAACAAAGTTTTTCATAATCCACATTGAATTCAACCGTCAGTGAAAAAATTCTTTTTATTTTTTGGGAATTGCAACTTATGCATGTGTAGACTTTTAAAGAATACTTATGAGTACTTTTTTCATATTTACGTTGAAAGAGACCATCAGGTTCGTTTGTTGTAGATCTGCCCTGAAAAATGTAGCATAGTCCTGAGTTTCTTCTAAACTCGAGAGAGCTTGGGTCAACCGTGTTTAAACTTAAATAAACAAACTTATTGCTTTATGCATTGACTCAAGCATTGTAAAATTTTTTTGATTGCTCAAAATGTTTAAGCAGATAAAACCACTTGTCTGGCTGACACTAATGATCTGCTTATTGGGCTTACCGTGTTGATATAAAAAAAATAGTGCTCTTGGTTTTGAATTATTGGCTGAGGGTAACCTTTCCTCAACAGTAACCTGAACGACTGTCTACTCTTTCTTCTTTGCAATTGTTTTTTTTTGCTCAGGAAACCTTCTTTTAACATGACTGGTATCGTTCTGTGTGTTTTTCAGCATTGGTGAAAGGTTTAGATTTATACCTTGTACATTTTTGTCTAAGACAAAAACTGGATTTTTTGTTTTCCGTCACGGTAAAAAAAGATAAAGTCCCTAAAAGAACTGTGTTGCAATACGAGAAAGCCAATTTGGACGGTCTGAATAATTTCCTTGGAAATTTTAATTGGTCATTGTGCTTTCTCGGCGGAACCGTTGACGCATCAGCTGATATGTTATCTAACGTAATTCTCAACGGCATGACAAATTTTGTTCCTCGCAGAACAAAAAGTATCATCCCCAAAGAGAATTCGTGGTTTGATTCAAGCTGTAAAGAGACGATTAGGGATAGAGAAAGTAGTAGAAGTAATTTGTTCAAACGTGCCAGAAATATCTAATGCTCAAATACAAAAGGCTAAGTTTTTACATGACCAAAAAGTAAAGCAAAAAATACTGTCCAAAAGGAAGTAAAAACTGTTGGTCTTTTGTCAAGAAAATTAAGAACTCGACCACGTCATCGGTCCCAACGCTCGTCTTCAATGACTCTCCATATGTTAGCTCCATCAATTTGCTGCCAACTCGACACTTCCTCATAGCATATTGGCTTCATCTGAGCTCCTTCCTCAAAGATCTCAATATGCATAAATACGCTGGTCTAGATGGTATCCCCGCCGTTATTCTGAAGAGATGTTCTTCTACGCTGGCAAACCCACTGTGTAAACTTTTCCATCTTTCCTATTCTGCTGGGATTTTTCCGAGCAGATGGAAAACTGATTTTGTCCAGCCGGTCCCTATAAAAGCAAATTTTTTTCCCCTTCCAATTACCGTCCGATTGCACTTACGTCTCTTTCTTTCCAAGGTCATGGAAACGTTGATAAACCGTCAACTTATAAAATATCTTGAAGAAAAAAAGCTTCTTAATGACCGTCGGTACGGCTTTCGTAGCAAACGGTCCGCTGGTGATTTGATGGCTTATCTTACCGAAAAGTGGAACCAATCTTTACATTGTTTTGGAGAAAGTAAGATTATTGCGCTTGATATTTCTAAAGCATTTGATAGAGTTTGGCATCAGGCTCTTTTATCGAAAATGCGTGCTTTTGGTATCGATGAGTCTCTTCTCTTAGTTGGACTAGAAATTACCTTTCCGACCGTTCATAAATGTCGGTGTGCCCCAAGGCTCCGTTTTGTCTCCGACTCTTCCTTATTTTCATAAATGATCTCTTGTCTGAAACTTCTAATCCGCTTAACTGTTTTGATGACGACTCGACCCTCAGCTTTTCATATTCGTTTACGAATTCACGTCCCTGCTCTTCGGATGTGGAACTGGGACGGTTGCGTATGATAAGCTCATTGAATTCTGACTTTGACAGCATTGTTACATGGGGTGATAAAAACCGAGTAGAATTCAATGCTTCAAAAACTCAATGCTGCTAAATGCTTAGGTTTCTTGAGACGATGCAGCAAGTTCTTCACCCCTTCTGATCTGGCTATAATTTATAAGGCCTTCACCCGCCCAAAACTGGAATATAACTCCCATATCTGGTCAGGTGCTCCTCAAACATCTTTGCACGTACTTGATAGGGTACAAAATATAGCTTTAAAATTGATAGGTGATAGTTCAATCGTAGAATCGATTGATTTTCTTGAACATCGTCGTTATGTTGCCTGTCTCACTCTCTTTTATCGCTTTTTTTATAAGCAGTGCTCTAGTGAAATAGCCAGTTGCACTCCTCCCCTGAAATAATTTAGCCGCAACACTCGCCTCGCTAGGAATGCTCATCAGTTCTACCTTGAGCCCAATTTTAGTAAGTTATGTTGTTTCCAACGTCAGAAAAATTATAGTAAGTGTGTATATACATACACTGTATAGTATATCTTACAGGCGAACACAAAAACAAACAGTGTTGCAAACGGCTACCGTGTGCTTAAAATTTTTTATAAAATTAGTTTAAAATCAATCACTAAAGCTCTTATAATTTTAAATTTTAGTTAAAGCTGGTGGTATGAGAATTGTTCAACATAAAGCTCCCAACTCAGAGAGACCAGCAAAAGATGCTGAAGATTGTACAGGATTAACTGTGAGAATGATTTGTTTATTTAAAGCGTAAATCTAATTACACTAGTATACTAACAAATGACTTTTTTTGCAGCAACCAATCAATGTTAACACTATGTCAGTAAGTGGTGCTCCAGTTAAGGGTAATTCGGATTACTCACCACAAGCTGCCCAAGTTGCACATTCACCAAAGCCCCCAGATACTTTTCCAATCAAACATGCACACACAAATATTCACCAGCCCAGGAAGTAGATTTTGACTACTTTCATTATTTCAACAACAAAAAATTAAAAAAAAAAAACAAAAGCTAAAATGAAATAACTTAAAACATATTTTTGTACAACCGCACAATAGGACGCATTTAAAACTTGTTAAATTTTCACTCTTGTTCTATTGCTCTACAAATAATTTTTTTTTGCATTCCTTGAATAATTGTATTTACTTTTGAAAGTCGTTACTTTGTATAGTTTCATTGGAAACAAAATGAATATTGTTTTTTGTTCTAACATAAAAAAAGTTGAAAGCAGTAAATGTTCTTATCTATGTAAAAGTTATCTCAAAAAATTATAATAAAGAACAAATAAAAAAACGTGCCTTTTCTTGTATTTTGTCTTTGGAAACCAAATTGTTGGTAGTAGTTTTAAACTGGAAACAATGCAATGAATCAAACGTTCGACTGGAAGCAAATGCTTTTGGAAGCTTCTTTTAAAGCGGTATTATTGTTTTTAGAAACAAAAACTATAGAAATCGATTGTTTTTGAAGGTTAAATTGCAATAGAAGAGATATGAGGAAAGCTATTGTTTATTAATTAATTAAGTTTCGCTTGAAATTTCGTTCCAATCGAATGATCTATTCGCTACTCATCTTAATTCGGTCCCCTTAACTTAGTTAAGCATTTCAGTGCCATCATGCACAGCAGCTGTGGAATCTATCACCCCTATTTTGTTTTTGACTCCCAAAGCTATTTTAAAAACTGCAAATTCAAATGCACAGTAGCTTTGTTAAGTGTTCTACAATTCTGTAAGTTTTAGCTGCGATAAGAAATATAATTGTGAATCAAACAAGACCATCTCTGTTCCGTTTCTATTCAAACCGACCCAGGAGTTTCGGAGCCTATTCAATACAAACTAACAGTAATTCGTGCACAGATAAGAGCGAGAGAATCATACATATTAAAATAGACCCAGAGCTGTGTCATTTTACTGGCGTTTTACTTAAACGTCTACCGTCGTAAGGGTTAAATGAGTGTGATGATAAGCTGCAAACACTACCCCAAATCCTTTAGTCAAATCTTTTTTCTTTTTATTACTTGATGTAAAAATGATTAACGAAAAGAGGCTCAATCACTGGCATAACTATGAACATTGGTAGAAATCTATCAACATTTACCAGACCCAATCGTTTTTCTGCAAATTACTACTAGAACCAATAATGCTACCAAAGCAAGTCTTCCCAAAAAACGAAAGCTCACAATTTGTGTGGCTTGCCAATAGCTACTAAATCAACCTCAATTTTGGAATTGGAATTGTAAAGTCCTCACATCAAACACCCGCTTTGCAATAGAGAAAGGCTTCTTTTTGTCCTTATTTTTTTTTTGGCTTTTCTCTTTCGTTTTTCTGACTCTATAAACCTTAACGAAAACAAAAAGGTATCGAATTTCCCACGAATTTTTGGATTATGAGGCTGTCATCAAATCATTTGCCCGTTATTTTCATTCTGATTTTGGCTAATGTTTTGGGTATCGATTAGGCGAAGTTCGATTCCTGGCCGGGGCATTTTTATTTTTATTTTTTTTATTTTTTATTTTTTCTCCCACGGCAATGGTTTAAGGAATATCAACTTATGGCAATTTTGATTTTATGACGACAAAATTCAAAAACAAAGAAAAATTAACAATCAACTCTCCTTTTAATTTTTTAAACAAAAACTTTTTATTACCGGCCATTTGATTAGACGCATTGTAAAACTTTTAAATCACAATTACCACGTTTCTTCTTGACCGCAAACTGGTATGATATCTTTAGCTCTTTAGTGTGACCATTTCCCAACCCCTTTGCGGAACACTCATCCACTAAAATTATCACCCTGTGTGTGAAGGTGACACAAGCCTATTTATCTAAAGTTTTAAATGGCGCCAATTGAAATATGATTATGATATGATGAGAAATACTGCGATTTAAAATGTAGGCGTGTAACTCTAATTTGATAAACCCGCACATGCCGATAAGCTCTCTTTCGTTTTTTACGTATCAAGAAAAAAGTACGCAAAGAGGTTACTTCCCACAAAGAATCTACCAAAGTACAAGAGTTGAGATAGCAAATTTAAATAAACAAAATCTTTGTTGAATATGATTCACAGTAATTTTTTTGTTGTCTTTTCTGTCAAAATGCATTATTTGCTGTACGATGATGCCCTACTGAACTTCGGTGGTCCGGGGTGCAAGCTTCAAACTTGTAGTCGATTAACGTCGAAGTGGTTCGATTCCACCTGGAGGGCGTTTGCAATTATTTTTCTGTTATTTTGCAAGCTGTGTATTGAAGGTTGTTTGATTTATTCATTTGACATTATGCAAATTAATACAAACATTAAACTCGTCTCTTACAATGTTGCTGTAGTTTCTCATTCAGCGTGGATTGTATCTTTTTCATTCAACTAATTTATTAGGCAGACGTTTAGGGTTGTCGTCCCATCTTGAAAGAAAAAGTCTTATCTGAAATAAGAAAAACGGTTAGATGAATTTTTAAAAGTAAATTGGAAACTGAAATAAAACCCTTTCTTTTAGATAACTTAAACTACACTCTAGTTGGTAATAAAAAAACGGCAACCTAGTGACTATACACATGTATATCGATCAAACTTTTCATTAATTTCAACTACGGAGTGTTTCAAGTGCCTGATGATTTGTTATTTTTTTATCAAGAAAACATGTCGAGTTTTGTGCCAATAAATGCGGAAGAATTAAACAAACTTCAAGCGGAGTGTCTTGGTAGATTGAAAAAAGAAGAGCGTGACAGTTTGCGAAATGAAGCCAAAAAACGAGCCGTTTATAGCAGCAAATCATACGATGAGTTCAAGTAAGAGAAGTTTCTAATTTTAATTTTAATTTTAATTAAAGAATCGATTAGGATACAATTTTTTAATTTTGTTTTGTAGAGATATTGTAGACGCAGCACATTTGACACCGATCACAAAGAAAGATAAATCCGATGCTACGACTCGCTCTCGGTTGTGGAATTCAGCTGCCAAAGAGGAAGAATGAAGAAGCATAAATAACATCATAAAATTGCAATTCAAGGCGTGAGTGGTTTCAGAAGTTTAAGAATTAGAAAAATACTCATGACTCTGTAAGTTTATTTCTTTATTAAAGACAGACAGACCATCTATTGTCAATTGTAACAGTATTGGCGTTCTTGTATTTTTTTTGTATTCTATGTTCATCCCGAAAAATATATGGTTATAGTATCAAATCCTGTAGGCAAGTCGGAATATTTTGTCATATCGGTGGATTTTACTTATTCCGTCAAGATAAAAAAGAAAAAGTCACTAGAAGAACTGTGTGGCAGTAAAAGAAAGACATTTGGGTCGGCCTGAATAATTTTTTTTTGATATTTTGAATGGTCATTGTGCTTAATCGACGGAAACGTTGACGCCTCCGATGCTGGTGTGATATCTAACGTAACTCTCGACGGTATGAGTAACATGGTTCCTCACAGAACAAAAAGTACCATACTCAAAGAGTGGTTCCATTTTAGCTGTAAAGAGGTGGTTAGGTATAGAGAAAGAAGTTTTAGAATTTATAAAGATAGTACTACATAAGAAAACAATTTCTTCAATGGGGTCAGAAAGTATATGTTATGTTCATATACAAAATGCAAAGTTTTTGCATGACCAAAAAGCACTTACATAACGGACTAGGTGCAGCTGGAGAATTAGCGGACGCCCTGGACTGCTGCAAAGCAGACATAACCGCCATATAAGAAGTGCGATGGAGTGGACCGGGCATAAAGAAGATGAAAAACTGTGACATATACTATGGCGACTGCTACAGACAACAGAAAAAGCGTTTATTTGGGTGCGGATTTGTCGTTAGAGGAAGACCCAGGGATAAGGTGATTAGCCAAAATCCAGTCAATGAGCGTATAATGACCATCCGCATCAGGGCTAAATTCGCCAACATTAGCCTTATATGCGCCCACGCCCCCACAGAAGAGAAAGACGACGATTCCAAAGACTGTTTCTACGAGCTCCTCGAAGAAACATATGAGCAATGACCTAGATACGACGTGAAAATCGTTCTTGGCGATTTCAACGCAAAACTAGGGAAGGAGGACATCTTTGGAAACACAATCGGTAAGCATAGCCTCCACGACAAAACCTCCGAAAACGGATTGAGACTAATCGATTTTGCTGCGGGGCTAAATCTTGTTGTAAGTAGTACACGCTTCCCGCATCTCAAAATTCATAAAGGCACATGGCGATCCCCAGATCAATTAACCGTCAACCAAATTGACCATGATGCGATCGACGCAAGGCACTCTTCCAGTGTGCTAGATGTCCGAACTTTCCGAGGGGCCAACTTTGACTCGGACCACTACCTTGTTGTAGCCAAGGTACGAATGAGGATATCTTGTTCACGACCAGCACGAACTAACGCTGTGAAGAGGTATGACGTCGGAAAGCTACAATCGCAAGAGATTGCCAATGCCTTTTCCAATCGAGTGTCCCTTCAATTATCCTTGAATCCCATGCCGCCAGCATTAAACATTGAAGACCAGTGGCAGCAATGCCAAGAAGCCATCAGAACCGCTGCCTCTGAGGTTCTGGGTTTCACTCGGCCACCAAAACGAAACCCATGGTTCGATGAAGAATGTAGGCAGGCAAATGCAGCCAAGCAAAGAGCACGACAAATGCTTTTGCAAACACGAACGAGGGCTGCTTACGATCAGTATAACGCGATTTACAAGGAGAAAAGAAAGGAAGAACACCGAATTCTCAAAAAGAAAAAGAAGCAGCATGAGAAGCGCTCGTTTGAGGAAATAGAAAGGTGCCATGACAGAAACGAGATTCGGAAGTTTTACCAAAAGGTAAAAAGATCCTGCCAGGGTGGCAAACCCCGAACTCAAGCATGAAAAGACCAGCAGGGAAACATAGTTATAGAGTCACAGTCGCTACTGAGGATCTGGAAAGATCATTTCTGCAGACTGCTTAACGGCGATGAGGACACAAATTCCGCTGTCAGGCAGACTGCCCCATTCAGCCTGGACGATGATCAAGAATGCCGTCGTCCCGACCTAGAAGAAGTTAAGCTTGCTGCTATATGCAAACTTAAATCAAATAAGACTGCAGGTGCAGATGGCCTTGATGCCGAACTTTTCAAGGCAGCTGGAGATCAGTTGGAAAGGAGCATGCACCAACTGATCTTCATGATATGGTCGGAAGAAAGCATGCCCGATGAATGGAACCTCAGTATCGTATGCCCGATCCTAAAGAAAGGAGACCCTCACAACTGCGCCAATTATAGAGGGATAAGCCTCCTTAACGTCGCGTACAAGATCTTGTCTGCTGTAATATGTGAACGTCTGAAACCCCACGTCAACAACTTGATAGGTCCTTATCAATGTGGTTTTAGACCGGAGAAGTCCACAATAGACCAAATTTTCACATTACGGCAGATCTTGGAAAAAACCCGAGAACATAATATCGATATTCACCATCTCTTTATCGATTTCAAGGCCGCGTATGACAGTATCTACAGAGACGAGCTGTACAGAGCCATGTCTAGTTTCGGCATCCCTGCAAAACTCGTACGACTATGCAGGATGACTTTGGAGAATTCACGCTGCTCCGTCAAGGTCGGTAAAGAACTCACCGAGACCTTTGATGTCGAAAAAGGTTTTAGGCAAGGCGATAAACTGTCATGCGATATCTTCAACATCATACTTGAACAGATTGTAAGAAACTCAAACGTCAACACCAGAGGAACAATCTTTCAAAAGTCTGTGCAATTACTCGCATATGCAGACGATATTGACGTAATGGGAAGAAAAAAGCGTGATGTCATAGGTGCTTTTGCGAGTATTGAAACAGAAGCGGCAAAAATGGGTTTGATGGTTAATGAGGGCAAAACAAAGTATATGCTGTCATCAAATAAGGACACAGAACATCGACGAATTGGACAAAACGTCACAAAAGACAGACATAACTTCGAGGTAGTACAGGACTTCGTCTACCTAGGATCCGCTGTAGACACGGACAACAACATCAGTGCGGAGATCAAACGGAGAATAACTCTTGCCAACCGTTGCTTCTTTGGGTTAAGAAGGCAATTGAGAAACAAAACCCTCTCCAGAAAAACCAAGGTAACCTTATATAAGACCTTAATCATCCCAGTCCTGCTTTACGGCGCGGAGGCATGGACCTTATCGAAAGTGGATGAGGAAACCCTTGGTCGTTTCGAAAGAAAAATTCTCCGAATGATCTTTGTTTCCGTATGCGAAGGCAATGTGTGGAGAAGAAGATACAACAACGAGCTGTATGAGCTGTACCGCGACATGGGCATAGCCAGAAGAGTACGCATCGCGAGGCTACGATGGTTGGGCCATGTTGAGCGGATGGACCCAAACGCTCCGGCTCGTCGGGTGTTCGAAAGCACATTGCAGGGAAATCGCGGAAGGGGAAGACCTCGTCTTAGGTGGCGCAATCAAGTGGATGAAGACCTCAACCGACTTGGAGTGCGAAACTGGAGAGAGCTCGCCCGAAATAGAAGTCGTTATCGAAGGATGTTGGTTGAGGCCCAGGTTCACCGCGAACTGTAATGCCCACCTAAGTAAGTAAGCAAGTAAAAAGCACTTACATATGTTTCCAAAAGAAAAAAAAAAAAAGCTCCATTGATGAAATTCGAAACTCTGTTATCAAAAATGCGTGCTTTTGGTATCGATGTGTCTCTTATTCGTTGGATTAGACCGTTTACCTTCCCGACCGTTCAATACAAGTTGTATTGGATGGTTTTAAGTCTGATACCCATTTTATTAATGCTCTGACTCTCTTCCTTATGTTCATAAATGATCTCCTTTCTGAAACTTCTAATTCTCTTAATTGTTTTGCTGACGACTCAACCCTCAGCTTCTCATATTCGTTTCCAAATTTACGCCCCTGCCCTTCGGACGTGGAAATGGAACGGTTGTGCTCATTGAATTCTTACCTTTCGACAGCATTGTTAAATGGGGTCATAAAAACTGATTAGAATTCAATGCTTCGAAAACTCAATGCTGTCTCTTGTCGTTGAAGCTTAACATTCCCCCATTGCCATTATCCATAAATGGCTCCTGCATCCAAGAAACCGAAAAGCTGTCAGTACTTGGTATGTGTGTCAACGATGATCTTCGTTGGAATGACCACATATTTGAAGTCGCCTAAAATGCTGCTTAGGTTTTCTTAAAAGGTGCAGGAAATTTTTCACCCCTTCTGTTCTGGCACATATCTGGTGAGGTGCTATTAAAACATCATTGAGCCTACTCGATAAGATTCAAAACAGAGCATTAAGAATGATAGGTGATAAGTTTAATTGTTGAATCAATTGATTCTCTTGATTATCGTCGTAATGTTTCATGTCTCTCTCTTTTCTTAAGGTTTTTTTTACAAACAATGCTCGGGCGAAATAGCCATTTGCATTCCTCCCCTTAAGCAATTTGACCGCAATACACGCCTCGCAAGGATTGCAAATCAGTTTTACCTTCAGCCCAAGGAACAGTACAGTGTAGATGTGGAATGCTTTACCTGACTTTGTTTTTTCCTCTCATTGTAAAACGCAGAAGTTTAAAAACAACGTGCATCAGCACCTCCTTTCTAATCCTTTCTTTCCTTTTTAACAGCTCGCAATGTGTTAATAGTGTAACGTGCGCTTAGTTCGCAAAAATAAAACTCTACCTTTCAATTTAATTCTACCACTTTATTCAGTATCTACTTTCGATATACACTTTATTGAACTCAACTCGACTTTTGGACTATCACTTGTATTTACTCTTAACTTTATCACTCTATAAACAAGACTGACTTCTGGTTGCCTCGGGCGGGCTATTTATATCGAATGACACGCCATCTAGAACTCTCCAGTAACTTCTACATTGTCTCCACATTTGCTGTCTACTCTCTGTCTGTCTGTCTCTCTACACTCACACACACTGGCTTACAAGCAGCGCCTGTCATTTATACCATTCCATTAAAGTGTTGCCAGTTGTGTTTTCGGTTGAACGTTTTTTCGATTAGGAAATTGGTATAAAATGTTGGGTTCACGTTACACTGCCCCCTCCTTAGGATTGTTCGTCCCGAATAATTCCATCTGCAGCCTCGCCACTATATCGATGCAGCCTGTCACAATGAACTACTTTTAACTTGCCTCTTAGTCCTCTTTGGATGCGGTAAACCACGTCGTTAATCCTCGTGACTACAGTATAAGGACCTTCCCAGTTTTGCTGAAGTTTCGGTGACAATCCCTTTTGACGATGAGGATTATAAAGCCACACACGATCTCCTGCTTGGAATCCTGACGTTGTCGCTTTTGTGTCGTACCGTGTCTTCATCCGGTCGCTGTAGGCTTTCATCCGTTCCCTTGTTCTTTTATGGATGTCAGCGAGTCTCTCCTTGAGGTCGTCCACATACTCGTTTGTGTCCTGTGGCTCCTCTGTGGGGCATCCAAATTTAAGTTCGCTGGGCAGCCGCATGGTTTTCCCGAACAGGATGTCAGATGGTGTTTGTCCTGTCGAGCTATGTACTGCACTTCTATAGGCCATCAGGAATAGCGGTACGTGCCTATCCCAGTCTCTTTGGTAGTCGCCTACGACCTTGGTGAGGTGTTCTTTCAAGGTCCGGTTGAATCTTTCAACCATCCCATCAGATTGTGGATGAAGTGGTGTGGTTCTCGTCTTCTTAATGCCAAGTAGTCCGCACACTCCTTGGAAGATGTTTGACTCAAAGTTCCTCCCTTGGTCGGAATGGAGTTCCATAGGCACGCCAAACCTACTAACCCAGTTAAACACAATCTGGTCGACCACCGTTTTGGCTTCTTGATTTGGGATGGCATACGCCTCAGGCCACTTGCTAAAATAGTCCATTACAACCAGAATGTATTTGTTTCCAGCGTTGGTCTCTGGAAAAGGCCCAGCCACATCTACTGCAATCCTCTCAAAAGGCGATCCAACGTTGTACTGATGCATCTTACCTTGAATCTTCCTACCAGGTCCTTTGGTTGCAGCACACTTGTCACATGTTCGGCACCACTTCTCCACGTCACCTCTAACATGCAGCCAGTAAAAGCGTTTTCGCACATTCTCCAGCGTCTTGTTGACTCCCAGGTGGCTTCCTGTAGGGCTTCTATGCATCTTTTGTAAAACCTCTTTGATTTTCGATTGAGGAACAATAAGCTGCATTACAAAGGATTTACCGTCAGGAGATTCCCATTTGCGCTGCAGTACGCCTTCTTGCACGCGAAGCGAGTCCCACTGTGCCCAATAGGCTTTGACAACAGGGCTTTGGTCAGAAATGTCATTCCAGACAGGTTTTGTGTTGTTCTCTTTCCATTTGAGAATCGGTCCGATGTCTGGATCCTTCTTTTGAGCAGACCTCAATTCTTCCTTGTTCCATCCGAATATGGGTTCCACTCTCATCCGCTGAGTCTTGGTCTCTACTTTCCGCCAGCAATTCCATTGGGGGTTTTCTACCTGATGTCCAATTCGGTATTGATAAGTCTGCGGTCTTACTCTACAGCTCGCGGATTGATTTTCTTGGACTTCACAACGTCGACAAGCAGTTTCAGTTTTAATTGGTGGCAACCGGCATTGTCGCTGTAAGTGCCCCGTCTTATTACAATTCCAACATCTGGCAAGTCCGTTCCGCTGGTTCCTTTGTAGCTTAATTCCTGGGCATGATCCAGCCTCGAATATGGCTTCTCTTTGACAATGTACCATTTGAGAAGCTTGCTCAGATGCTTCCATCATTAATGCAAACTCTAGAGTCTCAGAAAGAGTTCGTGTTCTAGCAGTTCGCACAGATCTCTGAAGATGTTTGTCAGAAATGGCACGAACGAAGGACTCAACAGCCAGATGGTTGATGATTTCTTCTCCAGCATCCGGGTATGCCAGGTGAGCCAGTCTTTCGACGTCTGCTTGGAGCTGCTGCAGACTTTCACCCCTTTTCTGGACTCTGCTATTGAGTTGGACTCGGAAGACCTCTTTCAAGTGGCTATCACCAAACCGTTTATCTATAGCTGCCACGAGAGAACTGAAATCGTAGCTCTTACCAGCTGGAACAGTTTGAAGTAATTCAGCTGCTGGTCCTCTAAGAGCAAGAGTCAGTGCTATGTGTTTGTCTTCGTCATCCCAGCCATTTGCTGTCGCAGCTGCCTCGAATTGTCTCCTGTAAACTGACCAAGACGACTGTCCGTCGAATGTTGGTGGTTGTACTTCTCTTTGCTTTAGACAATCTCCACAAGTTTTCCGTAGCTCCATTTTCCGCATCTGGTCTAGTTCTTTAGCCATGTTTTCGATTCGTTTCTCCAAAGTGGCAAGCTGACTTTCGCATTGACTCTCAAGCTTGGAAAATCGTTTCTCAACACATTCAATGCGTTTTTCTAGGCCACAAACATTTTTCTCAATGTTACCCAATTTGCTTTCTAGAATGTTTTTCTGACCTTCCAAAACATTCTGTTGCGCCTCAAGTCTTTCGAGAATATTCTGTTGTTCCTTCTTTTGCTCGTTTCGTTGCTCTTCAATCAGCTTCTTTTGTTCGTTTCGTTGTGCTTCCAGTTGTTCGAGAACATTCTGCTGTTCCTTCTTTTGCTCGTTTCGTTGTGCTTCAAGTTGTTCCAGAACATTCTGCTGTTCCTTCTTTTGCTCATTTCGTTGCTCTTCCAGCTTCTTTTGTTGTACTTCGAGTCGTTCGAGAACATTCTGCTGTTCTTTCTTTTGCTCGTTTCGTTGTTCTAACAAAAGTTTCATCATACTAGAAAAATCTACACTTTCACTTACTTCCTCTTCTTCCACTTCTGTTTCAAAAACAAAAGTGTTTACGTCTTCCCCTTGCTGTTCCAAATAGTTACGCAAGCGCAGGACGCGCTCATTTTTCGATCCCGCTCTAGAAAGATTTCGCTTACCTAACTCACTTTTAAGCTCAATGCAGTTGAGCTCTTCTAACAACTTACCCATTTTCACTGTATATAATTATTATTATTATTTTTCTTTTTACTTTTTTTTTTTTTTTTTTTTTTTTTTTTTTACACTTTATTAGTCAAATAAGTTTTATCCCACTTCTGACACCAATGTAACGTGCGCTTAGTTCGCAAAAATAAAACTCTACCTTTCAATTTAATTCTACCACTTTATTCAGTATCTACTTTCGATATACACTTTATTGAACTCAACTCGACTTTTGGACTATCACTTGTATTTACTCTTAACTTTATCACTCTATAAACAAGACTGACTTCTGGTTGCCTCGGGCGGGCTATTTATATCGAATGACACGCCATCTAGAACTCTCCAGTAACTTCTACATTGTCTCCACATTTGCTGTCTACTCTCTGTCTGTCTGTCTCTCTACACTCATGTCGATTTCCTTTCAACCACTTGCCGGCGATACTAATTTCGATTCGTTTTTGGGTGAAAGGAATATAAAAACGTAGCGATTTTTTTTTGTAAATGTGTGCGTGCGTACCATCTGTCAATTCAACAGTATTTCATTTTCAGTAGTCTGGTGTCGGGTCAAAGTTTCAAATAGCCTGGAATTCATGTTCTGCAACAAATTTTCATTAATAAAACGATTTTACGTTTCCATATTTTGATAAAGTCAACACAAACCATTTATACACTGTTTTATTATAATATTAAATAATAAATTTTGAATTTATCAAATAATTGGGCGCGCTAGATTATTGTTTCGCAAAAGTTTCACAATAAATAATAACTTTATTTGACATATCCAAACTGTCAAGCTAGTTGTGTGTGTGATAATCTGTGTGAGAATCGGTGTAGATTCGTCTCAAAAAAAGAATCGCCGCCGAATCGATATTTCTCCAAAGGAACATTTTTAAGCAAAAAATATCGCCGCCGAATCGATGGCGAATCGATACTTTTGGTGAAAGGAATTCAACATCACACACACTGGCTTACAAGCAGCGCCTGTCATTTATACCATTCCATTAAAGTGTTGCCAGTTGTGTTTTCGGTTGAACGTTTTTTCGATTAGGAAATTGGTATAAAATGTTGGGTTCACGTTACAATAGCATTATTAAGGTATTGTAATGTACACCCAACATTTAATACCAATTTCTTAATCGAAAACGTTCCACCGAAAAACACATCTGGGAGCACTATAATGGAGTGGTTTAAAAGAAGACGTCTTTTGTGAGTGAGTGTGTATGTGTGCAGAAATACCGGGAGGGGAACTTGTCTAGACATCATGGTTCATAGAAAAACTACTAGAAATCTCTCGATGGTTCACTTTCCTATATAAAGAGGGAGCTGACGCAACCAGAATTCAGTTTTATTTAGAAAGTGATAGTGTGAATATTGGATAAACGTAATTGAGTTGAGTTCGATAAAGTGTATATCGAAGGTAGATACTGAATAAAGTGGTAGAATTAAATTGAAAGGTAGAGTTTTATTTTTGCGAACTAAGCGCACGTTACATTGGTGTCAGAAGTGTAAATAAAACTTGTTTGAAAAAAAAACGAGTTGACTATTAAAGTGTGAAAAAAAAGTAAAAAGAAAAATAAAAACAATATACAGTGAAAATGGGTAAGTTGTTAGAAGAGCTCAACTGCATTGAGCTTAAAAGTGAGTTAGGTAAGCGAAATCTTTCTAGAGCGGGATCGAAAAATGAGCTCGTCCTGCGCTTGCGCAACTATTTAGAACAGCAAGGGGAAGACGTAAACACTTTTGTTTTTGAAACAGAAGTGGAAGAAGAGGAAGCAAGTGAAAATGTAGATTTTTCTAGTATGATGAAGCTTTTATTAGAACAAAAGAAAGAACAACAGAATGTTCTCGAAAGACTCGAAGTACAACAAAAGAAGCTGATTGACGAGCAACAGCAGAATATTCTCGGGCGTCTGGAAGAGCAACGAAACGAACAAAAGAAGGAACAGCAAAATGTTCTCGAACAACTTGAAGCACAACGAAACGAGCAAAAGAAGGAACAGCAGAATGTTCTCGAAAGACTCGAAGTACAACAAAAGAATCTGGAAGAGCAACGAAACGAGCAAAAGAAGGAACAACAGAATATTCTCGAAAGACTTGAGGCGCAACAGAATGTTTTAGAAGGTCAGAAAAACATTCTAGAAGGAAAATTGGGTAACATTGAGAAAAATGTATGTGCCCGAACGAGTTGAAGGTGTGGAAAAACAGCTTTCTGTTGTAGAAAATCGTTTGGAAAGCCGATGCGATAACCAGTTCTCTGTTCTGTCAAAGGAATTAGACCAGATCCGGAAAATAAAAATTCGATAATCTGCTGGAGACTTTGCAAGGAAAAAGGAGATGAAACCCCCAACATTTGATGGACAGTCTTCTTGGCCAGTTTACAAGAGACAATTTGAGGCAGCCGCGACAACAAATGGCTGGGATGACGAAGACAAGTACATAGCACTGACTCTTGCTCTTAGAGGACCAGCAGCTGAACTACTTCAAACAGTTCCAGGTGGTAAGGGCGGCGATTTCAGCTCTCTCGTGGCAGCTATAGATAAACGCTTTGGAGATAGCCACTTGAAAGAAGTCTTCCGAGTCCAACTCAATAACCGAGTCCAGAAAAGGGGTGAAAGTCTACAGCAGCTCCAAGCAGACGTCGAAAGACTGGTTCACCTGGCATACCCGGATGCTGGAGAAGAAATCATCAACCAGCTCGCTGTTGAGTCCTTCGTTCGTGCCATTTCCGATATACATCTTCAGAGGTCTGTGCGAACTGCTAGAACACGTACTCTTTCCGAAACTTTAGCATTCGCATTGACAATTGAAGCAGCAGAACAGGCTTCTCAGGGAGTACATCAACTTAGAGAGACCATAGTCGAAGAATGCTCGTGCCAAAGAGCTGAAATACAAAAGAACCGGAGCGGACTAGCAAGATGTTGGAACTGCAACAAGACCGGGCACTTACAGCGTCAATGCCGACTTTCACCAAACAAAGCTAGTTGTCAACATTGTGGAAGCAAGAGATCCAACCCAGAGCAAGGTAACAACAATACCAGCGTTGCCTATCAGCCCGTTTCCCATCAGGGAAACGAGTAAGAACCAACTTCGAGGGGCAGAGGCTGGTTTCTTGTATCGATGGCCCCAGAACCACCATCCAGGTCTCTCAGACCAAACGAGACAACAAAAGTCTGACTGTGGAGACTACTATTAACGGGAACAAACATTTGGCTACCATCGACACCGGTGCCACAGCCTCCATAGTACGTCGAGACCTGGTAAAGACGACGTGGCTTCATAACACCAATAGCTACCGTCTAAGAACCGCAACGGGAGAAGCAGCAAGAGTATATGGAGAAGTGTGTCTTAAGATCCGACTGGCCGATCTAGTGTTTACTCATCAATTCCTGGTGGCAGATATATGTGACGAGTGCATCATTGGAATCGACTTTATGAAACAGAACGGAGTTATTTTGGACATCGGTAATCAGGTTTTGAAGTACCAAAATAAGGAACTTCCAATGACCTATTCGAACGAAAGTACGTCGACACTGAAAACTGTCATCAGGGAAGATCTGATTCTGCCTCCTTCTTCTGAAGTGTTCGTTTGGACGAAACTGGAGGGTGAGTTTGGAAGCCTTCGATACCTCATGGTGGAACTAGACCCAGAGTGTTCCTCCCAAAGCGTCATCATTGGGAAAACACTGGTAGCACCGAAAAACAAAATGGTCCCCGTACGATTACTAAACACCAGACCGTACGATGTAAGGTTGAAGAAAGGAGAAGTCGTTGGACGTTGCGAATCGGTTGCAGCAATTACGAAGATCACCGACGAAGCTCCGAGAAAAACTATAACTCCGGAGGAGCTCGAAACCATCAGAGCTAAAATACTGAATTCATCCAACCTTGATCATCAACAAACAAGGATGGCTGAAAGTCTCCTACAAGAGTACACTGATATCTTCGCATCGCAAAAGGGGCAATATGGTAGGACACAGTTGGTGCAGCATCGCATCAACACAGGAGATGCAAGACCGATTCGTCAACCCGCAAGACGTCTTCCACTGGCCAAACAAGGTGAGGTTGAGGAAATGATAACAGCAATGAAAAAGGACGGTCTTATCGAAAATTCCAAAAGTCCTTGGGCGTCACCAGTGGTGCTAGTGAAAAAGAAAGACGGAAGCACTCGTTTTTGTGTGGACTACCGAAGGCTGAATGATGTAACTAAGAAGGACAGCTATCCCCTGCCGAGAATCAGTGATACCCTGGATGCCATGGAGGGAGCGCAGTGGTTCTCGACGCTGGACTTAAAGAGCGGATATTGGCAAGTTGACATCCACCCTGATGATCGGGAAAAAGACAGCGTTTTCTACAGGTAATGGGCTCTGGCAGTTTAAAGTTATGCCGTTTGGGTTATGTAACGCTCCGGCAACATTCGAGCGTTTGATGGAGTGCGTTCTTCAAGGACTGACGTGGAAAGCGTGCCTAGTCTACTTGGACGATGTCATTGTTTACGGGAAAACATTTGACCAACATTGCAAGAACCTAAAAGCCGTGTTTCAGAGACTTCGAGAGGCTAACCTTAAACTGAATCCAGAAAAATGCGCACTTTTCAAAACCGAAGTCAAGTATTTGGGACACATCATCTCATCCCAAGGAGTAAAGACTGATCCTGAAAAAGTTGACTCCGTCAAAAATTGGCCAACACCACAGGACAAACATCAACTCCGAAGTTTTCTGGGACTTGCCACCTATTACCGACGTTTTGTTAAGAACTTTGCTGGAGTTGCAAAGCGTTTGCATCAGCTCACCGAAAAGGGGAAGCAGTTTAAATGGTCAGGTGAGTGTGAGAAATCTTTCCAGGAACTCAAATACCGCCTCTGTAACGCTCCAGTGCTGGCACATCCAACACCTGGCAAAACATTCATCGTCGACGCAGATGCAAGCAACGTTGGAATCGGGGCGGTACTATCCCAAGTGCATGATGGCGAAGAGAAAGTGGTGGCATACTACAGCAAGGTCCTATCGAAACCCGAAAGAAACTACTGCGTGACCAGAAGGGAACTACTAGCTCTTATCTTGGCAACAAAGCACTTCCATAAGTACATCTATGGACAGAAATTCCTTCTGCGGACAGACCACGGTGCTCTGAGCTGGCTTTTGAACTTCAAAAATCCAGAAGGTCAAGTCGCAAGGTGGATAGAAAGATTGCAGACCTATGACTACCAGATCCAACACCGCAGAGGAAAGCTGCACTCAAACGCCGATGAATTATCCCGAAGACCTTGCAAAGTGGATTGCAAGCATTGCAGGCGGCAAGAAGACAAAGAAATCATTACCGCTCAGCGACTAAGAGCTGATCCAATAAGCGGATGGAGCAATGAGGAAGTGAGGACTGCTCAACAGGAAGATCCAGATATCGAACCCATTCTCGCATGGAAAGAAAATGAAGAGAAACCGGAATGGGGAGACATTTCTGACAGGAGTCCAGTTCTCAAAGCCTATTGGGCACAGTGGGACTCACTATATGTGCAAGAAGGTGTCCTCTGGCGAAGATGGGAATCCGCTGACGGTAAGTCACATGTGATGCAGCTGATCGTACCGCAATCGAAAGTCAGTGAAGTTCTTCGGGAGATGCACGACGGGCCTTCTGGAGGCCACCTCGGAGTAAACAAAACACTGGAGAAGGTGCGACATCGGTTCTACTGGTTACATGCTAGAGATGACGTGGAGAAGTGGTGCCGAACATGTGACAAGTGTGCTGCAACCAAAGGACCTGGTAGGAAGATTCAAGGTAAGATGCATCAGTACAACGTTGGATCGCCTTTTGAGAGGATTGCAGTAGATGTGGCTGGGCCTTTTCCAGAGACCAACGCTGGAAACAAGTACATTCTGGTCGTGATGGACTATTTTAGTAAGTGGCCTGAGGCGTATGCCATCCCAAATCAAGAAGCCAAAACGGTGGTCGACCAGATTGTGTTTAACTGGGTAAGTAGGTTTGGCGTGCCTATGGAACTCCATTCCGACCAAGGGAGGAACTTTGAGTCAAACATCTTCCAAGGAGTGTGCGGACTACTAGGCATTAAGAAGACAAGAACCACACCGCTTCACCCACAATCTGATGGGATGGTTGAAAGATTCAACCGAACCTTGAAAGAACACCTCACCAAGGTCGAAGGCGACTACCAAAGAGACTGGGATAGGCACGTACCGCTATTCCTGATGGCCTATAGAAGTGCAGTACATAGCTCGACAGGACAAACACCATCTGACATCCTGTTCGGGAAAACCATGCGGCTGCCCAGCGAACTTAAATTTGGATGCCCCACCGAGGAGCCACAGGACACAAACGAGTATGTGGACGACCTCAAGGAGAGACTCGCTGACATCCATAAAAGAACAAGGGAACGGATGAAAACCTACAGCGACCGGATGAAGACACGGTACGACACAAAAGCGACAACGGCAGGATTCCGAGCAGGAGATCGTGTGTGGCTTTATAATCCTCATCGTCAAAAGGGATTGTCACCGAAACTTCAGCAGAACTGGGAAGGTCCTTATACTGTTGTCACGAGGATTAACGACGTGGTCTACCGCATCCAAAGAGGACTAAGAGGCAAGTTAAAAGTAGTGCATTGTGACCGGCTGCATCGATATAGTGGGGAGGCCGCAAATGAAATAATTCGGGACGAACAATCTTAAGGAGGGGGCAGTGTAATGTACACCCAACATTTAATACCAATTTCTTAATCGAAAACGTTCCACCGAAAAACACATCTGGGAGCACTATAATGGAGTGGTTTAAAAGAAGACGTCTTTTGTGAGTGAGTGTGTATGTGTGCAGAAATACCGGGAGGGGAACTTGTCTAGACATCATGGTTCATAGAAAAACTACTAGAAATCTCTCGATGGTTCACTTTCCTATATAAAGAGGGAGCTGACGCAACCAGAATTCAGTTTTATTTAGAAAGTGATAGTGTGAATATTGGATAAACGTAATTGAGTTGAGTTCGATAAAGTGTATATCGAAGGTAGATACTGAATAAAGTGGTAGAATTAAATTGAAAGGTAGTTAGTAGTAGAGTTTTATTTTTGCGAACTAAGCGCACGTTACAGTATTCATAACCCCTTGATGTGCGCGTATATTAGGTTTGTTCGTTGAAGCCCTGGGGTTGCCCTAGGGTCACAACAAAGCGTTTTTTGAGAAACCTAAACTCGCCCTGAATGTCAAATTGAGTGTTTTTTGAGCCATAGATTTGCCATATGGCACTTTCCATTGGTTTCACTCGGGGAAGCACTCATTTTAAAAACCAATGGAACACCCAAAATAATTTCTGTTCAGTTGTTCAACGTAATTGCCTTTGTGTGAGTGAAACACCTATGGCTCTTAAAAAATATTCCTTGAAGAAAATTTTCTTTTTGACATTTGAGTAACATGTGTTAGTGCTTCTTGAGTCGATTCTCATTTCAAATCGAGAAGCGGCTGTCACTCCTCAGAATCATGAGAAGCGATCTTTTTGCACCAATGGAACGGTTTGAGAATGCTTCTGGACGCTCCTGGACAGTTCTTTTCGTCCAATGGAAAGTGCCAATAGGTTTTCCCCCAACTCGCCCTAGTTTTTTGCTGTGGCGATTTGAGGGCTGTCAAATGGCACGTATTTTTTTTTTTAATGACAGGGATGTGTGGTGATTTGTGGTGGATGATTGTTGTGCGCGTTAATTATCGCCTAATTTTATCTAGGCCTCTTCTCAAATTTTAACCAATTTAACCCGCTTCACAGCTCAATAAATTTAACCCATTTTATTCACCTTTTTTTGATACCAGCAAAATATATCCAATTGGGCAATTTTAATCCATATTTTGATCCAATTCACAATCGGTGAACATATTGCAGTCGTTTAAGTTAAGAATCTTATGGCATTGCCAGATTTATTTATTTGTTCTGTCATTGAAATGAAAAGTGAAATCAATTTTATTTTTCAATCACACTACTTGCAGTTAGTTCCGCGCTCGCGAACATTAACCGCCGTATTGATAAGCCCGGAATAGCTGGGCTCCATGGATTAAGTGGAAAATGCTTTGGCAAAAGATAATACAGTTCATGGAATAAGACTTAGCCCAGCTATTCCGCGTTTATTAACACGGCGGTAAGCGATTACTTTTAAAACTGCAATTTTTGTGAATGAGATGAAAGGTTAAAATAATTTTATTTTAATCGCAGAACTTGCAATCAGAAAAATCATGGTTTGAAGTGCCAGCCCAAATAAAATTAATTTCCTATAAATTAAAAATATTTCAACTTTGCATTTCAAAGGCAAAACTAATAACATCTTCAAGTTCGAGCAAACTCTGGCAACACCTGGAGGTTTTCAACACAAACGACTGCAATGAGCTCATTTTAGATTAACAAAATAAAAAAAAATAAAACCAAATAAATAAACGAACCAGCACCGCCCACGGCTTTTTCCTTCCATCTTGAATTACTGAAAAAGGTGGTACCAAACGAACATTTTTCTTAACTATTTAAATGACTGGTTTATGTCGCCTTCCATTGCTTTCACCCGGTTAAGCGCTCAATTTAAGAACCAAACGAACACCTAAAGTGGAATTCTTTTTAGATTGCCTCAATAAAACAACAAATAGAATCATAAAAAATATTCCTTGAGGAAAATTTTGATTTTGACATTTGAGTAACACGTATTAGTGCTTCTTGAGAGGATTCTCGAGAAGTAACTGTTACTTCTCAGAACGTGAAAAGCGATCCTTTTGAGGATGCTCCTGAATGCTCTGGACGATTCTTTTCGTTCAACGGAAAGCGATATGAAACTCGTGTTGGGAGTTTTTAGACAATTCCAAATTTTGGTTATATTTGGATGAATGCGAGCAATGTCAATTATTTCTCTTTTAGGTCTGTTACTGGTTATGTTGTTGTTGGAAGAACAATGAGACGCCTTGACATTCACGCTAACATAAGGTTCGTTCGTTGAACCTTACCCATGGTTGACCCAGGCATTCTTGGCCTATGAGTTGTCAAAAACCCTAAGTTTTCCAGTCCTCAAAAATCACATACCCATAAAGTCACCACACATACCTGTCATTTGAATAAAAACACATGCAATTAGACAGCCCTCAAATCGCCACAGCAAAACCTAAGGCAAGTTGAGGGAAAACCCAAGTCAAAAAACACACAGTTTCACATTCAGGGCGACTTAAGGTTTCTTAAAAAACACTTTGTGACGACCCTAGGGCTTCAACGAACAAACCTATAAATGTGTGTCTTAAATGTTAAACATGAAATGTTAGACAAGAAAATATCCTGTGGAGGCCCAAGGTAAGTGACGAACAACGAACATGCTCGCCGAACTTGCTCGTTGGCGTTATACGAACACAATCAACTAACATTACATTTTTCAATGAGTATAAGCATGTACGACAAAAAGGGCAAAGTAGTTGCATTCATAGTACTTTCATAGCAAGGAACGAGTTTCCTCGCTAGCAGAATCCTAGATTGCGAATATGCAAGCTGACAAAAAAAAAAAACACAAATTCAAAATTTTTCCATAAAAAGCGAGTGGCTAGCGGTAGCGAAACAGCCTCTACGCTGTGGGATCGATTTTTTGTGTTTCTTTCAGGTTTTGAGTCATTAGATAGACTGCTTATTGGGTCTATGAAATAACTCCCACGAAATAAGTCCCACTTCTGAAAACGAAATAAGTCCCACCAAAATGAAATGATTTAAAAATTTACTTGAAATGAAATAACTCCCACTCAAAATGAAATAACTCCCCCTTGAATAATATATTTCTTAAATGAATTAAATCCCACTTTCATAAACGAAATAAGTCCCACTTTTTCATTGCTTAATGCGATTTCAAATAAGAAGTATTTGGCTCTTCGAAAAAAACACACGTCGAATAATATGAATAATCAAAACAGAGGAATAATAAAGAAAAATCGTAGGTATACAAGCAAGAAGATCCATGAGAGATAAGGACAAAAAATTATGGTTGTCCCTTTTACGAAATATTCGACATTTCGTAAAAGGGACAACCATAACTTTTTGCATAAGAAAAAATATAAATTTAGGGGTATGTGATGTGTCCGGCGAGTAAAACAAATGTCTTGTTATTTCATATAACTAAATCCAACCTTTTATTGGCTTACAAACTAGATCACACTATAGCTATGTACTTAATATTACAATTTAATAATTTGGTGCAAGCTGCAAGACGAATCATCATCGACTGACTTCTGACAACTGTCCAGTGTCCACCTGTCCAGTTGCTTTTTATGTATAATGGGTATAAGAGACTGTGCGTGTGCAGACTGCAGAGAGTGAATATAGAGTGTATGCTAGGCTTTACGTAAAGCCTGTAAATAATTGTATGTGTAGTGATCATGATGATTGAATTATAGGGTGACCACTACAGTATGAAATAACTCCCACTTTACAAAACGAATTTATTCCCACTCAAGACTCAACACGAAATAAGTCCCACTTAAAATAAAAACGTGTAACGAAATAAGTCCCACCAATTGACGAAATAAGTCCCACTTTTAAAAACGAAATAACTCCCACTTTAAAAAAAGCAATTTTTGGTGGGACTTATTTCGTTTTTAAAAGTGGGACTTATTTCGTGGGAGTTATTTCATAGACCCTGCTTATTTGGACATTGGACTCGTTCGTTACTCAGGATTCCTTGACAACCCTATGAGTTGTCAAAAAAGCCTGGGTTTTCCAGTCCTCAAAAAGCGCTTAACCGCCAAATCACCACACATCCCTGTCATTTGAATAAAAATACATGCCGTTTGACATAGGCGAGTTGAGGGAAAACCCAGGACAACCCCAGCGCTCAATAAACAACACACAGTTTGACATTCAGGGCGAGATTCGGTTTTTCAAAAAACATTTTGTGGCGACCAAAGAGCGACCGCAGGGCTTCAACGAACGAACCTATTATAAAAAAAAATTCACTATTTTCTAAAATTTCTTATGCGTTTTAGTTTTTGCTGATTTCATTGTAACCATTCAATGATCATTTATTTACTTTAATTAACAAACTAGTGAATGGTTAATACTAGTTCCTAGGCGTTGGCATCTACCCATGATCTTAAGGCAGCAACGTCAACGTAGACTCCAGGATATTGAGGCTGAGCGCACTTTCTTCCAAATGAAACAACACCGACCAGTACACCGTTGACAACTAATGGGCCACCAGAATCTCCTTGGCATGAGTCTTTACCAGGAGCACCAGCACAAATCATACCATCCTTGATTTTGGTTGAAGTTGAACCATATGAGTACAACCCAGAGGCACATACTTCCTTGCTGATAATCTTTACGCCGACTTTTTGAAGAGTTGTAGGAAAATCGAGTGCATTGTAATATGGGTTTCCCCAACCAGTGACAACAGCATTTGTTCCATGACTTGGTGCAAATCTGGCCAATTCGATGGTCGTTACGTTGGCATTCAAAGACACCGGTGAACTCAGCTTGATAATAGCAATGTCATTTTCTTTTGTCGTTTTGTTGTAGTCGGGATGGACTATGAATGCATCAACTCCAACCAGTTGTCCGCCATCGTTCCATTCGCTGGAACCTACACGAACCTTCAAATATTTCATCCGAGAGTACCAGCAATGAGCAGCAGTTACCACACTTTGGTTGCTGTACAAACTACCGCCACAAATGTGGACACCAAACTGTTGCACGGAAACCTGCCATGGGTAGTTGACAATGGAAGCATCCGAACCGTTCACGATGCGACCGCCAGGGTTTAGACCAACACCTGCAATCGAACGATCTTCCAAAGTGGTTTCAACTTCAGGAATGGATCCTCCTTGAGCACAAGCAAGAGCTACTAACAAAATCACCAACTTGATCATTTAAAACGTTTTGAGAATTTCGGGGACAAAATGTTTCTTTTATACCAAAAGGTCAATACTGAATGCAACAGTATAAAGGAAGGACTCAATAAAAAGATAACACAATCATTTAAGACTGATATTGCAATTATGCCTTTGAAAACAAAATCAATCAAATTTTAATTTATGAAGTTTCACATGCAATAAATTCATTAAAAATATTCACGACAATTTTGTTTACTATCTTTACGAGCGAAAATCAAAAATAGCTCACAATTAATCGACATATATGTACATAGTTCCTTGGTCACGAGCTAAATTGGTCCTTACTTGTTAGGAAATATGCATGTATATTATATACGCAACAATGCTCTCGTTCCAAGCTATATGGACAGGTTAAAGTATCCTGATCTAAAGAGAAGGAAGGAAGTAGAACAAATGAAGAACAAAAGGAATAAGATGAACATAGGAAGATGACGAAGCCTGCCTGCAACAAGAACCATCATTTTCATACCAATACAGGCAGTTCTGAGAAGAAATCAGAAAGTTAGTCCCACGTGAAAACGAAGCAGAGTACGAGCAACGAGCATTGTAAGAGTGTTAGTGCTTTTTGGGTTCTCGTGGTTTTATTAGAACTGCCACTAGATATACATATGTACCCTTTGAAAGTCCAAAAAAAAAAGAAATTTTAAATTTTGCAGTTTTTATTATTTTACATTAACATGAAACCTCTTAGGCGTTGGCAACTACCCACGACTTAAGGGCAGCAACGTCAGAGTAGACTCCGGGATAGTTTTTCTGAGCACAACCATATCCCCAGGAAACAACGCCGACTTGTACACCATTGGCTACCAGTGGGCCACCAGAATCTCCTTGGCATGAGTCCTTACCAGCAGCGGCAGCACAAATCATGGTTTCCCTGATCTGGCTTGAACCATATGAGTACGAGCTGGAGGCACATTGGGACCTGCCGACAATCTGGACGTTAACTTGTTGAAGAGTTGTTGGAAGAGTAGATGCTCCAGATGAACGGGTTCCCCAACCAGTGACAACAGCATTTGTTCCATGACTTGGTGCCGAATTGGCCAAACTGATGGTCCTTACGTTGGCGTTAAGAGACACAGGTGAGCTTAGCTTAATGATAGCAATGTCATTAACCATGGTCCTTGAATTGTAGTTGGGGTGGTTTTTGAAGGAGGCAACTCCAACGAGTGATCCGCCATTGTTCCATTGGGTGGCACCAACACGAACCTTCAATGAGCTGGCAGCGACATTTTGCAAGCAATGAGCAGCAGTTACCACCACTCGGTTGCTGTACAAACTACCTCCGCAGGAGTGGGATCCACTCCTCTGAAGGGAGATCTGGTATGGGTATTTGGAGATGGAAGCATCCGAACCACCTACAATGCGACCGTCCAACTGTGGCAACAAACCCTCGGGAATTTGATCAACATCAGGAACTGAAGGCTCCTCAGGAATAAAAGCTCCTAGAGCATAAGCAAGAGCTGACAACAAAACTACTAACTTGAACATTTTACTATGTGTTCTGACATGCCATTCAGATTCAGAAGGCGTCTTTTATACTAACTGAAGTTCGATAGCACAAGTAGGTACTCTTTAGTTCAATGGGATATCGAAAGGCTTTGCGTAGGAATTAGTCAAAAGATAGCACAATCTTGTAAGTCTGATATTACAATTTTCAACTTTCAAGTACACTTCTTGAAAACTAAACCAGATTTATGAAGTCTAGAACGCAGCACTTTTAAGATTACGGCACTTGCAATGTTGATTGAATTTGCAATGCAATCGGTGGAAATACCTGTTATCTGCAATAAATCGGACTATTCAATTTCATAACTGCCTAACACAGGAAGGTGTAAACCACTTGGAAAAATTTATATCTTGGGTTGGATCTCGAGTGAGTAGTTTCTTAATTATTCAAATGGGAAATTTTTTTATAATCAGATAGTAGGTTTGTTCGTTGAAGCCCTGGGGTCGCCCTGGAGTCGCCACAAAGCGTTTTTTGAGTAACCTCAAGTCGCCCTGAATGTCAAACTTAGTGTTTTTTAAGCCCTATGGTTGACCTAGGTTTTCCCACAACTCGCCATAAGTTTTTGCTGTGGCGAGTTGATGGCTGTCAAATGGCATGTATTTTTTTTTAATGACAGGGATGAGTGTTGTGAACGGTTTTTGAGGACTGGAAACCCCAGGTTTTTTTGACAACTCATAGGGCTGTTGTTTGTTTCGCACGCAGTGCGTTCTATAACAATATAAGGTACCCCTTGATGATTGTTGTGCGCGATAATTATAAAAACTGAAACAATACAAACCAGAACGAAATCCTATTAGAATTTCGTTCCAGTATCCACCGATTATCGTTTAATTTTATCGAGGCGATAGTTACAGAACATGGGCACTGGATTCCTTAGCCTTTTAGACTTTTATCGTCTAATTGTCTATCGTCGATTGTATCGTCAAAAGATTGTTTAATGTATTTTGTTCTTTGAGACATTCACTTCCAAGAAGGTTCATGATTGCACGTAATGTTCCATGGGAACAAAATATTAAGTGGGAAACAAAATTTCTTGGGAGATTGCTGATGGAGCCCATGTTCTGTGAGTTAATCAACATTCAACACTCGGTGGATTTTTCTTTAATTGGTAACTTCCCCCAAGAAACTTGTTCGAAAATCGATGCGCTGCGCTGGAATGAAACGTAATCGGTAGGTTCGTAAGTCTCATTTTCGACCAATTTTTTGGAGCAACAGGTGGTGTGTAAAGTTTACTACTATGCCCACATTCTGTGACTATCCAGCAAAAAAACGATGGAAATTGAAACGCAATTTCGCAATTCATTTCGCATGTTTGACTGGCAGTGCACTTTCAAAAATTAGTAATAATCAACAAAAAATGGTAGAAAATCAAAATAGCCCCAGAACACCGATTGTTTAATATATAGGCTATTTTCTTTGCTTTACAATTAAAGTCTTAAGTTAAGATTCTCAGATTGTTTTTTCAGTTCGAAAATCTTGAACTAAGATGTCTAAGATGTCATCCGAAAATCTTTTCAAAAATATGATCATTTTGAGACGATTACATTGGACTATGTATCTGATTGTGTAAAAAAAGAATTCCCCTTTTTTCAAGTGGCTTACACCTTCCTGTGATAGGTAGTTATGAAATTGAAAAGTCCGATTTATTGCAGATAACAGGTATTCCCAGCGATTGCATTTTACAAATTCAATCAACATTGCAAGTGCCGTAATCTTAAGAGTGCTGCGTTCTAGACTCTATAAATCTGGTTTAGTTTTCAAGAACTGTACTTGAAAGTTGAAAATTGTAATATCAGACTTACAAGATTGTGCTATCTTTTGACTAATTCCTACGCAAAGCCTTTCGATATCCCATTGAACTAAAGAGTACCTACTTGTGCAATCGAACTTCGGTTAGTATAAAAGACGCCTTCTGAATCTAAATGGCATGTCAGAACACATAGTAAAATGTTCAAGTTAGTGGTTTTGTTGTCAGCTGTTGCTTGTGCTCTAGGAGCTTTTATTCCTGAGGAGCCTTCAGTTCCTGATGTTGATCAAATTCCCGAGGGTTTGTTGCCACAGTTGGACGGTCGCATTGTAGGTGGTTCGGATGCTTCCATCTCCAAATACCCATACCAGATCTCCCTTCAGAGGAGTGGATCCCACTCCTGCGGAGGTAGTTTGTACAGCAACCGAGTGGTGGTAACTGCTGCTCATTGCTTGCAAAATGTCGCTGCCAGCTCATTGAAGGTTCGTGTTGGCGCCACCCAGTGGAACAATGGTGGATCACTCGTTGGAGTTGCCTCCTTCAAAAACCACCCCAACTACAATTCAAGGACCATGGTTAATGACATTGCTATCATCCACCTAAGCTCACCTGTGTCTCTTAACGCCAACGTAAGGACCATCAGTTTGGCCAATTCGGCACCAAGTCATGGAACAAATGCTGTTGTCACTGGTTGGGGAACCCGTTCATCTGGAGCATCTACTCTTCCAACAACTCTTCAACAAGTTAACGTCCAGATTGTCGGCAGGTCCCAATGTGCCTCCAGCTCGTACTCATATGGTTCAAGCCAGATCAGGGAAACCATGATTTGTGCTGCCGCTGCTGGTAAGGACTCATGCCAAGGAGATTCTGGTGGCCCACTGGTAGCCAATGGTGTACAAGTCGGCGTTGTTTCCTGGGGATATGGTTGTGCTCAGAAAAACTATCCCGGAGTCTACTCTGACGTTGCTGCCCTTAAGTCGTGGGTAGTTGCCAACGCCTAAGAGGTTTCATGTTAATGAAAAATAATAAAAACTGCAAAATTTAAAATTTTTTTTTTTTTTTGGACTTTCAAAGGGTACATATTATGTATATCTAGTGGCAGTTCTAATAAAACCACGAGAACCCAATAAGCACTAACACTCTTACAATGCTCGTTGCTCGTACTCTGCTTCGTTTTCACATGGGACTAACTTTCTGATTTCAGAACTGCCTGTATTGGTATGAAAATGATGGTTATTGTTGCAGGCAGGCTTCGTCATCTTCCTATGTTCATCTTATTCCTTTTGTTCTTCATTTGTTCTACTTCCTTCCTTCTCTTTAGATCAGGATACTTTAACCTGTCCATATACCTTGGAACGAGAGCATTCTTACGTATATAATATACATGCATATTTCCTAACAAGTAAGGACCAATTTAGCTCGTGACCAAGGAACTATGTACATATATGTCGATTAATTGTGAGCTATTTTTGATTTTCGCTCGTAAAGATAGTAAACAAAATTGTCGTGAATATTTTTAATGAATTTATTGCATGTGAAACTTCATAAATTAAAATTTGATTGATTTTGTTTTCAAAGGCATAATTGCAATATCAGTCTTAAATGATTGTGTTATCTTTTTATTGAGTCCTTCCTTTATACTGTTGCATTCAGTATTGACCTTTTGGTATAAAAGAAACATTTTGTCCCCGAAATTCTCAAAACGTTTTAAATGATCAAGTTGGTGATTTTGTTAGTAGCTCTTGCTTGTGCTCAAGGAGGATCCATTCCTGAAGTTGAAACCACTTTGGAAGATCGTTCGATTGCAGGTGTTGGTCTAAACCCTGGCGGTCGCATCGTGAACGGTTCGGATGCTTCCATTACCGACTACCCATGGCAGGTTTCCGTGCAACAGTTTGGAGTCCACATTTGTGGCGGTAGTTTGTACAGCAACCAAAGTGTGGTAACTGCTGCTCATTGCTGGTACTCTCGGATGAAATATTTGAAGGTTCGTGTAGGTTCCAGCGAATGGAACGATGGCGGACAACTGGTTGGAGTTGATGCATTCATAGTCCACCCCGACTACAACAAAACGACAAAAGAAAATGACATTGCTATTATCAAGCTGAGTTCACCGGTGTCTTTGAATGCCAACGTAACGACCATCGAATTGGCCAGATTTGCACCAAGTCATGGAACAAATGCTGTTGTCACTGGTTGGGGAAACCCATATTACAATGCACTCGATTTTCCTACAACTCTTCAAAAAGTCGGCGTAAAGATTATCAGCAAGGAAGTATGTGCCTCTGGGTTGTACTCATATGGTTCAACTTCAACCAAAATCAAGGATGGTATGATTTGTGCTGGTGCTCCTGGTAAAGACTCATGCCAAGGAGATTCTGGTGGCCCATTAGTTGTCAACGGTGTACTGGTCGGTGTTGTTTCATTTGGAAGAAAGTGCGCTCAGCCTCAATATCCTGGAGTCTACGTTGACGTTGCTGCCTTAAGATCATGGGTAGATGCCAACGCCTAGGAACTAGTATTAACCATTCACTAGTTTGTTAATTAAAGTAAATAAATGATCATTGAATGGTTACAATGAAATCAGCAAAAACTAAAACGCATAAGAAATTTTAGAAAATAGTGAATTTTTTTTTATAATAGGTTCGTTCGTTGAAGCCCTGCGGTCGCTCTGTGGTCGCCACAAAGTGTTTTTTGAAAAACCTAAACTTGCCCTGAATGTCAAACTGTGTGTTGTTTATTGAGCGCTGGGGTTGTCCTGGGTTTTCCCTCAACTCGCCTATGTCAAACGGCATGTATTTTTATTCAAATGACAGGGATGTGTGGTGATTTGGCGGTTTAGCGCTTTTTGAGGACTGGAAAACCCAGGCTTTTTTGACAACTAATAGGTTTGTCAAGGAATCGTTGGTCAATCCTGGGTATAGTTCAACGAACGAGTCCAATGCCCAAATTAGCAGTCTATCTAATGACTCAAAACCTGAAAAAACACAAAAAATCGATCCCACAGCGTAGAGGCTGTTTCGCTACCGCTAGCCACTCGCTTTTTATGGAAAAATTTTTAATTTGTGTTTTTTTTTTTTGTCAGCTTGCATATTCGCAATCTAGGATTCTGCTAGCGAGGAAACTCGTTCCTTGCTATGAAAGTACTATGAATACAACTACTTTGGCCTTTTTGTCGTACATGCTTATACTCATTGAAAAATGTAATGTTAGTTGATTGTGTTCGTATAACGCCAACGAGCAAGTTCGGCGAGCATGTTCGTTGTTCGTCACTTACCTTGGGCCTCCACAGGATATTTTCTTGTCTAACATTTCATGTTTAACATTTAAGACACACATTTATAGGTTTGTTCGTTGAAGCCCTAGGGTCGTCACAAAGTGTTTTTTAAGAAACCTTAAGTCGCCCTGAATGTGAAACTGTGTGTTTTTTGACTTGGGTTTTCCCTCAACTTGCCTTAGGTTTTGCTGTGGCGATTTGAGGGCTGTCTAATTGCATGTGTTTTTATTCAAATGACAGGTATGTGTGGTGACTTTATGGGTATGTGATTTTTGAGGACTGGAAAACTTAGGGTTTTTGACAACTCATAGGCCAAGAATGCCTGGGTCAACCATGGGTAAGGTTCAACGAACGAACCTTATGTTAGCGTGAATGTCAAGGCGTCTCATTGTTCTTCCAACAACAACATAACCAGTAACAGACCTTAAAGAGAAATAATTGACATTGCTCGCATTCATCCAAATATAACCAAAATTTGGAATTGTCTAAAAACTCCCAACACGAGTTTCATATCGCTTTCCGTTGAACGAAAAGAATCGTCCAGAGCATTCAGGAGCATCCTCAAAAGGATCGCTTTTCACGTTCTGAGAAGTAACAGCTACTTCTCGAGAATCCTCTCAAGAAGCACTAATACGTGTTACTCAAATGTCAAAATCAAAATTTTCCTCAAGGAATATTTTTTATGATTCTATTTGTTGTTTTATTGAGGCAATCTAAAAAGAATTCCACTTTAGGTGTTCGTTTGGTTCTTAAATTGAGCGCTTAACCGGGTGAAACCAATGGAAGGCGACATAAACCAGTCATTTAAATAGTTAAGAAAAATGTTCGTTTGGTACCACCTTTTTCAGTAATTCAAGATGGAAGGAAAAAGCCGTGGGTGGTGCTGGTTCGTTTATTTATTTGGTTTTATTTTTTTTTATTTTGTTAATCTAAAATGAGCTCATTGCAGTCGTTTGTGTTGAAAACCTCCAGGTGTTGCCAGAGTTTGCTCGAATTTGAAGATGTTATTAGTTTTGCCTTTGAAATGCAAAGTTGAAATATTTTTATTTTATAGTAAATTAATTTTATTTGGGCTGGCACTTCAAACCATGATTTTTCTGATTGCCAGTTCTGCGATTTAAATGAAATTATTTTAACCTTCCATCTCCATCACACAAATTGCAGTTTGAAAAATAATCACTTAAATGTCGAAGGCGGAACTTACTGCAAGTAGTTTGATTGAAAAATGAAATTATTTTCACTTTTTATTTCAATGACAAAACAAATAACACCTATAACTAAAACGAAGTCCAGCAATGCCATCAGATTCTTAACTCAAACGACTGCAATAAGTTCACTTAAGACCGATTGCGAATTGGGTTAAAATACGGTTTAAAATTGCCAATTGGTTACATTTTGCTAGCGTCAAAAAAAGGTGAATAAAATGGGTTAAAATTTATCGAGCTGTGATGCGGGTTGAATGGGTTAAAATGTGAGAAGTTTGTTGGCCATATCTGATTGTAAACGATAAAGGGAAAGCTATGAAGGCAAAAGAAAGATGATGAACAGAAAAAAAAAACATATTGGTTCGTTAAGGGTGCCAAGATAAAAAATAATTCTTTGTAATTGTATTTCAATATTTTAAAAATATTAAAATATCTCCTCGAACCTTTTGTTAAAAACATCATACGAAAATGTTTGTTTTTGTCGAAAGGCTTACCAAACTCCTGTGAAACTATCAATGATGGGAATTGATGTGAGAGATTTGGGATTGTTGCTTCATCATTCATTTTAATTCATTTTTATTCAATTTTTCTTATATCTACTTACATGTTACCAAAAATGTGTAAAACTAGTTTATATAATAACTTAATTAACTTACTGACCCTAAGCGGGTACTCTAAATTATTCAATATCTTACTACTAATGCTTTTCGGCCTTAAGATACCTTATGAATTGGAAAAAAAACGTTAAAACTAAGAAAATTTTTAAAAAAACTTAGTTTGAAAGATCATTTTTCGTGTTTTCTTAAAACTAATAAAAACTAATTAAAACTACTTTAATCTACTTAAACCTAGAGCAGCCACAGTAGCTTTTGGGTTTTTTGTATTTTGTATTTTTTTTTGGGTTTTTGTATTTTATAATTTTTTTGTTTAGATTTAATGTTTTTTTTTAATCTTGAGATTTTTGTGATTTTTTTGTTTGCCACTGTGCCCACCCCCTATACCCTAAGACTTACACGCTAAACCTGTGTAAGCCAGCCATTGGCGACTCGCTATCAATCTCAAATTCATGTTGTTACTCCGACAACCACCAGAACATTTTTGACGTTTTAACAACGTCACGACGATCGCGATCTGAGACCGCCCGCGCCCTACTGAACCGGAGGAGCTCTTCAGCTTCTTCGCCTACTGCGGTGACGTCTTAGTTGTAAAGGAGCCGTCGGCGTTGTTCCACGGACCTCCGGCAGACGTGGTAGATTAGCGAAAAATGAATGACTGTTGCTTAAAAATGTCAAATAAACGATACTCGTACAAAACCAGGAAAAATAACTAAAACTGAATTTTGGTTTCGTTCCTCGTACCAAATTGACAACTTTATACCTTTTAAGTTGAATTTTGTGTATAGAATTAAACCACGAAAATTATTTTCTTTCAATGAAATTTCTAAATTCGTGAGGGAATTTTAGAAAAAAAGTGGGCTATAAATATCCTTAGGGATATAGGGGTTAGGCCTAGAGGCTTACTTTTTTGTGTTTTTTTTTGAAGTGAAAACTTCTTTAGGCGCGTTTGGCACTTTTGTGATGGGGGTAAAGCAATGAATTCGCGACCGACACTAAACATGGGTAACTCAGCGCTGCGCTAGCGCAATGCGTTGACGCACTAACTGCGCTATGTGCGCTGATACACTTTTGCCTGCGCCAATAACTCAGTGGCGCAATTGCAACTTAATAGCAACACAACAACCAGATGCGATATACAACATAAAATTTACCCAAAAAGCATTGCAAATTGAACTTCAAGCGCTTTCATACATACTCAGCCCCAGCACAGCACAGAACCAAGAGCCATAGCCAACACTCCAACAGCATCACACACAAGTTACAGGCAAAAATCATCCCTTAGCTCACACACAATACTACAGTAGTGTACTCGATAGCACAGCATTAAGAGAACAGAACCAAAGGCGCATTTGAGTTATGACTGCTCTATTGAGTTACAACTGCGCCAGTGTGTCTTTGCGCTATAGAAGAGTCAATAGCGCAATGATACACACAGCGCAGTTGTAACTCAATGGCGCAATGATACACTAGCGCAGTTGTAACTCAATGGCGCAATGATACACTAGCGCAGTTGTAACTCAATGGCGCAATGATACACTAGCGCAGTTGTAACTCAATAGCGCAATGATACACTAGCGCAGTTGTAACTCAATAGCGCAATGATACACTTATGGCGCAGTGATTGTGATACCACAGCGCAATTGAGACTCTTTACTCTTATCTATATTCTCTTCTTTAGAGAAGAGAAATCAAGATATTTTTTTGATAAGAATAATGAGTACTGAAAATAGTGGTGTTGGTCTGTTGGTTGGCTGATGGATGCTTGTATCTTGTATGTTGTATCGCAGAAAAATCTCTTAATTTTATTTGTTTACATTGTTGTTTTTGTACAACTAGATATATCTTTAATAAACGTATGTAGCTGAATATAAAGTGGTGTTTTTAAAGTCAATTGTATGGGCGTTGGGCAGCGGGCGGCGGATGCAGTTGTGTGTGGTGTGTTTGAGGTTTACCCTCTTGGTTGTTATTTCTCTAATAAGCTACCAAGAAAGGGTGCAATGAAAAAATCGTTATGAAAAGGAACGCTTTATAAGATGTACCTATATTACGATTGAATTTGTAAGCATAGTAAGTATGTGTTGAAACTTGAAGTTTGTTAATAATTGTTGTGTTGCGTTATTGTGTAATGTGTATAGTTCTTGTCCCGAAAGGATAAAAGAGTGATTTTATCTGTTGCTGCAATTTTCCACTGGATATATTCAGTCCAGAAAAATTGCGCCATAGCGCAATTGCGTTAACGCATTGCGTTGATACAGTATTCTGCGCTTGAGTTAGTGTATCAGCGCACGATTTTTTGCTGCGTTACCCATGTTTAACCGACACCATTTTATTTGTTGCATATTTTTCGGCTTCATTCCGAAATGGATGGCCACACATACACGATACAGCACTGAGCAGATCAGAGAGCAATGAATGCAGATTATTTAGTATTTGTAGTGTAGTGTGTAGGTAGTAGTCATTTGCAAAGCTCGTAGTAAAATGCAAAGCTAATTCTTTTCTTCATTCGGTCATTGACATTCAAAGTGTGAAGTTCTTTTTAAATAAGCAGGATCTCAATTATTTGTTTGAGAGGAAAAAGAAATAATTTCCCCACCTGCTTACTACTTTCAAGTTTATTGAATAATTTTATTGATCAATTTTATGAGTTGTGCAAATATTTTTGTTGAGTTCTTGTTCAAACGTGTCTAGACAGGCACTGACCTGTGCCGTCGTGTAGTTTTTTCTTTGTTCGCGAGTGATTTGTGAATACAATTTTCTTTTAGTTTTTTCCATTTTTTTATTTATTTAAAGTGAAAACATAAACAAAAATTGTGGCCACGGCTGGGATTCGAACCTGAGACCCTTAGTCTAATAGCCATCGACTCTACCATTGAGCCAAGAAACACATTAATTTTGAGCTGCTAAATGACTTAAAAGAATGGAATAGCAACATTACCTAGTATACTTACCGACTCGGAGAAATACAGAAAAGAAAGAAAGGAATTGAATTGAAGGACAGAGAAAAATTTATGCAACGCAGAAAAAATAAAAAGCACCAAATATTTTACTACCATTTCAATGAAGTGGATGAGTGAAGCTGGAATCATGGCAGAGTAGGAGACGCACTGGTCGATGATTCGAACTTTACAACAAATTAAAAGAGATCAACAACTCATCGCGATGATTTATCGATGGAATTGAAATGGTTGCATGAAAATAGTTTGAAAAACCATTACTCAAATATTCACTAATTTCGATTCTAAACTTAATGCATTGTCCTTTCATTTTATTGTCAAAGTTTACGAGCGCAGTTACAAAATCTGTAGACACTATCGACTATCGTTAAAAAATTGAATGTATTGATTTTAACAGAATTTCACAAGGGTGACGAAGAAATATAGATATGATATTCCAGATTTCAATTTAGTTGCTAGTTTCAGAAGGCACGATCGTCCAGCAGCAGGAGCAGCTATCTGTAAAAGGTTGTCTGATACAACTGCTATATTTTGCTCAAATCATGGATTTTCATACGAGGTACCTACACTAGTATATGTTTAGTAGTAATGTTTTTGATATCGGCGATTTGTGTGTTTATCGTTGCCTTTCTGGAAATGGACAGCAAGTTATAACAGTAGGGGTTTATAATTCACCGACTACGTCTTCAAGTGCAATACGACAGCTTTTATATAAAAATTTATTTATTTAGTCTGAAGACGCTTCTGCATACCTTCACGATAAAATTGGGGAGAGATTTGATGATTTCCCAATGATTTTGAGTGGTGATTTTAACATCAACTTCGGCGATGCTACAAATTTGCCACTTTTTCAATTTTTAAAGGAAGAATACTATTTTACAATGACGAATGACCGCAGCCTTAGTACAACGAAATATAAAGCGACAATTTATGCAGTCTTTGCGATATATTTAAATAGATTTGAGACAAAATTGTTCGTTTCCTATTTAAGTTACCATAGACCTATTATTTCAGTTTTAGAATACGATGATTGTAGAGATGATAAAAGAAGAGATGAAATTGTGAATGAAAACTCATAAGTTTCATTGATGTTCTTCTATATGTACATCTACATAAGTACATTATAAAAGATTTTCCTGTACCTACATTAAAATATTTGCTGAAAATTCAATTCTGTTTTCACTTCCGTCGGCACTCCCGGAGTGCTTCTTTTTTTTTTTTTAAGAAATACTACAAAATAAATTGATATAACAGGAACGTGATTTTATCATCAGTTGCTGCTTACAATAATTTTATTGAAGGGATTTATTACAAAATGGCGGCTGTGCAGCGTTTTTGCGAAGACGTCTTTTTCTCGGGGTCTACGGCCGGGCCAACAGCTCCTGTAGTTTTTTAAATAATAATGAGGAAATGAATTTACTACTATTAACTGCTACAGAAGTACGTAGTATTTCTGCGATATATTGATTTTTGGCCAAAGTGAAAGTGATGAAAAGTGAAAAATTTGCAGATAATTGTTAATAACAACTGAACTACACAATATAAAAAAAAATCCTACGTACTTTTATAGACAATGTATATTTCAAGACATTTTTAAAATTTCAAGTCAATCGGTTGAAAACTGTTTAAGTTACAAGTCCGGCCAACTTGAAAAATATAGTATTGAGATAAACGCGTTCAAAGTTTTGAGTAGTAGAAAATCATAAATAATTTTACAATACCTTTAATCTGCTATGCCTGAAAGAGACGTTCGACTAGTCTAACGCGTCTAGACTAGTCAGGAAATAAATATTTTCAATAACAACTGCCGTATACATACTTTACTCCCCTATCGTATGTACCTTCCCCTTTCGCTCACAAAAGGAGCTCGCTGCGGATCAAACGGCCTTGTACTTTAATTCAAAAACCGAGTACCTAAAGGTTTTTCCCTGCCATAATCTTCTGGGATATCATTTTGAGGTCCTAAGGGATCATTTGGAATTAAAAAAAAAACAATTTTTCGAAAATTCTAGGGTGGCTTAATTCACACAGCAAAAAGCTAAATTTGATCCCAATTCACACAAACGTCAAATTTTAATCGTGGTAGAAATTTTAACACAATTTACACACGATTCACATAGATTGACCTAAAGGAAACCTATTCATATAGACACTTCTTTTCTTCAATCAACACAGTTTCACAGTATCACAGTAAACATTTCGCTATCGTAAAGCCTTACACATTTTTAAAGTATGTATTTCATGAATTTGGGTATAAGTGTTTTTGATACACCAGTTTCGGTTAACAATATAGCTGGTTGGTAAACTGAAGGCGCTTTACTTACGGCGGTATTCTAGGGTTGAAAGGTCTTAATAAAATGAAAAGAGTTAAGTTCTGCAACCAATTGAGAGTCTTATGTACAAAACAACTTAAATTCTCACGTGGTAAGTCCGAAAAAAAAACAATTTTACTTGATTACTTTTGATTAAAAGATACTTTTTCCTTTCAATGAAATAAATCCAAAGTCTCTAATATAATAACTGAAGAATGTACATAGGCAGTAGGCACATCGGTGCATACATAAACGAACAACATACATAGGCAAAACAAATGCTTGTGCAAGATTAGACTTTTCTTTACCATTCATTTAAAATAAATATCACGTAGAAGCGCATGTCTTGAAGATTATGCGAACTTGAAATTGAGCTTCAGAAGAGTTCTTATATCAGTAAATTAGTACTAAATCTAAATTAGTTTTTATATTTTTATTGAAAAAAATTCATTATTTGATAAAAGTTGGTAATGATCATTGATTTATAGTGATTATCTCCTGTACTTTACTTTATTCTCCAACAATCCCTCCACACTCCGTATACTTACCCCAAAGCCACACCAACGAGTTAAGGCAACTCCGATACAGCGACATCGCAATGAAGGTATTTTATATGTTATACATATTCATAAAAAATATACATTTTAATCTATTGTTTTTGAAAACACGTAAAAGGCCATTCTTCAAATATTTGAATTGTGATTCATTTTCTCTTATTACACGCATAGAGACCTTTTACGTGTCTTTGTGTGTACCTATACAAGGTTTTTTGGTAAATCACGTCATTGGCCTTCGACATCGCCGACACTAAGATAGTTCCGAAAATTAATTTTCGGGTGCTTGAAAAAGATAAGATTGAACGCTTCGGATAATCCTATGATATCAAAACCAAAACATTGTACTTCGCATTATTTTGGTATAAAAGCTGAGTTCAAATGAATATTCTCCACAAACTCAAAATGTTTAAGTTAGTAGTCTCAATTTCTTTGTTCGCTTGTGTTTTTGGAGCTGCCATTCCCGATGGTTTGAAACCACAGTTCAATGGACGCGTTGTTGGTGGTATTGAAACAACAATCGAAGCTTTTCCATACCAAATCTCACTTCAAAAGTTCGATGCTCATTCGTGTGGGGGAAGCTTGTACAGCAGTTCGGTTGTGATTACAGCAGCTCATTGTCTCGAAAATACCATTCCATCTGTGTTAACGGTTCGTGCAGGATCAACATCAAAGAGTAGCGGTGGAATTGTGGTTAGAGTAGCCTCAATCACCATGCATCCCATGTATGATACCATATCCATGATCTACGATATTGCTATAGTCCGATTAGCCAATCCTCTTCCTCTTGGCGCAAACATCCGTCCAATCAAAATGGCCGACTCAACACCAGTTGATGGAACTGTCGCCAAAGTAAGTGGTTGGGGAGCTATGAGATCGGAATCTTTTATAAGGCCAGACAAACTTCGATATGTAGAAGTTAAGATCATAGAGAGAAGTAAATGCTCATCCAGTGCGTATTCCTATGGCGAAGATATAACCTCGACAACGATTTGCGCTGCCATTAAGGGCAAGGATGCGTGCCAAGGTGATTCTGGTGGGCCGCTGGTGGTGGCCGATGGTCAAGTAGGAGTCGTGTCTTGGGGCTATGGATGTGCTGAGGCTGTGCATCCTGGTATCTACACTGATGTCGCCGCACTAAAGTCGTGGATTGTCGAAAACGTATAAAGTTTCTAACAAAAGGCTGTTTCTCGAATAAAATTCTTTCAAATTTCAAATGATTTTAAAAACTATTATGTGTTTTCCTATGATTTTCAAGTGGCTCTGTATTTTTAAGAGGTGCTGTTTTTTCGTTGTATTGGGGTCAAAGATTTGAATCGGTCACAAACTTCAAGGGTGGCGGAACCAAACTATGAATACCTCATGGCCTAACGCGTTGTAAAAACCTACAATTTTATGTTGATTCCTAACGGTTGAGTAAGAGCTTTTAATGTCAGTGTTATTACTCTTGGAGGAATTGCCTCGCAAAAGGCGATACCTGTGGAAAATGTTTCTGGTGGGATTCGAACCTCCAACGCTTCAACTCCGCATGTAAAAAGCGGCACAGAAGAAGTGTTCCGCGGTTTTATAATTTTCTCCATAGGGTTCACAGAGTGTGGCATACCTTTGGCCTAGCACGTTTGAATGCTTCTCCAAGAGAAGTATCCTCTGGCAACACCAACAAGTTTGCTTCAATTTTTCCTGCAACGTGAAATGTTGCAGCTTTCTTGTTAACGTTGCAGTTTAGTAGGGTTAACTACCCATACCACGTAAAAAAGACCTTGTTTTGAAGCAACAAGCAGCCTCGGATAACGATAACGATCTCAAAGTTGACGACCCAAGCAAACGAAAAAAGGACAACGGCCTCCGGATCTGCCATCCAAGAAGTGCGAGAGTGGACCAGGCATAAAGAAGATACAGGGACACAGAACATCGACGAATTGGACAAAACGTCACAATAGGCAGACATAACTTCGAGGTAGTACAGGACTTCGTCTACCTAGGATCCGCTGTAGACACGGACAACAACATCAGTGCGGAGATCAAACGGAGAATAACTCTTGCCAACCGTTGCTTCTTTGGGCTAAGAAGGCAATTGAGAAAAAAACCCTCTCTAGAAAAACCAAGGTGACCTTGTATAAGACCTTAATCATCCCAGTGCTGCTTTACGGCGCGGAAGCATGGATTTTATCGAAAGCGGATGAGGAAACCCTTGGTCGTTTCGAAAGAAAAATTCTCCGAATGATCTTTGGTCCCGTATGCGAAGACAATGTGTGGAGAAGAAGATACAACAACGAGCTGTATGAGTTGTACCGCGACATGGGCATAGCCAGAAGAGTACGCATCGCGAGGCTACGATGGTTGGGCCATGTAGAGCGGATGTACCCAAACACTCCGGCTCGACGGGTGTTCGAAAGCACATTGCAGGGAAATCGCGGAAGGGGAAGACCTCGTCTTAGGTGGCGCAATCAAGGGGATGAAGACCTCAACCGACTTGGAGTGCGAAACTGGAGAGAGCTCGTCCGAAATCGAAGTCGTTATAGAAGGATGTTGGTTAAGGCCCAGGTTCACCCCGAACTGTAATGCCTACCTAAGTAAGTAAGTAAAAGATTTGAGTTGAGCCTTAAGCCAAGCTTGGCTTTTGCTACAGACACAATTCTAGAGAGACCCAGCTCTGATCCGATGGAAAGTTGACCATGTGTTTTTGACGCAGCTTGAGATTCGGGACCACCCCATCGGTGGGCTGCATTTTCATTTGATGTGAGAATAAGATACTCAAAGATCAAGGTAAAATTTTGTTAAGGGACACCCTTTTTTAAACGGAAATGGTCTTGAGAGTTCAATCGATTGAGTAGGTATAAAGGGAAAGAAGAATAGCAGTTATTCGAAAGCAGCACATGGAATGCAAAGTAATGACCCATTGCAGTCAAGACGGAAGACATATAATTCTATGAAATTTGGGGAACGAGACAACAACGTATTTACATACGTAAAAGCTTGCTCCACCAAGCCTTATTGATCCAATGGAATTTACACATCCAGGGGGTCTTTTCACAGTGCCTTGATATGTTCGCGGTAACAATTTCATTCTCAAAACAAACAACAATAAATTTTTGTCAATGTCAACTTATTTTTATTCAACGTCAATTTAGAACGGTTTACAATATCGCAACGCTTTTGAGAATCCATGGTCTATAAACAGCAACATCGGCGTAAACACCAGGGTAACTACTATTTGCACATCCAGTGCCAAAGGAAACAACTCCAGCTTGACCATCTAAAACAGCCAATGGACCACCTGAATCCATTTGACAACTGTCCTTACCGGGTGCAGCTGCACAGATCATTGCTGATTTGATTCCATCACCATAGGCGTATTTTTTCGATGAACAGACTGCATTGCTGACGATTTTCAAATAAGCATACCGAAGAATTTTTGGAATAGTTTCAGCTCCAGATTTTTGAGTTCCCCAACCGCTGACAACTGCCCGAGTTCCATCAGTAGGTGATTTGTTGACTAGCTTGATGGGTCTGATGTTTGGACCAAGAGGTAGTAGAGATTTCAATTTAAGGAGAGCAATATCATTGGTTACTGTTTGAGAGCTAAATTCAGGATGAGGGAAAATTTTGGCGACATCAATCACAACTCCACCACTTGTTCTGTTAATTGATCCTGCGCGGATCTGCAACGTTCTGACATCAGCTTCGGCTACACAATGAGCAGCTGTCAATATTATTGATTGACTGTACACACTTCCTCCACACAAATGTGAACCATTTCTCATAAGAGAAACTTGATATGGAAATTGGCCTATGCTTGCCTCCTCGCCCCCAACGACGCGACCATTCAGACCATCAGGAACAGCTGCACCGAAGGCACACACGACACACGAAGCAAGAAGCACTAACTTGAACATCTTGGATTGTTCTATAGTGGCCACTTAAATCCACCCAGCCTTTTTATAGTGAAATTGTAAAAATCAATATTGATTTATCCGTCACAGTATCAGAAAGTTGATAAGAGAAATACTTGAGTGAAGAAATAACATTTGGTTGATCGTATTTATTTATTTTGAGGCGCAAATTGATTATCCATATAAAGATCAATGTTGTGGTTAATATCACTCACGCGGAGCAAGTGCAAATGATTAAAGAATGCAGTAAGACCGCATTAGCTGCGAAAAGGCAATACCCACCTCACAAAACAAAAATTAGGTTAGCTGGTCGTCCAGTGTATCATCCTCATTTGTTCATCTTTAAAAAATTTCAAAGCGAAATTTGTTCCTAAAACATTCCATTTAACTTCGTATTTTACTGAGAGGATGATTTTTATTTTTTAATTTAAATCTATTGAGGACAGGATGTCGCGTCGTTCGCATGAAATGTAGAAGACCGACCTTTTATAGATTATGGGCCCACTTATAAATATTTGGTGTTTGGGATAACCAAATGCTTAGTTTTGGTTGGTGAATATTCAACAGTATCGAACTTGTTCAATTGATGGGCAATGGAATAAGAAGCATTTTGCTCAACAACCGGACAAAATTATTTTACCTAATCCTCTGAAAAAAAGTTAACATTCGGGGATCCCCGGTCATGTCTCTCAATCATGACTTTCGGTGAGCAATGGAAGAGACCTACACTTTTTTGCCGATTCCAAACGTCTTATGAGAGAACTCTCCAATGACTTCATGTAAGTTGTATTTGATGACCTACTCAAGATCTATCTAGAGCAGAAAACAGCAGCTTTTTGGTGTTTAATGACAATTTTTTTGCTCCGAGCAAGATCTGATCTGTGGGTCGTATTCCTATTTATATGTACAGCCGATCGCGTAGATGTTTGCCAATCTATAAGGTTGCGTGTCTGATTTAACGCTTTTGCAAACCAACGCGACCTGCGATTGTGATTTGTGGAATGTATTCATTTTATATAACAATAATGTATTCATTTTATACATATAAGGTCGCTTAGATGTTTTCCACCTCTGCTTATTATTTTGTGGCTTCTACTCTGTGATACAGTCCATCTTCTCGCTAACGAAATTTATATAACTCAGTCAAATTTTATAAGTGTAATCGCCTTGATCTTAATGAAGTCAAAGATAATAATCATAATAAAACTTTGTTCCATTGACCATTCACACGTTCTTTCCTTTTATTTATCAATAAATAAGTTTTTTTTTTCAAAACAATAAATTTAAGCGCGCTACTCTATCTGATTTCAGCGATAAACCGAATTTTTGAAATCAAAAATGGACTAATGGTAGTTGTTTTATTAGTTTCAATCTTGCAAATCACTTCACGCGCTTCTACTTCAGGTTTACTCATATTGGTTTCGAAATAATACAATCTAATCAATCGTAGGAATTTGTAGAAGTTCGGTATTTCGAAATTTGAATCTTGGGGAATTCCGAAGATATGCGTTGTTTGAATGTTATTGGAAAAACAGGTGAATGACAACCAATGGATTGTGATGAAAGAATATGTAATTTCTTTTTATGTTCTTTTTCCAATCTGCTAAATTTAACGGAACACCACTGAAGATCGTCTAATCTCGAAGGGACCACAACTTTATAGGCTATTGATCATGTCCTGAAAAAGAGGGTGTTAAGCCAAAAAAGGTGGATTTTCATTGCTAAAGAAAAAAATTTCGGACTGCTATTAAAATGGAGGGTGCAAGTAACAGATAGGGGTTACACAAAATATATTAAACATTGAATTGAAGATTTGGTAACTCTCCCGAGAGTAAAAAACACTGCCATGAAAAGAACTTTTTCATTTTCGGAATCAGCATAAAATTATAGGCCCTTAAAATGCGTTAGGCTCTTATGCTTTCAGAGCTTTTTTGCGCCACCATGTCTTTACACGTGAACATCCATAGTTCCAATATTTAGTTGCCTCTGTGAGAGATAAACCGTAGCTGATGACCAAGCAAATAATTTTTACTTGCGATTATGGTTACCATAAAGCAGGTTTTACAATCGTGGAATAGAATACGAAAAAAGTGGGTCCTGCAAATTTTGTCTTTTTGTCCGTGTAATTAGGGTCTGTTGAGCAGCCTACAGATGGGTTTTGGCAATTCGGTCTCTAGGTCTAGGTCTTTGTCGTTTTTGGTATGTAAAAAATTGTAATAAAAAGTCTAAAAATGGTACACCCCTAAATAACTTAACTGCAATAGTCTAGGGTGGAATAACTAGGACGATTACAATTTTGGGTAGCGATTGTTCCCCCTTCGAAAGCGTCAATTGGTTTCATAATTGAAAAGTTTTTTCCTAATGTAAAAACTTTTGTAGCGACAGCCATATTACTGCTGACTTCAGACAAGGCATAGTCGACTGACCGAAATGAAAACGACGCGGCGTCACATGAAACAATCTGTGGAAACTGTCGACGTCTGTTGTTTGGACTATGATAGCCTTGAATTAAGTCCTTATATGAAGGTGAAACCAAAACAACGTAATATAAACGCCATTATAAATGTTCGTTCGACATCCATAGGTGCCATTACCTATATAGATAAAATAGACTTGAGTCGAATTTTATTGTGAAATAACTACGTTTACCGACAACTGCTTTCCAAGAATCAATAGATTACCTTTCAATCAAGTTTTCAAGTGTTTGAAATCTATAACAATAAACATGTGGATTAATCTCGTGATACCAAATTCAAAGAATTTTATTTGAAGCAATTTTCTTATAGAATCCCGACGCACACAAAAATCTAAATGATAGTCTCACAAGTGGCGTAGATAGGGGGATCAGGGGGATATATACCCCCCATTGAGATCGACAATTGTTCAACATAGCCAGTCATAAACCAAATAAGTTAAAGAAACGCACTCTGAATTAAGTCTTATTAGTACTCACAGGATTGTACATTCTATACCTACATTTTACGCGGAATATACAAAGTCAACTTTATCTAAAAGACATTATTATTTCGGCAGATCACCTAATTTTTTGAATTTCTTTTCTTATATCGATTTTAAAAACTTTTTTTTTCTGCGTCTCTCACCAATTGATATATAATAGGTTAACGCGCAAAAAAAAATAGCTTCCATCCAGCTTTCCATCACATAGCACAAAAGCCTACACATCAGACACACCATCTTTATACATTATGTTTCTGCGGAAATTTTCTCTGCAACGAAAAAGATAAAAACAAATGTATTTAATTGACAGTTCACGAATTAGAGAGAGATCCACTCCTTCGTGTGCACTTAGATGGTCCGGGAAAACGCGATAAATATACAAGTTCTTCTCTACAAAACGAGATTATCGAAGCTTGTTTTGAAATTTTGACAAAAAAAAGTGCTAGCTAAAATCAAAAATGCAAAATTCTTCTCTGTGCTGACGGATGAAACTCAGGACTCAGCCACTGTCTAAGAAGTTTCAAATTGCGTTCGATATGTCTATAACAACGAAAATTGTTCCAACAGCTTCCACGACAAGTATGAATTAAATCTTTTCTCTTAAAATCTCAGCAGTTTACTAAGCATTACAATGCAGGTGATGCTCTTGCAAGGATTATAGTGGAAAATCTTCGAAATTGTTATCTGGACATTTCTTTTTTGATCGGTTAACAATTATTTCAATACAATAAAAAAAAGACATGCTGCAATAAACAATAAGCGATAGCAAAGAGACTCCAAAAAAAAGACATTAAAAAAGCTCAGGGGCGAACGCAGAAAAATTTTTCGGGGGGGGTTTTGAAAAAATATATTAAATATTAATGAACAATTTCTTTTTAACATTTTTATGGTTTTTTTATACTCTGTATTGATTCGTAAAATACATTGCTAGGAGGAATCCTAACTAATATTATAAATGTGTAATGTGTAATTCTGTCTGTTCAGCTTTCTATCTCTTTTACCGTCTCCCGCCCAAACTACTCAACCGATTTGAATGAATTTGGTAGATAGATAGCCTAGAACCTGAGAAAGGACATAGGCTATGCATTTTATCTCTTTATTCTAATGAGAACGAGAACGTGTACAGGAACCTTGAAACTACAGCACCGATTTTAATAATTTTTCCACCGTTAGAACGCCTCACTATCCTCAAGTAACATAAACTTCAACTCATGCCCATATTCCTACAGGAACAAGAGTCCTTACTACTGTAACAAGTACGAAAGAATCTGCCGCCCAAACCACTGAGTCGATTTAAGTAAAATTCTATACAGAGATGATCTAGAAGGACATAGACTTCAATTCATCCGAATATTCCCACGGGATCTGGTCCTTACTAACATTATAAATGCAAAAGTAGCTCTGTCTGGTTGTCCCGCCCAAACAACTGAACCAATTCAAATGAAATTTTGTACAGAGACAATCTAAGACCTGAGGAAAGACATAGACATTATGTTTTATCCCAATTTCTACGGGAACGTAAACGAGAACTTAGAAGCTACTGCACCGATTTTAAAAATTCTTCCACCTTTAGAATGCTACACTATCCCCGATCGAGTAACATAAGCTTTAACTCATTCCCATATTCCTATGAGAACTATCACGATATTCCCTCGGGAACGGGAGTAGTTACTAATATTCCAAAAATTCCATAATTAAATCTGTCTGTTTTTTTTTTCTTTGTTCCATTATTCCCATGGGACTTACTTGTACTTACTACTTGCAAACAATTCTATTTGGCAAAATATGAAAAAAGTAAGAAGATAGGTTACTGAAAAATTCAAATTGCTGCCGAAAGTCAGCTAGTATTTTAAAAAATTAAATCAATGCGCCTTGGAACTTTTGCCATTTTTATATTTATAAAGTCCTCATAGTGAACCGCAATACTTTTATAGATGTTCAGCAACATCAAACCGTTCAGTTGCTCCTCGCTGATTCTTCCTCGTAGATAAGTTTTTAATCTGCGCAGATCTCCTCGCTTGAAGCCACGGATACCGGAAGTGTGGCACCGATCTGCATAAAATAATGAACTGTTTTATATAGGGACGAATCGCACACATTTAAGGTGTCTATAAAGTTGTTGGGCTGTTTTTATTTTGGCATACTCAAGCAATGTTCATTGGTATGGATATGCATATGCTTATTCATACATAAGTATACCCTTTCCTAGTTGCCATTGTCGATCCCATTCTTATACAGAGCCAGATCGACTGGTTTTTAGTATGTGTGATGAAAATTTTAATTTTCGTTAGTTTTGAAGCGACCAATGCGATGTGTTTGCATACATAAGTAGGAGAGTGAATTTTCATATATTTCTATCGCAGGTCCCATTTTATACGACCCAATACTACCTCCACATCAACATAATGAAATTTACTTACACTAGAAAAGGGTAATCATGCTAAAAACATACCAAAACCAAAAAGTCATTCCAAAACATATGAACTACCTGCAAATTAACTAATCGATAGAAATGGATTCCGCATTTGGAAGGATTTTTTTCAAGATTTTTTGACAGAATTAAATTTTCAGATGAATTTTATGTTTCCATGTTTTATACTTTGATTTTTGTTTTAAAAAACTAGTGTTTATTTTTTTATTTCAAAAATTTCGGGGGGGGGGGGGGGGGGGGTTTCAACCCCCAAAACCCCCCCCTGCGTTCGCCCCTGAAAAAGCTGCATCTGACGCGATGGATCTCAAAATATCAAGCACATCGCGAATCTTGACCAAATAAGAACATTGGAAAGTGACGCAAGGAACTTAAAAAACGCTGTGGACTTCTAGCGAACTTTCGTTGCCATTTAATCGTGAAAATCAAAGAGTGAAGTGAAGTCCTTGACATTGACGATTGACGTCAAACATAAAAGAATAGTGAAGCGACAAAAAATCGTTCAAACCCTTCGATTCAAAGTACAGAAGAATATTTTCGAGTTACTGTTTTCAATCCCCTTCTCGCTTTCTATGAAATAGACCTTTGAGAAAAATTTACAAACCATGAAAACATACAAGAAGGGTTTCTTTTCAAGAATTCTTCGTCTGAAATAGACAAACATCTAAAAAATTTAATGAAATTGTTGAGTTTTACTGAACATATTTGCCGGACCATCTTCTGTTCTCGAAGAATTAAAAACTTGGAAGAGATATTTGATCCGAGGGAATTATTCTTTGTCTAAAAATTCATTGGAAGCGCTTGATAGCTCGATAGTTGGCCGGAAAAAGCTTTCCTTATATGTACATTGTACATATATGTTATTAAAGATATTAGCTGCACTGCCGGTTTCAACGTCAACTCACGAAAGAACTTTTCCCACTTTAAAGAGATTCTAAAAATCATGTCTATTTCAATAACAGTTTGATAAGCTTTGGATGTTTACTTATTTGCAGTATCATTTGAATCTTGAATGCTTTGTCTGCTCTAGCTATTCATCGCGAAATACCCATAACAGCACACGAAGTTATAAGTGTTTTAACTAAAAAGAGCAGAGAACTGGATTTTATTTTATTTTAAAATTAATATTGTTTTACTTATATGTATCAATATTTTTTATTCTAGTTCATATTCAAATAAATGCGTATAATATATTATCTTTAAAAAAACATAATTTCTTATGGCATACATAATGAATTCAATGACATTTTTTTTAAATTATTAGAACTTTTAAGAAAATGAGCGAATTAAATCCACCCCCCCCCCCTATCTATCTACGCCACTCCTCTCACTTCATTTAGTCGGTTTTGTTCTGCCATTGCTAATGGTTTCTTACTCATCCCTCCTATTATCAAATCTCACTTCTTAAAAACAACTTCCACTGCTGCGTGGGCAGTTTCTATAGCCAGAGCGATTGTTGTTAAAGCAGCTCATTAAATATCGTGGAACTTTCGTAAAAGTCGCAACAGTTACAGTCCATTTTAATTGCAGTTCCGTAACCTAAGACTACGACTTTTCTAGCCACTCCACTTGCCCAGGGAAATCCAAACAATTGAAAGATTGACAAAGTCAGTGTTTGGGGAAAAGAGAATTCTTTCAAGTCCAGATAAACTTCAATGCATCGGAGATGAGATCATAGATCAAAAAATACATTAAAAGGGATTGTCACCCCTCGAATGAAAATGTCACGATAGTTGGGAAGATTGTTAAGCAGGAGTCATGTCCTTCGGAAGAGGATATGCTTCGCAAAGGTATCCTAGTCTCTATCTACAAAGACTTCGCTAAACTGACATCATGGACTGCCCAATAGAGTTGCACTCTCTTTTATCGCTTTTTTCACAAGCAGTGCTCTAGTGAAGTAGCCAGTTGCATTCCTCCCCTGAAACAATTTAGCCGCAACACCCGCCTCGCTTGGAATGTTCATCAGTTTTACCTTGAGCCCAACTTCGGACGTACAGTCAAGTATAGAGATTCGTATTTCAGTCGCACCACCGGAATGTGGAATGCTTTACCTGGCTCTGTATTTCCCCTCCATTACGATTCACAGAAATTCAAAAGCAACGTGCATCTGTGTCTCCTTTCAAATCCTCTCCTATTTTCCTAAATGCTCGCACTGTGTTGAACAACATTATAAGGGTATTCATAACCCCTTGATGTGCGCGTTAATTATAAAAAAAAAAGACTCGGATACATATATGGCTGCAGCGATGCAGATAGTCCAGCAGATCTAAAAGATCATTATAAAAAATAGCTTTTAGTGCTAAAATTATTTTTTTGATTTCTATGATGTTCATGTTTTTGTTTGTAGACCGAAAGACTCAATAACTCAACTAACGATTTAATAATTACAAAACATTCGTGACAGTGGCTGACCGCAGGTTACCAATGTATAAGCTATCCACCACCTTTGAAAACAAAATACAATAAAGCCAATAGTACTTTAAGTTTATTTCATTAAAAGTTAAAAAGTCTTACAATATTGCAACGTTTTCAAGAATCCAAGGCCTAAGAACAGCAACATCGGTGTAGACACCAGGGTAATCCTTCTCTGCACATCCATTTCCCCATGACACAATTCCAGCTTGACCATCTTCCACAACCAATGGGCCACCAGAATCCATTTGACAACTTCCTTCGCCAGGTGCAGCTGCACAGATCATTGTTGACTTGATGTCAGTCCCGTAGGAATAGGTTTTTGATGAGCAGACTTCCCTGCTGATTATTTTCAAATTCGCATATCGAAGAATTGTTGGACTGCTAAAAGTACCATGTTTTTGAACACCCCATCCACTGACAACTGCCGCACTTCCCTCAATCGGGGTGTCCTTCACGAGCTTGATGGGCCTTATATTGGGTCCAAGTGGAAGTGGAGCTGCCAACTTTAGAAGAGCAATGTCATTTACAATTGTTGTGGTACTAAACTTTGGGTGAGCTAAGATTTTGGCAACATTGACTACAACTCCACCACTGGTCCTGTCAATGGATCCAGCTCGTATTGTTAACTCACTGACATCAGCTTCAGCCACACAATGAGCAGCTGTCAATATTATTGAATCACTGTAAACACTTCCTCCACACGAGTGGTGGCCACTGTTCATTAAAGAGATTTGGTACGGGAATTGATTTATGCCTGCCTCTTCACCACCTACGATCCGGCCTTTCAGACCATCGGAAACAGCTGCTCCTAGAGCACCCGCGACGAATGATACCAGAAGCACTAACTTGAACATATTGAAGTCTTCTAGTGAAAGCTAAACTCGAGACAGCCTTTTTAAAGAGAAGCGATAAGTATTTTATATCTGACTAAATGAATTACTTGGCTTATCCCAAAATCAAAAAATATTAAGCACTGATTGGTTTAACAGTCAAGGAATTGGAAGCCGATAAGAGGACTGCTTGTTTGTAGCTATGTCAATTGGCCTGCTATTTATTTTGAGGCGCAAGTCGAGATTATCCGACAAAAGATCAAAGTGGTAGTATCCAATATTAGATGCAAGCAACATGTGCAAGTAAGTGGGTAAAGATTGAAGTTCGAATTGTTGGGTTTTCAACTATTGATAGTCGTAACATCTTTGCTTTAATTTAAATGAAATTTAAGATATGAAAGTAATTTATAGAAAAAATTATGAAATGAGCCAAAAGCAGAATGTACAGTTTAATGTGGAATTTAAAGTCTACCGTTTCCTGGTTCCGAGCGGCTTATTTCATGGCAATGAATTTACTAACGGAGGAATTGCCAATTCCTCGTGAAAGGCGATACCCGTGACAAAACATCTTTGCCTCTTTTAGAATTCGAACCACGAACATCTGGGTTAACAGCAGACATGCTAACCATAACGCTGCGGGTACCACAGTCTAGCATGACAAGTCAAATCACCTGGATCTAGAAAGCACAACAATTTACTACATACTATTCGCCAATTTCATCATCAATTTATCAATTAACTAGTTTTTTTTTTCAAAACAATGAATTTAAAGCCAATACTGTGATTCTAAAGATAATAACATCTAATCGTGTAGTGTGGAGTAAATAAAATTCTTCAGATAATATAAAATAAGTTATTGCAATGTTTTTGTTTTTATTTTACATTTTAATCTCATTTTCGCAAATCACTTCAAGCGCTTCTACTTTAAGCTTACTCAGAACGTTTAATCAATGGTAAAAGTTAATAAGACGTTCATGGTCTAAAGTCTGGAACAAGAAAATTTAATTCTGAAGTTTGAAGAGTTGAGCAGACAAGGCTGGTATGTCATTTAAATAAAAATGGGTCGCACGAACATGCGATTGTGTGCTAAGTACAATACCAAAATCTAAAGACTGAGTAAAAGGTTTTAGTATTCGCTCTTAATATATTTGGTGGTATAGGGTTGCCAGCTACACATTGACTATGAAAATTGAATTAAATCACTCAAAATATTGGAAAAAAAATTAAATATTCCAAAGATTTCAAGCAGCGAAAATCTAAAAACGTAATTTTCCTACAGTTTATAATACATATAAGCCCTAGAAGTTTAATCCACATCGTTGGAGACGTTTTTTAAGAAACCGGTTTTTTATTTTAATTTTTTTTTTTTTAAATTAAGTTTTGAAAATTCAAGTATACAAATTTTAAGATATTGGTAAAAGGTTTGAATTTGAAATAAATCAAAGTTACCATTTGGAAAATACTCGAAAAAACAAGTCTTTTAAAAAAATTTTATGAAAATTCGAAAAACAAAATTTTTTAAATATTGATATGCAATCTTTCTTAAACAATCTAGGTTTTCTAAAATATGAAATTTGGCCAAAATCATGTAAGTCATTAGCGAGAAAGTCGGCTTTGAAAAACGGTACTATGGGGAGTACCGTTTTAAGACTTTTTCTAAAAAAAAATTTTGCCTCATAAAATTAGCAACTCATAAATAATTGCTCACGTTAAATTTTATCAAAATCGTTGGAGCCGTTTTAGAGAAAAATAAGTATTATCATATCGGTTGTATGGCAGGTACCGTTATTTCAAGACCTAGGGACCCAATTCCAAAACTCCTCTAAAGGCTGCCTCGCAGACTTTAAATGCAAATTTTGAAGAAAGTCAGTCTAGGGGTTCAGGCTGTAGATCCATATACATACATACAGACATACAGAATTGTAGGACCCACTTTTTTTGTATTCACTATTATCGTAATATCATGGGGCAGTTTTCCTTCCTTTTCAATGTTTTGCAGTTTTTAAATATAAACTCAATCAAATATAAGAATACATTTTTTTATTTAAATGAATGAGATAAATTGTTAAAAAAAAAGTTAAATTAGTTTAAAACAGTTAATTAAATGCGAAAATCTTAATTTTTTGTTGAAGCCGGTTTTTGAAAACTTTGTTATTATTTTTTCAACATCGATCGGGATTTGTCTGTGGCGGTGCATAAGTGCCAGACCGCAAAGGCGATTTTCACTCATTGTGGACCTTAAATAGGTTTTAAGACGCCGCAATGAAGAAAAAGACCGCTCTGCCGAAGAATTCGTAACCGGAAGCGTTGCAAGGATTAAAAGAAAACTGTGTATAATGCCAAACACATCCTTATTGCATTTATCCATCAACTCAAGTCTCAAGAGCAGTAACAGGAACATTGTTGTTTTGCTCCTTTTCCGTTAACCATTTTTTCCGCCACAACACCAGCTCATCATTGAGCAAAAAACAGGCTGTGTCTGTATTTAACTCTAAGAGTTGACCAAAGCGATTTATTAGCGACTTAACGGTGGTATCCAATTTATCAGTATTATATCGAATTGCATTTTCCGGAATGAAAATTGTAAGTTTAAATACATCTAAGGTTTCCGGTCGAAATCTTTCATGCAAATCGGTCAGGACAAAGTCAAGTAAAGGTGCATAAAACGAGATTCTGTAGTATACCTCAGCTGAATTATTGTCAAAATTAGCTCGGTGAATTTGGCGTCCACCATGACGTGAAATACAAAGAATTCTCAACTCAACGTTCAACTGAATACATAAATTCTTTGCATGCTGCCAGATGTTGTGGAAACTGGTATCTATGTTCTCCCGACGACCTTGAAGAACGCAAATCGTGTTCTTCATCAGCATTGCGCTGCTATTCAGGCCAAGAGATTTAGATCGTAGTAACTTGTTCAAGGACTGTGTTAAAGACAACACATCACTCAAACACAAAACTGATACAATAAAATGTGAATTGCATAAAGATGTTATAAATAAGGAAGCCTTGCCAGCTGTGCTTGGGTCACGCCACTGCGATATCGTTTTCAACGCTTCCACAATTGTGATGAGGTCCAAAGAAAATTGAAGTACACCTTCATGTCGTTCTACCCACCTTGTTTTGCAAAGTGATGTGAGGGCACACCCCAAGGTGTTCATGAGGACAGTTTTTCATTTCGGATGTGATTTGAAGAAGAAGATTACCTCTTTCATTATTGCAACAGCCAGCGGCAGCGTCTCGAATGGCAGGTACTTTTGAAATTTGATAAATGGAGTTATCTAGCTTATGACTGTAGCATGGAGTCCTAACAGCATTTTTCGCTTCTCTCTGAATTTCCATGACAGCACCTCGAACTTCTGAAAGCATAACAGCAAATCCGTCTGTCCCTAATCCCACACAGCATTCAAGAAGAAGTTTGAGCTTTTTCTTGAGTTGCAGCAAAATAATTTGGCCGATGGCTTTGCCAGTTAGAGATAACTCCTTAGATTTAGAATTTACATCCAATTTCTCTTCGGCAGCTAGTTTTTTTTCTAGTTTCTCTCCAGCTTTCCTCATCAGATTCGTAATTTTCATCAGTTCTGGAATAAGTTCCTCAAATGCATCCACGAAAGAGACAAAATCCTCACGAATGCTACCATTGTGAACGTAGCGTAATATAATATTAAGTTCGAAGAGGTGAGATGAATCAGTTGTTTTAACAAAAAATACTGAATAATATTCTGAATTTGGAACGAATGACATTGACTTTTTTATGCCTTCTGTCTGATTGCTTTTTCTTGGTATTGAATGAATTATTATTTAAAGCAGTTTAGGGACCAACCGAATTTTTTTTAGCGAATACGTACAGTTTGCTATAGAATTAACATTTTTATTGACAGAGAGAGAAGGGGTGATGCAATTGCCCCTATTGCCCCCTCCTGGATCTGACCCTGTAAGTACAATAACAAAATCTTAAGGCTGAGTAAAAGGTTTTAGTATTCGCTCTTCATAATATATTTGGTGGTACAGGGTTGCTAACTACATATTAATTATGAAAATTGAATTTAATCACACAAAATATTGAAAAAAAAAAACAAATTAAATATTCTAAAGGTTTCAAGCGAATATCTAAAAACGCCATTTCTTTGCAGTTGCAAAGCTGAAAATTAGATCAAAATCGAAGGACTCAGTTTTCAAAAAACTGTTTTTTATAAAAACGAGTTTCTTAAGAATCATGTATGCAAAATCTTTTTATTTTATTTATTTTATTTAAGTACATGTTTGCATACGACGTTCTTACTTTTTCCATCTTTAGCTAAATAAAAAGGTTTTGCGGAATTGATACACGTGACCGTGCCACATATAGTTGGCACGGTGAGATTTTTTTCTAAACGAACACCTGCAACTTAAAGCGTCTGAGCCTTATATATATTATTATCAGAAGAAACTGTACTCTCAAACTAAACTAATTTCGAAATCGACCTTTAGCACAGCCATTCGATTGCCAATATTTATTTGAAGATCAAGATAGACATTTCTTGTCAGACCAACAGTGTTGTCGACAATTTGTTAAAAATCACCTTACGGTGAAAGAACTTTTGAAATCGATCCAGTAGCTTTAAGGTTCCCGTTTACTTTGCCGTTCCCGTAGGATCATAGGGATAACAAATACAGCCCATGTCCTTCCTCAGGGTCAAGACTATCTCTGCACCAAAATTCATACAAATACGTCCAATAGTTTGAAAAGTAAAGAATAAAAGAAAGACGGAGTTTATTTCGGATCTATAATGTTAGTACATAAGTACTTCCGTTCCCATGAGAATATGGGGATAAATTAAGGTTTATGCTACTTGGAGATAGTGTAGCATTCTAACGGTGGAAGAACTTCTGAAATCGGCGCTGTACTTTCTAAGTTCCCGTACACGTTCGCCGGGCGGTTCAGGTAGTTTTTATTTTATAAAATTTTAAACCTACCTAGACCATCTCAAATATAAAATTTCGTCAAAATTATGTCAGCCATTAACAAGAAAGTCAATTTTGAAAAAAAGATACAGTGGGAGGTGCCGTCTTTAGACTTTTTCCAATATTTTACATTATAAGAAAGACAATATAAAACAAATCCTTCACACAAAATTTTATAAAAATCGTTGGAGCCTTTTTTGAGAAAAATAAGTATTATCATATCGGTTATACCATTATTTCAAGACCTAGAGACGCTAAAACCCCTCTGTAGGCTGTCCCACAGAGCCTTACAGACAGACACAATTGCAGGGCTCACTTTTTACGTATTCTCAATCATCTTAATGTCATATTTAATAGTTATCTCAATCTTTTTTTGTTCACGATTGCAAAATTTGCCTTATAGTACTCATAATCGCAAGAAAAATGAGTTTTGAAAATTTCTTCAAATAACGATTTAATAGTTACAATTTTCATAACTTCGAAAACCTATATATGTATGTATTACGAAACGATACTAATAGTTCAATTCAAAAGCAAACTTAATTTTTTGTCTTGTAGAATGTCCGACTTTGAAATGTTTCACACATCCGGTTTGTGTTTGAGTTAATCGTCCATTTTAGCATAACACTCACCATTGTGCTTATGATGAAGAGCTTATAGATATAAGAGCTTGTTTTAGGCTCGTGTGCCACAATCTCTGAAGTGTGAGTCAATCAAGCTTCACAAACTTTATCGTCTGGAAAATGTATAATCAATATAAATAACTTTGTTACATTGACCATTCTCAAGTTCCATGTTCCATTTGATAGCTTCCACATCAAATCTAAAGGCAATACTTTGAGCCCAATGATAATGTCAATCGTTTAGACACATAAACATTTTCAGATTAAAGATTAACTCATTGAAGGATTACTTATACTTTTAATCACATATTCGCAAATCAATTAACTTTTACTCATAGTGGACGAGATAAAATATTTTATCTATCGCTTGTATTCGTAAGATCACTTGAAGTCTTGCTATTGACTCAGAACCTGTGATTTGGTGAATTCTTAAGAGGGGTGGGAGTGATTTAAGCAATCATACTTGTAATACATACCTCTGACTCTCTAAAAACTCTCAAACTAAATACTGAGGAATTTTGCAGGTCTAACACAACTTCCTTCAAACATACAGAAATGAGAAGGTTGTATTTATTGCCTATCCGTTTGCACGCTAGAGCTTCGAGGTTCACATAGATATGAAATCTGAGCGAATTTTTGGAGAAAATCACATTGCTGACCTTCACTTTGCTAGATTACTTCAAAAACTAGTTCTCAAGTGCTTCAAATCGACAAGATTGGGATAAACCTGCGATAGCAAAATCAAAACATTGGACTGTACACAGTTTTGGTATATGTTGGAATATTTTTGTGCACCATTGTAACTTAAGCTGTAAATCAACACAATACTCTCTCTTAAGTATTAACAGTATCTATATGCATTACATACTCTAGCGCGCATGTTTTACTTACTCTAATCTCTAATGCCCAACGTATCAAATAAGAAGCACAGTTGCTTCTATACATTTATCGAATAAACATCTCTTTTGTTAATCTTAAGTTGAGTCGCTTTTTTATTTCTGCAACAGGTTATGGGCCCAGATTGCAATTGAACAAAAGATTAAGTTTAGTTTTGCAATTTTTTTTTTCTTTCGTCAGTCGAAGATTAAGCCGTTAGCGTCAAAAGAAATTGCGGGTTTTTTTTTACAATCCAATTATTAGCCTTTTTTTGTAATTTATTGTTAAAAAAAAGGGGATTAAACATGAAAATGAGTTCTTTATACCAAATTGAGAAACTTAATGGAGATAATTATTCGACTTGGACAATCCAAATGAAAAGTGTCCTGGTGCATGCGGATTTGTGGCCGTTTGTAGATGGGTCGAATGTTTTACCAGAAGAGCCAAAAGAAGAAGATGAATTAGCAGGTTGGAACACACAATTAGCAGCATGGAAAATTAGTGATGGTAAAGCGCTCGCAACAATTTTACTTAGCGTAAAATCATCTGAGCTTTTACATGTGAAGCACTGCCAGAGTTCTAAGGAAGCGTGGGATAAATTATCTGAAATATATCAACCGAAAGGTCCAGCTCGAATGGTGAGTCTGTTCAAACAGTTAATGCATGCCAAGATGACAGATGGTCAGTCCATGTCAGCTCATCTTAATGATTTTTATGAAGTAGTGGAAAAATTGCATGAAATTCAGGTTCTAATACCAGATGAGTTACTCAGTATAATTTTATTATGTAGCCTGCCTGATTCATATGAAAACTTTATTGTTGCAATTGAGAGTAGAGATAATTTACCATCGGTAGTTAGTTTAAAAATTAAGCTGCTGGAGGAAGAACAGAGGCGACATGAGAAGGGAAATGAAAGCTCAGAGAATCACCAAATTTTTTCAATAAAATCTAACCATAAAAATAGTTTTCATAAAAATAAGACAAACGGTATGAGGAGCAAAGGGAAATGCTATGCATGTGGACAAAGAGGGCATTTTGCTGCAAACTGTCGTCAAAAGAAGAGCAGTTTGTCAAATCCAATGCCGACGGCATCCTTTGGACTTTTTTCGAAATTTGAAAATAATGACTCCAGTGTGCTGAATCCAAACGAATGGTGTCTAGATAGCGGGGCCACTAGTCACATGTGTTGCATGAAACAATATTTTAACAGTTTTAATACTAATAGTTCAGAAGTAGTACATCTAGCAAATGACAAAACTGTTTTATCTAGCGGAATAGGAACAGTTAACCTTACATCGTCACATGGAAACGTTACGTTGAATAATGTACTGTTTGTTCCTGAGCTACGTGGAAATTTTGTGTCGGTTAGCAAAATTACTCAGCATAATTGTGCCGTTGAATTTAATCAGAATGTAGCCATTATAAAAAATGAAGACAATCAACCTGTATTAAAAGCTAGTCGAAAAAGGAATTTATTTATTATTGATCAACTGAAAGAAGCTTTGAGTTATGGTTCTTGTAGCGAGAATATTGATAGTTTTAGTAAATGGCATCAGCGTTTTGGCCACCTTAATGGCCAAAGTCTAAGGCATTTAAAAAAGCATGATATGGTTGTTGGTTTAAATTTCAACTCACCGCAAGCTGTCGACAAAATGGATTGCCTTATTTGCGCTAAGGGAAAAATTAATGTCAAACCTTTTCCGAAACAGTCCTTGTATCGAAGCAAGGATTTGCTAGAGATGGCACACACGGACATTTGCGGTCCTATGCGGGTGACTTCAGCTGGCGGAGCTAGATTTTTCGTAACATTTATAGATGACCATTCCAGAAATATTTTTGTATATTTCATTAAAAGCAAAGATGAGGTTTTTGGTGTTTTTAAAGAGTTTAAGGCGATGGCAGAATTACAGACAGGCCGCAAGATAAAATCAATTCGGAGTGATAATGGAACGGAGTATACCAATAATCGTTTTAAAGATTTTTTAAATGCATGCGGGATAAAAAGACAGCTATCCGTAGAATACACTCCTCAGCAGAATGGAGTTGCAGAGAGAGCTAATCGTACGTTAGTAGAGATGGCCAGATGCATGCTTATTGGCTCTGAACTTCCCGAGTATTTGTGGGCAGAAGGCATAAATACTGCAGCTTATTTAAGAAATAGATCACCGACAAATATTGCTGGAAACTCAACACCTCACGAGATTTGGTCAGGTCGTAAGCCCATAATTTCCCATTTGAAACTTTTTGGATCTAAAGCGGTTGTGTTAGAGAAGAAACCAGGCCGTTCAAAGTTTTCTGAAAAAGGAAAAGAGTATTACATGGTCGGATACTCAGAGGAGTCAAAGGCTTATCGGTTGTTTGACCCCAGAACAAGAAGGGTTGAGAAAAGCAGGGATGTAAGATTTTTCGAGAAGTTTCAAACGAATTTTGATGGAGATGTTAATTCAAAAGATTTCTTAGTAACAGAAGTGGAGTATCAATCTCAAGCAATGACACAGCAGCACCAAGAACAAGAACAAAATGATAAAGAAGAACCAGTTGAAGCTAAGGATCTCATTCGAGGACCAGGTCGTCCAAAAATAATCCGTACTGGGAAACCAGGTCGCCCAGCAAAGCAGTTCAACTATATAGAAGCAGTTAACGCCTTAGAAGTTCCCGCTGCTCCATTGACAATTGCAGAGGCAATGTCAAGCGTAGATGCTTCGAGATGGAGAAATGCAATGGAAGTCGAAATGAATTCGCTTATGAAGAACCACACCTGGGATTTAGTTGATCTTCCAGAGAATACTCCAAAGATAGGATGCAAATGGGTTTTCAGTGTGAAGCGGAATTGTGATGGATCAGTCGATAGATTTAAAGGCAGGTTAGTGGCAAAAGGTTGTGCCCAAAAGTTTTTAGTAAACTATAATGAGACCTTTTCACCGGTCGCGCGCTTTTCAACAATTCGGTTAGTAATCGCTATAGCTGTTGAGAGAGAACTGTTGCTGGACCATATAGATGTTACTTCAGCATTTTTGAATGGGAATTTAGATGAAGCAGTTTACATGTCACAACCGGAAGGATTCATAGATGATCGGCACCCAAATAAAGTATGCAAGCTTCGAAAGTCCTTATATGGCCTCAAACAAGCAGGTCGAGAATGGAATAAAAGACTTCACAGTGTTTTGCTTGCTATTGGCTTTAAGAAATGTAATGGCGATAATTGCCTTTATGTTGCAAACAAAGGCGGATGTCTTAACATAATAGCGATTTATGTAGATGACATTATGATCGCTTGTTCTAATGAAGTGTCTATGAATGAAATAAAGCGTAAGCTCTGTGAAGAGTTCGATTGTGTAGATAAAGGCCCGCTCACATATTTTTTGGGCATTCAGGTTGAGCGTAAAGGATTAAGGGGACCAATTAGTATACATCAAAAGCAGTATATTAACGATGTGCTTAAACGTGAAGGAATGGAATCGTGTAAGACACAGTTCACACCATTGGACCCTGGCATAAAACTGCAAAAATGTTCTGATTCAACATGTAAAAGGGATAACCCTTATTCTTACCAATCGGTAGTTGGAGCTCTCTTGTATTTGGCTGTATGTACGCGACCAGATATTGTGCACACAATAAGTAAGCTCTCACAATTCAACAGCGATCCGCACACCGAGCATTCTGTAGCTCTGAAGCACTTGCTGCGATATCTCAATACGACTTGTAATATGAAGCTAACATACCAAAAACAATCCGAAGATATTAAAGGTTACGTCGATGCTGATTGGGCTGGAAATATTGACGATAGAAAATCGTACACGGGATTTGTTTTTATGCTAGCAGGCGCTGCCATTTCATGGGAATCGAAAAAACAGACATCGGTTGCTCTCAGCAGTACAGAGGCTGAGTATATGGCTTTGTCTCAAGCCAGTAAAGAGGCAGTTTACTTTAAAAATTTGTTAATTGAAATGGGTATCAAATTACAAAATAATTATATTGTTCTTTTTAATGACAATATAGGTGCCCAACAACTTGCGAGGAATCCGGTTCATCACCCTAGAACGAAGCACATTGATATACGGTATCACTTTGTCCGAGACTTGCTTCAAGATGGCATCATCCAGTTGAACTACCAATGCACAGGAGACATGATGGCTGATGTACTCACTAAGAATTTGGCGAAAGTTAAACATTTAAAGTTTGTCAACTTAATGGGCTTATTAGATTAAATTTTTTTATTTGAATTCTTTAATCGTATTGCGTTGTGGGGGAGTGTTGGAATATTTTTGTGCACCATTGTAACTTAAGCTGTAAATCAACACAATACTCTCTCTTAAGTATTAACAGTATCTATATGCATTACATACTCTAGCGCGCATGTTTTACTTACTCTAATCTCTAATGCCCAACGTATCAAATAAGAAGCACAGTTGCTTCTATACATTTATCGAATAAACATCTCTTTTGTTAATCTTAAGTTGAGTCGCTTTTTTATTTCTGCAACAGTATAAAAGACCGACACTTTCCACAGTTCAACATACAAAATCAAAATGTTCAAGTTAGTAGTCGCACTGTCTTTCGTCGCTTGTGTTCTTGGAGCTGCCATTCCTGATGGTTTGCTACCGCAATTGGATGGACGCATTGTTGGTGGTGTTCAAACAACCATCGCAAACTTCCCATACCAAATCTCACTCCAGAAGAGCGGTTCTCACTCCTGTGGGGGCAGTGTGTACAGCAGTTCAGTCATCGTTACAGCAGCTCATTGTGTCAAAAATGTGAGTCCATCTGTGTTGAAGGTTCGTGCTGGATCCACATCGAGGAGCAGTGGTGGAACTTTGGTGCAGGTAGCCTCAGTTACAACTCCGCAACCATGGTCTACGATATTGCTCTACTCCATTTGGCATCTCCACTTCCTCTAGGTGGAAACATCCGAGCAATCAAAATGGTAGATGGAACTAAAGCCAAAGTCAGTGGTTGGGGAACAGGGAAATCCGGAGCATTTTCGAGTCCTGACAAACTTCGTTATGTGGAAGTGAAGATCGTGAGCAGAAGTAAATGTTCATCCGGTGCATATTCATATGGCCAAGAAGTCAAGTCGACAATGTTGTGTGCTGCTGCTGCCGGTAAGGATAGTTGTCAAGGTGATTCTGGTGGTCCACTGGCTGTGTCCGCTGGTCAAGCAGGAGTCGTGTCTTGGGGCTATGGATGTGCTGCATCGAACTATCCTGGTATCTACACTGATGTCGCCGCACTCAAATCATGGATTGTCCAAAATGCGTAAAGCTTCCAACGGATGTGGTTATTTCTCGAATAAAATTACTTAAAGCTTTAAAAAATGTGTTTCTTATATCTCTCAAAAATCGTTGCAAACAGTTGTTAAATAGTAGTAATTTTAGATGTAGAATCTTTGTTGTGCGGATGAACCAGGGTTGAAAACAGTGTTTTACAGATGAGACTTCTCCTTCTCTTTCTTCTTCTTCTTCTCCATCATTTCTAACAGAATCAGATGAATCGTGATCTTGAAGGGGTCAATCTCTCTCCCACATGTTATTTGATTACTTCACACTTGTGATACTCCCGGGCAGTACACCAAGCTTCGGCAAGTCTCCCGATTCTGGTTGATCCGTGTGTGAGGCCAATCAAATGCTAATGTCCTTACACATTTGTTTAAATCAATTTTTTGATCTGCTTTTCTTCTTTCGTGGTTGCTTTCGAAATCCCCAAATCTCTCTTTTGAATATACCATCTGAGCCTGTATTGCTCCATTTCTTGCAAAGTCGTGTTTTTGACATGAACCTAATGCTATAGACGCACAACGTACGGCAGATTTTTAGGCAACAGAAGATAGTTGATGTTTATCTGGTGTTTATTTTCTAGATGTTATTTTTACTTGAAACGTTGCTTACGAGATGGCTTGTTAGAAGTGGCGATTTGTGGTCAAACTGGCGATTTTTAGTTTCTTTTGGCGACACGAATATCGGTTTGGTCGTTTTTATTATTCTTATCAAAATTCTCGATTTTTTCTAGCATTTGCCTTAATTTTACTGGATCGTAGAATTTGTTCAGAAAAGCGAAGCCATTGAAATAATTGAACACGTCCAGATTTAGAGTTGTCTCATAGGGGAGTTCTGCTCAAGATGACATACTCAGGTAAGATGACATACTCGTATTTTCTCTGTTTATAAAGCCGCCACAGTTCTCTCGAACATATCCAGACATGCATTTTTTCTATCTGTTTTGCCAGAATAAACTTACAGCTGCCAGTATACTACCTGCTGTCATCGTGATCGGCTCAAAGGAAAAAGCTAGAGAATAAATTTTTTTGCGAGTCATTGTTTACTTCAAAATTGCTTAAAAAATTAAGTGTTTTTCTATATCCTTGTGTTTTATGTTTGCATTTATGTGTATAGAGAATATTTTTTGTGTGATTTGGCTCCTAAATTATAATGTTTTGATTCCTGAATGGTTGTAAAAGTTTTATTTCCTATCGGGTAAGATGACATATTGCTTATCAGTCCATGATGACATACTATAAATACTATGACATTCCTACTAAAAACACAAACCTTATTTTTTAATTCAAACATTTAAATGCAAATTTAAAGTACATTATATTTCACCAAGCATAAAACAAAAATTATGAAAGCTAAATGGCCGAAAATCTAAGTTGAAAATGTGAGTTATATACTGACTGAAGCTGAAAAGCCAAATAAAGCAGGCATTTTTACAATATGTCATCTTACCCTCATGCAGTATGTCATCTTATACCCAACTATGTCATCTTAGCCTTAGCCTCGGACTGTTTTTAACTAATTTTTTTAAATAAATTCTTTTTACTTTAAACTATCCATTCCAAGTTTATTTTTTCCATACAATCATTAATTATTTAATTATGTAAAGATTTTAACGCTAGGGTTTGTAGAAAATTTTATTTCTTACTTTAAACAAAAAGTATGTCATCTTGAGCACAATTCCCCTACCTAAATGCTGTTGTAACAAAAGCTTGGTCAAAATGCAATTTGAAACATTAGATGCAATTATGAAGGTAAGGACTCAATCCAATGTTAAGATATATGCTCCAGCAGTCTTAAGCCTATCAATGAAATGCTTTCAGGATTTAATTCAACAATTTTCGAAAAAACCTCAATAGACGAACCAATTGACATGATTTCATTTGGCTTTTGTGATTTTAAAATATTTTTGCTGATGAAAGTTTTTTAAATTGGCGATTTTCAATTCACTTTTGGCGATTCTGATTTTCAAAACCGGGCAATCACGGAGTGGCGCTGCACATTTATGTCGCTAAAGGAAAATCTCACTCTCTCCGTTGCCTCTTCAAATGTGTGTGGCATTAAATAATATAAAAAAAAAGAAGCACTCTGGGAGTGCCTAGAGAAGTGAAAACAGAATTGAATTTTCAGTAAATATTTTAATATACAGAAAAATCTTTTATAATATATGTAGAGTAGATGTACATATAGAAGAACATCAATGAAACTTATGAGTTTTCATTCACAATTTCATCTCTTCTATTATCATCTCTACAATCATCGTATTCTAATACTGAAATAATAGGTCTATGGTAACTTAAATAGGAAACGAACAATTTTGTCTCAAATCTATTTAAATATATCGCAAAGACTGCATCAATTGTCGCTTTATATTTCGTTGTACTAAGGCTGCGGTCATTCTTCATTGTAAAATAGTATTCTTCTTTTAAAAATTGAAAAAGTGGCAAATTTGTAGCATCGGCGAAGTTGATGTTAAAATCACCACTCAAAATCATTGATAAATCATCAAATCCCTCCCCAATTTTATCGTGAAGGTATGCAGAAGCGTCTTCAGACTAAATAAATAAATTTTTATATAAAAACTGTCGTATTACACTTGATACTTGAAGACGTATTCGGTGAATTATAAACGCCTACTGTTATAATTTGCTGTCCATTTCCAGAGTGGCAAAAACATTAGTACTAAACATACTAGTGTACCTCGTATGCAAATCCATATGATTTGAGCAACATATGGTACATAGTTGTATCAGACAACATTTTACAGATAGCTACTCCTGCTGCTGGACAATCGTGCCTTCTGAAACTTGCAACTAAATTGAAATCTGGAATATCATTCGTCACCCTTGTGAAATTCGGCTAAAATCAATACATTCAATTTTTTAGCGATAGTGTCTACAGATCTTGTAACTGCGCTCGTAAACTTGGACAATAAAATGAAAAAAAGGACAATGACTTTATTTTAGAAACGAAATTAATTAATATTTGAGTAATGGTTTTCAAACTATTTTCATGCAAGCATTTCAATTCCATCGATAAATCATCGCGATGAGTTCTCTTTTAATGTTGTAAGGTTCGAATCATCGACCAGTGCGTCACCTACTCTGCCATGATGAAATTTCCAGCTTCACTCATCCACTTCATTGTAATGGTAGTAAAATATTTGGTGCTTTTTATTTTTTCTGCGTTGCATAAATTTTTCTCTGTCCTTCAATTCCTTTCTTTCTTCTCTGAATTTCTCCGAGTCGGTAATATGACTAGGTAATGTTGCTATTACATTCTTTTAAGTCATTTAGCAGCATCAAAATTAAGGTGCTTCTTGGCTCAATGGCAGAGTCGTTGGCTATTAAATTCATGGTCTCAGGTTCGAATCCCGGCCGTGGCGACAATTTTTATTTATGTTTTCACTTTAAATAAATGAAAAAATGTAAGTCTTGGCTGGGAATCGAACCTGAGACGCTGGACTATGACGACTTTACATACGAAATACGATGAGCCAAAAAATGGTGTCGGTCGCGAATTCATTGCTTTACCCCCATCGCAAAAGTGCCAAACGCGCCTAAAGAAGTTTTCACTTCAAAAAAAATAAATAGGGTGGCGCAACAGAGTGAGGAGCTCCTGAGCCTAGCGCATTTCTCACATCCATGCCTTGTAAGGGAATGGAGGGGACCTACAATTTCTGCCGGTTCCGAACGGCTAATCGAGAAAGCGCTTTTCATGGCAATGAATACTAACGGAGGCCTTGCCAAATCCTCTCGAAAGGCGATATCCATAGAAAAAAAATTTTTGCCTCTGTTGGGATTTGCCTTTGTTGCATTAGCAAGTGAAAATGTTCTCGGTCCTGTAATACCCAAAAGTTTACCCATGAGTATATTTTCGGACGCACTTTCAAGAATAGAGATTATTTTATTGTTAGAACACCACGAATGTGAAATACCACACCGAACTCAGTTTTTCCAAGTTATAACGATATTGAGGCAGGACGAATGCACATCATACGATTTGAAATAAAGTTACAGCACTAAACAGCCGCAAAGTGCAAATTTTGACCGTAAAGCCGGAATCTCATAAAAACTGTGTCAAAAGAAACGGAACGGAGAAATAGGTCCTTGCGGTCGAAAAATGGTAACGATTGCATAGAAGGATGAATTTTGTTTACTGAAAGACTTCGAAGGAATTTCGACAAAAAACTAGGGTTCAAATATAAAGCATTCAATATTTTGGAAAGAAAAGCTCCGATTTACGATTTTCAGCTTGTTCTTGTTTTAAAAACGTCAAGCATATCGAGTTCTTAAGAAAAGCAGTACCTACCTAATAATGAAAACTATTTTTCATGAAAAGGTATAGACGTATGTTTTATTATATTACAACTTCATGAAACTGGCACAACATTCAGACCAAGGGTATTTGTATTTTTATTTATGAGTTAATGGAAATCCCTGGCACAAAAAAAGCTAATCGCATAACTTTTTGCCACTGTTTACTGGCCATTCACAACTTTTTATCGAGAAATAAACCCTAACTGATAAGGTTAAGTGTGGTGTAATACCGTAACTTGATACGATTTTAAACATTGACTAATTTTGGGGTTCTCCCCACTCTTGATCTCAAGTTCATATAAATCACTTCACGCAATTCTACGAGAAGTTTGATGATACCAATCAATAAAATAATAATTTCCTTTTTATGTTTTGTGTTTTATTATCAGAATAGCCGTCTGGAATGTTGTTATCATTCATTGAAAAGAAAGAATGCAGCATACTTATGTCCACTGTAATATTTTAGATCAGAGACCTGTAACACAAAACTGCAAGTCTATAAGTCAAGAGCCACTTGCAGGACTATGTCTATATAGACGAACAAGCAAACTTGTATCTTTGTGAAATTTCTTACACTTGTCATGATCCACATTTATTACATGAACTTGTAGCTTTGTGTTAGAAGCCCAAGATGTCATATAAGTCTATAGCCGTAACGATTACAGTCAGTAATACTTCTAAAGGTTTAATGCAACGCTAGTGCATGCTTTGTCTACTTTGCGATCATTATGTCTGCAGTATTAAAGATATACTATAGCTTTGTGTACAAAAAGCTACATATCAAACAAATACCAGAGCCATAAATTCTGATAGACTATTTGTCTAAGAGGGTGTGCAGATTTTCTTTAAATCGAGTCTGTTGTTCAGCTAGCAAAAATGCTCGGTCTTAGTAGAAAGGCTAATAAAATCGATGTTCTCTCCAAATCACCTAAAGTACTTACAAAATGTCAGAAAAACCCCAAACGGCTTCTCTTGGCCGTAACACGTGACAAAGGGTTTTCCGATGTTAATTGAAACGGACAGCTGTTTTGAGGCTCATATGTCCCACTCTGCCTACCCGCACTTTGTCCCTTGTAATTTGACGTTCAGGTTGAAGTTCACTGAATTGTTGGTGAAGATATTCGGATAACTTTACTCTAATCGTCAATGATCAGACTTTTATTTCATTTTCACAAGGACTAGGCCGCAAACCTATGTATCAAGGTGGGTGGATTAATTTCGTATGAATAAGTCCTTGAGATGATCCGCTCATGATTATTTTTGTCTTCGAAGTCCAAAACTTCAGATTGGTGAATGCATAATACGATACGATGAAATCCCTTCACTGCCGCCATTTTGCGAACGAACACTTTAGCCCAGAAACACAAAATTCTAAACAATTTGAAAGCTTGTCGTTTGCTTACGTCATCGGTATAAGCATTCAGTTGAAAGGACGAATTTTAACTTATTTTATATAATCATTTTGTGTGACGAAATTTTTGGTCTTAAATTGGCTCTGACATGTCTTATACATCCTGTTTATGACTGCTTTAGTGGTTCACTTTATCTAAGCTAACCATTATTATGAGGAGCGTAGATAAGTTTGTAGGTTAAACCTGAGAGCTCGTTCCAGGCTCAGAGCTCGTGTTAGCTAATCGTGAATGAAAGTCAATCATAAACTTGACAAGTTTAATCGTCTGGATCGAAATAACATAGAAAACGTATAATCAATATAAATAACTTCGGACCATTGACCACTCTCGAATTTTTTCATAGATTTGATAGCTCTATCTGACAACATATTAAACTGAAGAGAAATACTTTGAATCTTATGATAATGGCAATCGTCAATCAGATTATAGATTGACTAATTCAAGAGTTATACTATTCGCAAATCAATCCACGCACCTCTACTCTACCTTTACTCATAATGTGTGAGATAAACTATCTTATCAATCACTGGTGTTCGCGCTCTGGTATTCCACAGTTTGCTAAATTGTTAGAGAGGTCGGATTGACCTCCAGCAATCATATTTTTATAATTCATTTTTGACTGATAATACAAGTTCTTGGTATCCTGTTGAACGAGAACACCGTTCAACTGGAGCCCTAAGGAATTAAGAGGATCTAATTGAACTAACTATAATCAAACAAACGGAAGTTCGTGTACTTATAAGTACATCGATTAAGTATGCTTGTGCTCAAAGGGTGAACAAAGATATAAGATCTAGGGGAAATATCTTGGAAAATCATGCTGCCGCTGACCTTCACTTTGCTAGATTACTTCAAAAACTAGTTCTCAAGTGCTTTAGATCGATAAGATTGGGATAAACCTGCGATAGCAAAATCAAAACATTGGACTGTACACAGTTTTGGTATAAAAGACCGACACTTTCCACAGTTTACCATACAAACTCAAAATGTTCAAGTTAGTAGTCGCACTGTCTTTCGCCGCTTGTGTTCTTGGAGCTGCCATTCCTGATGGCTTGTTACCACAATTGGATGGACGCATTGTTGGTGGTGTTCAAACAACCATCGAAAGCTTTCCATACCAAATCTCACTCCAAAAGAGCGGTTCTCACTCCTGTGGGGGCAGTGTGTACAGCAGTTCAGTCATCGTAACAGCAGCTCATTGTGTCAAAAATGTGAGTCCATCTGTGTTGAAGGTTCGTGCTGGATCCACATCGAGGAGCAGTGGTGGAACTTTGGTGCAGGTAGCCTCAGTCACAATACATCCCAGTTACAACTCCGCAACCATGGTCTACGATATTGCTCTACTCCATTTGGCATCTCCACTTCCTCTTGGCGGAAACATCCGAGCAATCAAAATGGTCGACTCAACACCGGTTGATGGAACTAAAGCCAAAGTCAGTGGTTGGGGAACAGAGAGATCCGGAGCATTTTCGAGTCCTGACAAACTTCGTTATGTGGAAGTTAAGATCGTGAGCAGAAGTAAATGCTCATCCGGTGCATATTCCTATGGCCAAGAAGTCAAGTCGACAATGTTGTGCGCTGCTGCTGCCGGTAAGGATAGTTGTCAAGGTGATTCCGGTGGTCCACTGGTTGTGTCCGCTGGACAGGCAGGAGTCGTGTCTTGGGGCTATGGATGTGCTGCATCGAATTATCCTGGTATCTACACTGATGTCGCCGCACTTAGGTCATGGATTGTCCAAAACGCATAGAGCTAACGGTTATGGTTAATTTCTCGAATAAAATTACTTCAAATGTCGCTGAATTTCAAAAAGTAAATTTTTTGTTTATTTCTTTATTAATCATGGAGCAGGAGTGCGGTAGTAGTACAATTCTCAATTGTCAATAGAACACAAATGAGATGATTTTCGACCCTCTTCTAGCCTCCTCCTTTAACAAAAGAGACAAAATTTTCAAGCGTATAATAGTATTCCTTTCTTTTGTTAGTTCAAAAAAACGAACGGGTGGAAAAACGTTTTAATTTTTTATAGCACAAATCCTGTTGAAAGGTAACGCATTTTTTTTTATTTTTTATAAAGTTTAGGAACTATACAGTATTTCTTTAGTCAATCTTTTTCACGTGTTCGGCGTGTGCAGGAATAGAATGAACATTTTTAAAGTTTTTCGGAATCTAACTTATGGAAATTTGATATTGAAGCTTTTTACTTTCTCCCTTCTTTAGTTATGGTGGTCTCGACTTACAGCAAGTGGAAAAAAGAGCTAAGCTCTATTCAGTATAGTAATAAAATAAAATAAAAATTCGACAAAAGTTGGCCATGGAAGCAAGCCTTCTTCAGATGCTTGTATTTAGATTCACTTGCCCTCCGGAAATTAAATTTGCTTACTCGCCGCACTAGCTATGTGGTTTATTTATACAGATGCATTTCTGTTTGAGGATTAATTTGATTTGATATTATTAAACAATGTTGTAGTTTCATATAAAATTATACAGACATGAAAAACACTATTGGAAATTGACGCAGAAATGCAATAAGGGTGTTCAATGTTCATTCTCTTGGTTTAAAAATTTGCGAAGAGTCAAGAAGTCATAAATCTCGAATTTGATTTGGTGAGTTATAAGCCCCTTACCTAAAATTGAGAGATTATAACCCACTATGATGAGCCCCGGTCAAATTCCTAATTCTAAGGTTTTTTGATTTGAAATACTTTGACATTGAAATTTAAAAGTAGGCACGACTGGGTCGCACTTGCGATAGTGTGCCAAGTACAATTTGAAAACCTTAAGGCTATGGATGACATCTTGAGTACAAGATTTAAGTATATTCAACATTCAAACTACAAACAATTTATGAAATTTGCATATATAGTTTTTGGCAAATATATTAAAACTCCATTTTTTGCAGTTTCTAATGCAAAGAAACGCTAAAAACAATCAAAATCTGTAAAGCAGTTTTTTAAAATTTAATTTCTATTTCACTTTTTTTGAAAAACGATTTTTTTCAAAATCAAATATGCAAGTTTTAAGATCTTGGTCGATCAGTTTTCGTCAAGCATTTGAAAAAAATCAAAGACACCAGTCTGAAAATATTGCGAAAAATCAAAATTTTTTTAAAAAGTAATAGACATTTCAAAAAATTAAATAATTTTAAATGTTGCAATCATTTTAAACAACTTAGAACTTCCAAAATATTAAATTTCCTCAAAATCGTGTGATTAAGGAGAAAGTACGTGTTCAAAACAACGGTACAATGGGATATACTGTCTTTAAACCTTTTTCACAATTTTCTTCTTTCACTGCATAAGAAAAACTACTAAAAACCAATTCCACACACAAAATTTAATCAAAATTTTCAGAGCTGTTTTTGAGAAAAACGTGAATTATCATGTAGGTCGTATGACAGGTAACGTTATTTCGAAACGTTGAGAAACCTTTAAAAAACTCCTCTGTAGGCTGCCACACAGACCCTAACTGTAAATTTTGAAAAGAATCGGTCAAGCAATTCAGGCTGGAGATCCATACAGACACAATACAGGACCCAATTTTTTCATATTTTCTATGACAGTAATGTCGCGTCATATTGTATGTCAAAGTTTTTTTACAACTCGATTGCAAAACTTTCGTTTTAGTGACTATAATCGTAAGTAAAAATGGCACTGAGATTTTTGCTGCATTCCTAAGATTGTTAGTCATTCGCAAATATTTTTAAGCGATGCTTTTTTAATTTTTTAGTATTAATTGTTTTTATTATGAACAATATTTGTTTTTTAATGATAGATTCAAAAAAGTGAGGGAAAATAATTTTCTACATTGTTCCATTCCGAACTTTAGTCCCATAAGAAATGAAATAAAGTTGGGATTCACAAGTCCCTAACATGAACTTGGGATCATATCCCCGTTAACACGATTCGGTGCCATTGACTCCGCAACCACTTTCTCAGCGACTTAAAAGTGATAAACGTTGGAATACTTTGGTTATTTTGGCGATGAGGAAAAAAACGGGTTGTGCGGCTATTGGATAAAAGTGGTCAAATCACAGCTCTTAAGCAATTTCAAAACAAACGCTTTTAATATTTGTTAAAGAAGTAATTTTATTCGAGAAAAAACCATAACCGTAAGCTCTATGCGTTTTGAACAATCCATGACTTGAGTGCGGCGACATCAGTGTAGATACCAGGATAGTTCGATGCAGCACATCCATAGCCCCAAGACACAACTCCTGCTTGACCAGCGGACACAACCAGTGGACCACCGGAATCACCTTGGCAACTATCCTTACCGGCAGCAGCAGCGCACAACATTGTCGACTTGACTTCTTGGCCATAGGAATATGCACCGGAGGAGCATTTACTTCTGCTCACGATCTTCACTTCCACATAACGAAGTTTTTCAGGACTCGAAAATGCTCCGGATTTCTCTGTTCCCCAACCACTGACTTTGGCTTTAGTTCCATCAACCGGTGTTGAGTCGACCATTTTGATTGCTCGGATGTTTCCACCTAGAGGAAGTGGAGATGCCAAATGGAGTAGAGCAATATCGTAGACCATGGTTGCGGAGTTGTAACTGGGATGTATTGTGACTGAGGCTACCTGCACCAAAGTTCCACCACTGCTCCTCGATGTGGATCCAGCACGAACCTTCAACACAGATGGACTCACATTTTTGACACAATGAGCTGCTGTAACGATGACTGAACTGCTGTACACACTGCCCCCACAGGAGTGAGAACCGCTCTTCTGGAGTGAGATTTGGTATGGGAAGTTTTCGATGGTTGTTTGAACACCACCAACAATGCGTCCATCCAATTGCGGTAGCAAACCATCAGGAATGGCAGCTCCAAGAACACAAGCGGCAAAAGACAGTGCGACTACTAACTTGAACATTTTGGGTTTATATGGTAAACTGTGAAAAGTGTCGGTCTTTTATATCAAAACTGTATACACTGTACAGTGTACAGTCCAATGTTTTGATTTTGCTATCACAGGTTTATCCCAATCTTATCGATCTGAAGCACTTGAGAACTAGTTTTTGAAGTAATCTAGCAAAGTGAAGGTCAGCGGCAGCTTGATTTTCCAAGACATTTCCCCTAGATCTTAAATCAATGTGTACTATTTGAGTACAAGCATATACCTAATCGATGTAGGTACTTATAAGTACACGAACTTCCGTTTGTTTGATTATAGTTAGTTCAATTAGATCCTCTTAATTCCTTGGGGCTCCAGTTGAACGGTGTTTTCGTTGAGCAGGATACAAAGAACTTGTATTATCAGTCAAAAATGAGCTTTAATTACAAATATGATTGCTGGAGGTCAATCCGAACGCTCTAACAATTTAGTAAACTGTAGAACAGCAAAGTGCGACTACCAGTGAGTGATAAGATAGTTTATCTCACACATTATGTGTAAAGGTAGAATAGAAGTGTGTATATTGATTTGCGAATAGTATAACTCTTGAATTAGTCAATTTGTAATCTGATTGTCGATTACTATTATCATAAGATTCAAAGTATTTCTCTTCAGTTTAATATGTTGTCAAAAAGCTATCAAATGAATAATGGAATTCGAGAGTGGTCAATGGTTCGAAGTTATTTGTATTGATTATACCTTTTTTATGCTTTCGATTTCGATCCAGACGATTAAACTTGTCAAGTTTATGATTGACTTTCATTCACGATTAGCTAACACGAGCTCTGAGCCTGGAACGAGCTCTCAGGTTTAACCTACAAACTTATCTACGCTCCTCATAATATGTGCAATGGTTAGCTTAGATAAAGTGAACCACTAAAGCAGTCATAAACAGGATGTATAAGACATGTCAGAGCCAATTTAAGACCAAAAATTTCGTCACACAAAATGAGTACATAAAATAAGTTAAAATTCGTCCTTTCAACTGAATGCTTATACCGATGACGTAAGCAAACGACAAGCTTTCAAATTGTTTAGAATTTTGTGTTTCTGGGCTAAAGTGTTCGTTCGCAAAATGGCGGCAGTGTAGGGATTTCATCGTATCGTATTAGTAGTAGTAGTAGTAGAATGTGATTTTATTTGATATTTACAATAGGTTACATACATTTACAAATTCACAAGTGTAGCATTGGCTTTTGCCGTCAGCCAGAAAAAAAGAGTTTTATTCAAACATTATGTATAATCAAGATTAAAGTAAAGTTGAAAAGACTAGACTCCTTTAAGATTATCACAACAAATAATAATATAAATATTTTGTTTTTCTTATTAAAAAGCTTCATTTAAAATTTGATTTCTGTAGTTAAGGGCTGTTTTAACGTAGCTTGATAACATTATCCAATCTTGACCATTCAAGACATTTGCAGCTTCATCAACAGTTAAATAGTTTTTCCCCAAGTGCTGTCTCCGTATTGCTTGCAGGATTGGACATGTTCCTATAAAATGGAGAACATTTTCCGTCGCACGAAGATTGCATAAACTGCATTCCGTACTTTCATCCGGTCCGTATGGTATGTAGTTCAGTCGTAGTAATTCTCCTCTGGTTTTGAAAATCAAAGAGATAGTTTCTATCGCATATCGGTCGTTGAAGTAATTGTTAGGTCCAAGGTCGTATCTCAGGAGCTTATACATGTTTCGGGTACAACTCTGTTGGGCTGACTCCGTAAATTTAACAAAGAAAGAATCTTCAATCCTTCCCAATAATTCTGGAAAGATGTCTTTCCATGTACTAGTATTTCTTTCCACCAACTGGATGTCGTGCTGAACTCCAAGTCGTGACCATTCTTCGAAGAACTGTGATTTTCGTGATAGCAGATTTTTTGCGATAATATTAGGCAGACGATGATTTGGAAGAGCCATAACCTTTGCAATGTAGAACAAGTGCAATTTGAGCGAAAAGACGTAGAGCGGAGACACCCCGGTCTCCAAATGCAGCATATCGTATCGTATTATGCATTCACCAATCTGAAGTTTTGGACTTCGAAGACAAAAATAATCATGAGCGGATCATCTCAAGGACTTGTTCATACGAAATTAATCCACCCACCTTGATACATAGGTTTGCGGCCTAGTCCTTGTGAAAATGAAATAAAAGTCTGATCATTGACGATTAGAGTAAAGTTATCCGAATATCTTCACCAACAATTCAGTGAACTTCAACCTGAACGTCAAATTACAAGGGACAAAGTGCGGGTAGGCAGAGTGGGACATATGAGCCTCAAAACAGCTGTCCGTTTCAATTAACATCGGAAAACCCTTTGTCACGTGTTACGGCCAAGAGAAGCCGTTTGGGGTTTTTCTGACATTTTGTAAGTACTTTAGGTGATTTGGAGAGAACATCGATTTTATTAGCCTTTCTACTAAGACCGAGCATTTTTGCTAGCTGAACAACAGACTCGATTTAAAGAAAATCTGCACACCCTCTTAGACAAATAGTCTATCAGAATTTATGGCTCTGGTATTTGTTTGATATGTAGCTTTTTGTACACAAAGCTATAGTATATCTTTAATACTGCAGACATAATGATCGCAAAGTAGACAAAGCATGCACTAGCGTTGCATTAAACCTTTAGAAGTATAAAAAATAAATAAATAGGGTGGCGCAACAGAGCGAGGAGCCCCTGGGCCTAGCGCATTTCTCACAACCATACCTTGTGAGGGAATGGAGGGGACCTACAATTTTTCGCCGGTTCCGAACGGCTAATTGAGAATGCGCTTCTCATGGCAATGAATTTACTAACGGAGGATTTGCCAATTCCTCGCGAAAGGCGATACTCGTGGAAAAACATTTTTGCATTTTGCCTCTGCTGGGATTCGAACCTCGAACCTCTGGGTTAGCAGGTGGACATGCTAACCATTGCACCACGGGTACCACCCTTTAGAAGTATTACTGACTGTAATCGTTACGGCTATAGACTTATATGACATCTTGGGCTTCTAACACAAAGCTACAAGTTCATGTAATAAATGTGGATCATGACAAGTGTAAGAAATTTCACAAAGATACAAGTTTGCTTGTTCGTCTATATAGACATAGTCCTGCAAGTGGCTCTTGACTTATAGACTTGCAGTTTTGTGTTACAGGTCTCTGATCTAAAATATTACAGTGGACATAAGTATGCTGCATTCTTTCTTTTCAATGAATGATAACAACATTCCAGACGGCTATTCTGATAATAAAACACAAAACATAAAAAGGAAATTATTATTTTATTGATTGGTATCATCAAACTTCTCGTAGAATTGCGTGAAGTGATTTATATGAACTTGAGATCAAGAGTGGGGAGAACCCCAAAATTAGTCAATGTTTAAAATCGTATCAAGTTACGGTATTACACCACACTTAACCTTATCAGTTAGGGTTTATTTCTCGATAAAAAGTTGTGAATGGCCAGTAAACAGTGGCAAAAAGTTATGCGATTAGCTTTTTTTGTGCCAGGGATTTCCATTAACTCATAAATAAAAATACAAATACCCTTGGTCTGAATGTTGTGCCAGTTTCATGAAGTTGTAATATAATAAAACATACGTCTACCTTTTCATGAAAAATAGTTTTCATTATTAGGTAGGTACTGCTTTTCTTAAGAACTCGATATGCTTGACGTTTTTAAAACAAGAACAAGCTGAAAATCGTAAATCGGAGCTTTTCTTTCCAAAATATTGAATGCTTTATATTTGAACCCTAGTTTTTTGTCGAAATTCCTTCGAAGTCTTTCAGTAAACAAAATTCATCCTTCTATGCAATCGTTACCATTTTTCGACCGCAAGGACCTATTTCTCCGTTCCGTTTCTTTTGACACAGTTTTTATGAGATTCCGGCTTTACGGTCAAAATTTGCACTTTGCGGCTGTTTAGTGCTGTAACTTTATTTCAAATCGTATGATGTGCATTCGTCCTGCCTCAATATCGTTATAACTTGGAAAAACTGAGTTCGGTGTGGTATTTCACATTCGTGGTGTTCTAACAATAAAATAATCTCTATTCTTGAAAGTGCGTCCGAAAATATACTCATGGGTAAACTTTTGGGTATTACAGGACCGAGAACATTTTCACTTGCTAATGCAACAAAGGCAAATCCCAACAGAGGCAAAAATTTTTTTTCTATGGATATCGCCTTTCGAGAGGATTTGGCAAGGCCTCCGTTAGTATTCATTGCCATGAAAAGCGCTTTCTCGATTAGCCGTTCGGAACCGGCAGAAATTGTAGGTCCCCTCCATTCCCTTACAAGGCATGGATGTGAGAAATGCGCTAGGCCCAGGAGCTCCTCACTCTGTTGCGCCACCCTATTTATTTTTTTTATATTATTTAATGCCACACACATTTGAAGAGGCAAGGGAGAGAGTGAGATTTTCCTTTAGCGACATAAATGTGCAGCGCCACTCCGTGATTGCCCGGTTTTGAAAATCAGAATCGCCAAAAGTGAATTGAAAATCGCCAATTTAAAAAACTTTCATCAGCAAAAATATTTTAAAATCACAAAAGCCAAATGAAATCATGTCAATTGGTTCGTCTATTGAGGTTTTTTCGAAAATTGTTGAATTAAATCCTGAAAGCATTTCATTGATAGGCTTAAGACTGCTGGAGCATATATCTTAACATTGGATTGAGTCCTTACCTTCATAATTGCATCTAATGTTTCAAATTGCATTTTGACCAAGCTTTTGTTACAACAGCATTTAGGTATGAGACAACTCTAAATCTGGACGTGTTCAATTATTTCAATGGCTTCGCTTTTCTGAACAAATTCTACGATCCAGTAAAATTAAGGCAAATGCTAGAAAAAATCGAGAATTTTGATAAGAATAATAAAAACGACCAAACCGATATTCGTGTCGCCAAAAGAAACTAAAAATCGCCAGTTTGACCACAAATCGCCACTTCTAACAAGCCATCTCGTAAGCAACGTTTCAAGTAAAAATAACATCTAGAAAATAAACACCAGATAAACATCAACTATCTTCTGTTGCCTAAAAATCTGCCGTACGTTGTGCGTCTATAGCATTAGGTTCATGTCAAAAACACGACATTGCAAGAAATGGAGCAATACAGGCTCAGATGGTATATTCAAAAGAGAGATTTGGGGATTTCGAAAGCAACCACGAAAGAAGAAAAGCAGATCAAAAAATTGATTTAAACAAATGTGTAAGGACATTAGCATTTGATTGGCCTCACACACGGATCAACCAGAATCGGGAGACTTGCCGAAGCTTGGTGTACTGCCCGGGAGTATCACAAGTGTGAAGTAATCAGATAACATGTGGGAGAGAGATTGACCCCTTCAAGATCACGATTCATCTGATTCTGTTAGAAATGATGGAGAAGAAGAAGAAGAAAGAGAAGGAGAAGTCTCATCTGTAAAACACTGTTTTCAACCCTGGTTCATCCGCACAACAAAGATTCTACATCTAAAATTACTACTATTTAACAACTGTTTGCAACGATTTTTGAGAGATATAAGAAACACATTTTTTAAAGCTTTAAGTAATTGTATTCGAGAAATAACCACATCCGTTGGAAGCTTTACGCATTTTGGACAATCCATGATTTGAGTGCGGCGACATCAGTGTAGATACCAGGATAGTTCGATGCAGCACATCCATAGCCCCAAGACACGACACCTGCTTGACCAGCGGACACAGCCAGTGGACCACCAGAATCACCTTGACAACTATCCTTACCGGCAGCAGCAGCACACAACATTGTCGACTTGACTTCTTGGCCATATGAATATGCACCGGATGAACATTTACTTCTGCTCACGATCTTCACTTCCACATAACGAAGTTTGTCTGGACTCGAAAACGCTCCGGTTCTCTCTTTTCCCCACCCACTGACTTTGGCCATCGTTCCATCAACCGGTGTTGAATCGACCATTTTGATTGCTCGAATGTTTCCGCCAAGAGGAAGTGGAGATGCCAAATGGAGTAGAGCAATATCGTAGACCATGGTTGCGGAGTTATAACTGGGATGTATTGTGACTGAGGCTACCTGCACCAAAGTTCCACCACTGCTCCTCGATGTGGATCCAGCACGAACCTTCAACACAGATGGACTCACATTTTTGACACAATGAGCTGCTGTAACGATGACTGAACTGCTGTACACACTGCCCCCACAGGAGTGAGAACCGCTCTTCTGGAGTGAGATTTGGTATGGGAAGTTTTCGATGGTTGTTTGAACACCACCAACAATGCGTCCATCCAATTGCGGTAGCAAACCATCAGGAATGGCAGCTCCAAGAACACAAGCGGCGAAAGACAGTGCGACTACTAACTTGAACATTTTGATTTTGTGATGAATGGTGAAAATTGTCGGTCTTTTATACCAAAACTGTGTACACTGTACAGTCCAATGTTTTGATTTTGCTATCGCAGGTTTATCCCAATCTTATCGATCTGAAGCACTTGAGAACTAGTTTTCGAAGTAATCTAGCAAAGTGAAGGTCAATGGCAGTGTGATTTTCTTCAAAAATACTCTTAGATTTCATATCTATGTGAACCTCGGAACACTAGCGTGTAAACGGAGGCATAAAGTATAACCTACTTACAAGTATGAAAGACAGACATTACAAGTATGATTGCTAGAATCACTTCGACCCCTCTTCAGAGTTCTCCAAATCTCAGATTCTGAATCAGGAATACCGAAACTTTAAGTGATTTCATGGATACCAGCGCTTGAAAAAATATTTTATCTCGTCCTTTATGAGTAAAAGTAATGAAGTATGTGAAGTGATTTGCGAATATGTGATTAAAAGTACGCATAAGTAGTTCTTCAGTTAGTCAATCTTTAATCAGAAAATGTTTATGTTGAAACGGTTGACATTATCATTGGACTCAAATCATTGCTTTTGGATTTGATGTGGAAGCTATTAAATTTATCAAGGAACTTGAGAGTGGTCAATGTTACAAAGTTATTTATATTGATTATACATTTTCTTTGTTATTTAGATCCAGACGATTCATTTTGTCAAGTTTGATTGACTCACACTTCAGAGATTGTGGCACACGAGCCTAAAACAAGCTCTTATACAAATTTACCTTCAAGCTTTTCATCATAAGTATACAATGGTGAGTGTTATGCTAAAATGGACGATCAATTCAAACACAAACCGGATGATACATTTCAAAGTCGAACATAGACGGCATGGTACAAGACATAAAATAAAGTTTGCTTTTGATTTGAACTCTTTGTATCGTTTTTACATATGTAAGTTTCAGTTTTTATAGCTTGAAACTTATATGGTTTTAATCAGTCCAATAGGTTAATAACGACACAAGTTGATGTGGAACAGAACTATTAAAATTTAACTATAGATTAATAAAACAATTTAACAATAATTTTTGAATTACCTAAATCAACAATTATGTTGGCTTAGGGTTCTGTAACCCAACTTCTTGAACAATTGAAAACGAATGAAAAATTATATATCAAAAAAAAAAATTATTTATTGAAAAGTAAGATCATTTACACTAGTAATTAATAAAGCAACTAGTTTTTAACAAAGTACGAGATGTGGCAAATGTAGTCATAATGGTGGCTAAGTTTGTATGTTAGATGGCAACAAACTTACACATATATGTTTTTGAACTCCTCGGAAATTATGAAAATTGTAACTATGAAGCCGTTGTTTGAAGAACTTATCAAAAGTAATTCTTGGGCGAATGAAGAATCTTTGTGTGTAAGATTTTTATATTCTATTTAATGGAATATAATGGCGTTATAGCTTTCCACATGAAAGCCAGAAGACGATGACAATATGGAGCTTAATTCCGCGAGTATCCGGAACCAGATTCGAGATGATACGGGCCCTGGATAGTCACAGAGGTGTCCGCGGTGTCATCATTCTCTCTGTATGCTAACAAAGAAAGTAGAATCGTCGCTTGGTAACGCCACTGTTTTTTCCGCAACGGGTAGCAAAAATATTATATCTTTCAAAATAACGTTGGAAGTAGGTCCATTTGCTTCCGTCGGAGGTTAGATACCTCCTTCAATTGTCCTCCAATCGTTGAAGGAAGCCTTCACTCAAATGGTGGTTCTGATAAAGCAGACTAAGATAATTGGCAAGTACCTCGACGATCTCGTTTTTAGCTATATCGTGATAGCTTGGAACCGAAATAAAAATCGAAGAATTTAGTTTTTACGCTGCTTTTGAAGTAGTCAAAGGGCTAATTAGAGCATCAAGCGCAAGTGCAGATACAAACCCGTCTTCCCGTTCGACCACTCTTCTAAGTGTAGCTTAAATTCATTAAGATCATATACGTCTTTTTTTGTAAGATGGAATCGTACAACCCAAGATATGCGAGCAGTCTGTGCCACTCCTCACCAAAAAACCAGCACAAGATCCATCATCGCATCCTGAACCATAATTGAAGATAACAATCTTTTCCTGTTTTATATTCTGGCGTCAATTAGTCCTGACCTAAAGTTGACGTTGAGTCCATTTCTAGCACTTCAGCTTTCAATCATTTTCGAAGACGTCTGTTCTCTATAGTAAGCTGGATCCAACAGAAAACGCGCGCATACGTTAGATCCTTTGAGTACTTCGAACAGAAAGTCAACCGCCATATATTACAGAAGAGGTTAAGGAACCCACCCTGCAGAAACTCTCTTATTCACTCTTGTTGTAGCTTGAGGTGCACTTGTCGTAATGGTTAGCAAAATCACCTGTTAGAGTGTGAAGTTTGAAGCATGAATACCTGTAATATCAAAAAAAAATAAAATGACTTTCGTGAGGAATTGGCAAGACCTCAAACTGCCATGCACTGCCATGCAAAATGGTTTCTAACTTGGCCGATCAAACTCGGCATAAGACTGTAGGTCCTTGAAATACCTTTCGGCCCCAGGTGTTCATAGCTTGGTTGTGCCAATCTAATAATTTATTAGTTTATTTATTTTTTTATAGCTTGTAGATTACACCTCACAATGTCATATTCGGCTTCAAAGATTCAGAGAGGGTTCTCTGTATTGCGTTAGTCCACAGATCAAATTATTCGCCTGCATACAAACAAACCCTACATTTTCGAAAACACCCTCTTTGTCGATTGAAGGCCTTATGTTTTGAAAATTTTTATCCGCTTCATTTAAAAAATAAATAAAATAAAACCTAAGTGAATTGAAACAGCAAAGAATATTTTGCTGTTTGTCAGAATTTTTCTAAGAAATGTTGATGCTTATGAAGAGACTGACCTTTCGATTCATACTTCATTTGAGGACAGTGTAAATAAACAACAGCCGTTTTTGAAGGCCAAGGTAATGAACACAATCAGAAAAAAAAAGACCAATAAAAACAATTTTTCCAATTTTAGTGAAATTTGAGTTAATTTTATTCGAGAAATAACCATAACCGGGAGGTCTATGCGTTTTGGACAATCCATGACTTGAGTGCGGCGACATCAGTGTAGATACCAGGATAATTAGAAGCAGCGCATCCATAACCCCAAGACACAACTCCTGCTTGACCAGCGGACACAGCCAGAGGACCACCAGAATCACCTTGACAACTATCCTTACCGGCAGCAGCAGCGCACAACATTGTTGACTTGACTTTTTGGCCATAGGAATATGCACCGGATGAGCATTTACTTCTGCTCACGATCTTAACTTCCACATAACGAAGTTTGTCAGGACTCGAAAATGCTCCGGATTTCTCTGTTCCCCAACCACTGACTTTGGCTTTAGTTCCATCAACCGGTGTTGAGTCGACCATTTTGATCGCTCGGATGTTTCCGCCAAGAGGAAGTGGAGATGCCAAATGGAGTAGAGCAATATCGTAGACCATGGTTCCGGCGTTGTAACTGGGATGTATTGTGACTGAGGCTACCTGCACCAAAGTTCCACCACTGCTTCTCGATGTGGATCCAGCACGAACCTTCAACACAGATGGACTCACATTTTTGACACAATGAGCTGCTGTAACGATGACTGAACTGCTGTACACACTGCCCCCACAGGAGTGAGAACCGCTCTTTTGGAGTGAGATTTGGTATGGAAAGTTTGCGATGGTTGTTTGAACACCACCAACAATACGTCCATCCAATTGTGGTAGCAAACCATCGGGAATGGCAGCTCCAAGAACACAAGCGACGAAAGACAGTGCGACTACTAACTTGAACATTTTGATTTTGTGATGAATGCTGGAAAGTATCGGTCTTTTATACCAAAATTGTGTAGAGTCCAATGTATTGATTTTGCTATCGCAGGTTTATCCCAATCTTATCGATCTGAAGCACTTGAGAACCAGTTTTCCGAGAAATCTAGCAAAGTGAAGCTCAGTGGCCAAATACTTCCGCTTGTTTGATTGAATCATTAGATCCCTATAGACTCGTTAGAATTCAATGGGAACTTTGTTCTCATTGAACCGTGGAGCCCGAAGAATGTCTTTATCAGTCAATTGAATTTTAATTTTAAATATGATTGAACTGGTAAACCCGACTATACTCTAAAAAATTCACAAAAGAAGAGAATTCAAATTGATAAGATAGTTTATCTCACCCATTGTGAGTAAAGGTAAAGTAGAAGTGCGTAAAGTGATTTGGGAATACGTGATTAAAAAATAAACAAACAATCAACGTATTGTTTTTATGTTCGAAGCGTTTTTTGTGAATGGCCAAGTTATTTATATTGATTATAACTTTTCTAAGCTATTCCGATTCGGACGATTAAACTTGTCAAGCTCGATTGACTTTTATTTGAAATAAACTTACACGAGCGACAAGCTCTTTGGTCTCACGTACAAACTTATCTACCGCTCTTCATCATACTAAAGCAGGCATTGACAGGATGTGTGATACAAAGTTTTGATAGACTCAAGACAAAATATCAATGAACAACAATGTTTTTCCACAAAGTTTCAAAATTAGTACGAGAAAATCATCAAATGAAAACATACCAAACTGTTTCTATCTAAATTTAAATCAATAAGCTTAAATTTGAATCGATTTACATATTGGGTGTTTTTCTTAAAATGCGATGAAAGACAATGACGGATAGGTTTGGTCCAGACAGAAAAAATGGTATGTGAGGGGAACGTCTATTTGCCAGCGTTTGGGCGTTAGTGCCAATTTCTTAAAAAATTACTTGAAAAGAAAAACAAAAGAGTTGACCTCAAAAAAGTTCGTATCGTATGGGAGGGGGGTCCATTTTCCCCCGTTTAGGAGGGAGGGGTAATTTAAGAAAAAAATCACTAAAAATGGCAAAAAAATTATTCAAAAATAACGGTAATACCTACACAGTCGTGCTATAGCATTTTGAAAAGCCAAAGACTTATTCTCAATTCTCAATAAAAAAAGTAAAGAGAAAATTTATCCTTTATTTCGTAAGTTCACTTAAGAATCCAATAACGAAAAAAACTTAAAAAAAAAATTTGAAAAAGTCGTTTTTGTAATTTTTGGTTTTCTCAAAAACTTATTTGGACATCCGGTTTTAGTGTTTGATCAAAAATAAATAAGAGCATTGAAAATAAGCCAGAAAAATACTACTTATTCCTAGCGTTTTCATTGGGCAAATGCACGTTGTTTGAACAATGCATTCATTCAAATCTATTGACTGCGCCACAAATGAAGATGAAGTCACCAATTGAATTTTTATACTCCTTGGATGTGCCTGGCCTACAATTTGCGCCTAAGGGTTGGCTCCGTAGTAATTATGCTTCGAAACTCATACCAACCAAAACTGTGCAACGGTAGGTACGCGTTTGGTGGTTAGAAAATTGATAAACAATGTTATCTACGCGACGATACTGAAAGAAAAATTCAAAGGTGAGGAAGTTCTCATTCCAAGGATCCCGATGATCCCAACCGATATGCCGTTTGAATTTAAAAGACTTCAATTTCCGATCCGATCAAAAAATGTTGTGTATCACAAGGTACTTAAGAGAGGGGAAACCTATGTACAAAAATACAGAAAAAAATAATAAATGATTGATATAGGTATACTTAATTTTTTTTTTTGATTTTTCTAATAAAAAAAAAACTAAATAAATTCAAAAATCTGCTTATCTATTGCCTTTAAGGCGGAACGGAGACTTCAAAAATTCTTTCAGCATTTGGGGTGCTACATTATCCTCCTCCATCAGTGACTTTATTTAACTATATTTCATTTCTATAATCTCATGGGAACAGAAACAGGAACGAGAACGGGAATATTAAAGTTACTTGACCGTTTTGAAAAAATTTTTCAACTCAAGGATGTTACATTATCTCTCAGTGACAGACTAATATGTTTTAATTAACATATTTCCACGAGAACGGAAGATTCAACAGGAACGGTGTCGTAAGAAACTACTGAACAGATTTCAAAAATTCTTTCGGCGTTGAGATGCCTCACAATCCCACAGTAAAACAGATTATATTTCATCCCCATATTCCCACGGAAGCAAAGAACAAGAACAGGAAACTTAAAAATTACAGACCCGAGCAACGCAACTTGGCTAAAAAAAAGCTTTAGGCTTCCTCCTAGCGTTTCTAGCTTTTTGATAAATGCATCGCTTCTTAATGAACAGGCTCCTAGCCAAACACCACTTTCGGAAGCTTCAAAAAAAAAAAAAATCAAAAAAACGAAGAGTTGCAGATCTTTTATCCTCAAATTCGAATGAAGAGTTGAGGTTCGCTGCAGAAGTTTCCGAACCTTCCTCTGCTGTAGAAGCCGATTCTGTTGAAATGAAAAAAGTTCTTTCACCACAAGATGCGTTGGCATTGTATTTAGATCTTGATCTTTCCGAAAAAAAATATAATGCATTGAGATCTGTGGTGAATTCAATACACAAGGATTTGTTTCCCAGTTTATATAAACTAAGATGCCTTAAAAAGCAGATGCTACCTAAGAAAAGGGAAGCTTCAGAAACCACTGCGTCTGTTGATCTTCAAGAGCTTCTTAACAAAACAGCAGAGAGTATTGCTGAAATTTCTAAAATAAGCGATGACACAAACGCAGTTCTCATTTGCAAATGGGGCTTTGACGGAAGTTCAGGACATAGCCAATACAAACAGGTTTTTTCTGATTCGAAAGGCACGGATGAGTATCTTTTTTTAATTGCGTTATCACCTTTAAAACTGGTTGAAGAAAGTACCGGTGTCGAGCTGTGGGAAAATCTCCGATGTTTTTCCACCATGCTCTGCCGCCCGATCAAGTTTATGTTTATAAAAGAATGTCCAGCACTTGTTAGAAGTGAAGAAGCCAAAATGAAATCTCAAATCGGTAAATTTGTTATATTTTCAAATATGTTTAAATCATTTTCGATGTTAAATTATTCTCCTTTTTATAGAACAACTCACTCCTGCCACCATCTACAAACACGGTTCTAATTTAAATATTGCGCTTAAGTTAATATTTACAATGGCAGCATATGCAACATTTTATCCAATACCAATTCAGCTGCTAAATGTTTTATTTGTGGAGCAACTCCTAAAGAAATGAATACGTTGAAAATCAGTGAGAAATCAGTTATTCAAGAGAACTATCGATTTGGATTATCAACCCTCCATTCCTGGATAAAATGTTTCGAGTGTTTGTTACATATATCTTACAGACTTCCTTTTAAATCATGGCAGGTAGCAAAAGACTCTGAAAATAAGAAAGTGTTAGATGAAAGAAAAAAAGAAATTCAAACGATGTTTAAAAATCGATTGGGTCTTAATATTGACAAGCCTAAGCCTGGGTTCGGCTCATCAAACGCTGGCAATACAGGGAGACGATTTTTCAAAAATGCCAAAGTAACAGCGGAGATAACGGGTCTTGATGAACGCCTTATTTACAAGTTTTCAATTGTTTTGAGGGTGGTAGCTTCAGGACTTGATATAGACATAAGTCAATTCTCTATTTTACTTGCCGAAGTAAAACAACTATATTTAGAGCTCTATAGTTGGTATTACATGCCAATAAGCGTGCATAAGCTTTTAATCCATGACCCGGACATAATATCGTCTTTCGAAATTCCTATTGGCTCAGCTAGTTGTTAAATAAAACACATATATGAACATGTCAATCGAACATATTAACTAACCTTTCATGTGAAAATGCAATTGATTACATACATACATACGTCAAAAAATTACAGCTATTAAGATGTGCATTTGTGAAGGTTAGGAGATAAGAAGAGAAGAAGCAAATGTTTCGCAATATGAACAATCGACAATTGTGACAGTCAAAAACTATGCAATCTAGACGTGAAATTTTTAAACAACCATTTTTGCTTCAACTGTCATCAACATAATTCGACATGTTATACATGTTTTTAAAGTCATGATCAATATACTCAAAAGAAAGCCCACATTTGTCTAAAAGCAATACCGCTCTTTCTTGGTTCAGTCTTTTTCTGTCTGGCGTTTGTTCTCAGTCGTCTGTCGTCTGTCATCTGTCATCTGTTGTAGCTTTAGGCCAAGCATGTGCTCTTGCCTTTAAGAATCCCCATTTGGTGCAATTTTTACGGTTTGCTGAAAAAATTATTTCGAAAAATTTTGGAATGGAAAAAATTTGACACTTTTCTCTCTTGTAGGATTTTTTTTGAATTAAGCTTAACCGTTAGTGGTGAACGAGGTATGTTATCCGTAACATAGTAGGTTAAAAGTCCAAATCGATTAGCCGTTAGGAATCGGAAGGTCCCCCAATTTCTCAGAAGGTTCTAGGCCTTGGAGCTCCCCAACTATGTATTTGCGTTTCCAAATTTAAAACGAGTAACTATATACATATCTCGAAATCGATAAGAAGCGTTCATGGCAACTTATGTTCTCTCAGATTTTCTTTGTAAAAGAACTGTCAAATTTTGTATGGAAAATGTTTTACACAAATTTTGTATGACTACGCAACGAATTCAATGCGGAAACGAGATGGTAAAACGAGTAAAATTACACAAAAATCCTTTTTGACATTTCGAAAGAAACGTTTCAGTTAAGTTGAACATAGTAGTAAGTACTTTTTATCAAACAAAAAATGAAATATAAAAATATTACAAATAAATACGGAAATGAGCGGAGTAAGTAATTAAAAAGAAAGTTTTGAAGATTCTTACACCACTTACACAAAGTAGCTTAAAGGGGTACTCATGCAAAGTTTCGCGTAAAGTTACATATTTACACAAAACGTGATCTTACGCCGAAGCATGAATACCCTTATTGTGAAAAGTCTGTTTATGAACTTTCTTTCCTTAACTGCAATGTATCCCTTCTCTTGACGATCAATGCAAACGTAAACTTAAAGTCGAGTTCCATGAGTGTCTTCATTTCATACACAGCGTTCCTAGACATAAAAGTGTGTTCAACTTACACTCTGAACCTAACGTAATTTTTTGTAGCGTTATTTTGCACAACAATAAAATACGAAATAGAAGCCAGGGAAGATGATTCAATTTGCACAATTTCAAAGAGACTGAGATTAATTTTACCACGTGTTACACTTAAGAACGTTTACCGAAATATAGTTTTTAGTATTACTCGACTGGGGAATGGCATTCGACAGTGTTTTGAAATTATTTACTCATTAATTTTTTTTAATAATTTTTGTTGTAGTTCTTTCAACCATTTTTTTTCAAAATTCTCTTGTTTTTATTATTATAAGAATATTGTGATTTATAAATGTTTGGTTCCGAACTAAGAAGCTATAAAAGGTTGAAGCTTGCTGCCTTTTCCGTCTGTTTTCAATTTTGAAAAATAAACTACCAATGTTTTTCAAGGCCGCATGGCTGCACGAATGTTAATAATTACAATGCACAAGTTCGAAATTTCTTACAAAATGCCTACAAAACAAAGAAATTAATATAAACAGTAAGAATAGGGTGGCCAGACGCGAGGCCTTCACTGAAGTGGCGTAACCCCAAATTCGTAGAGTTGAAGTACTTGTGATAGAAGGTCTCAAGGAAAAACAGAAAATTGTATTCCTTGAAAAGACCAACCAAAGCTTTATGTACGTCAAAAATAGCGTCATGGTTAATGTAAATCTTAAATTAGCACAAAATCATTAAACAAAGAATTTTTTGTGGATGGCAACACTTCCATATATTTCTTTCACTTTGGAACTTCTATGACAAGAATGTTGCTTATATTGGAAATAATAAGTTCGTCTGTTGAAATTTACCCAGGTTCACTTGACAATCCTTGAGTTGTAAGAAAACCTTGATTTTCGGTTCTCCGAAAACGTTGAAGCATAAAGTCACCACATATCTCTTTCATTTAAAGAAAAATACATGCATGTATATTGTATATGTATATAAAGGGTGTGCGCCATTTCTGATTTATAAAAAGTTCCCACCGGAAAAACTATTTTGTTATTTTCACTAATACCTAAGGGAAGAATTAGCGGCTTCCTTTTTTATTCAAATAAAATATATGAAATTAATTTTTCCTGGTGATAGTGCAACAAACCGAAAATTGAAAAAGTAAGGAATACGCCATTTTTGCTCTCAAGGCCACTCATATATGAATTGATTGTTGAATCTACTCTTTCGGAATCGAAAACGCCGCCGCCGCCGCCGCCTGTTGAGTTTGTATCTCTTGTTTTGCTTCGGTTCATTTCGAACATTTTTAGAATGAAAGTTTTCAGTCTTGTAAAAGCAAGCATTTAAGGAAAAGAGTTTCCTGTTGTTTTGATATGTTGATGTGCTCTTTTCATTAAGGAATGATCTGGTCACCCTAAGAAGGAACAAAAACTACAACAAGTAAAAGACGTTTCGGTCAACATTTTTCGAAAACGTGAAACTTGTTCTCGAATGTGTAATGTGTATGTCGAACAAATGAGTTCCTCTATCATCGTATTGTTGTTGAACTTCTGTAAGTGTTGCAGCTCCTTTCCATTTTCATCTGTTCGAGAAAAAAGGTTCTGATGGTAAGCAATGAACTAGTCACTCTTGGGGGTGAGGGTTGGGGTCTATAGTTTTTTTTTGGAGGAATATCGAATAGGAGTACGACGTGGTGTTGAAATTTTTGACATCCCAAGTTTTTTTTTAAGTGAAATGGCAACAATATAAAAACGATCGAATTGACTAATGCGGCGGTGTGTGCAGCGTTATAACTTATAAGGTATCCCTCCTTACTTATTAAACCACTTTCAAAATTGCAAAAACTCACAACGTTTGCCCCAAAAATGGGAAGGAGTAAGTAACAACTTTATAAACATTTTGTGCGGGGATGCTAGAATGTAAAGTGAAAGGAGCTTGTTGGTTAAATGAATGACTGTGGTGACGTTGGAAAATAAAAGGTCTTTGCAATAAATAAAAAGAGATTTTGTAAAATTGCAAGAAAATTTATTGATCAACCATATCAGGAAGTCTTATGCGTTTTGGACAACCCATGACTTGAGTGCTGCGACATCAGAGTAGACACCAGGATAATTGGAAGCAGCACATCCATAGCCCCAAGACACGACTCCTGCTTGACCAGCGGACACAACCAATGGACCACCAGAATCACCTTGGCAACTGTCCTTACCGGCAGCGGCAGCGCATAGCATTGTCGGCTTGACTTGTTGTCCATATGAATACGATCCAGACGTGCATTTATCAATGCTCACGATCTTCACATCCACATAACGAAGTTTGTCTGGACTCGAAAATGCTCCAGATCTCTCTGTTCCCCAACCACTGACCTTGGCGTTTGTTCCATCAGCTGGTGCTTTGTCGACCAGCTTGATTGCTCGGATGTTTCCGCCAAGAGGAAGTGGAGTCGCCAAATGGAGTAGAGCAATATCGTTAACCATGGTTCCGGCGTTGTAACTGGGATGTACTTTGACCGAAGCCACATTTACTAAAGTTCCACCACTGCTCCTTGATGTGGATCCAGCACGAACCTTCAACACAGATGGACTCACATTTTTGACACAATGAGCTGCTGTAACGACGACTTTACTGTTGTACACACTGCCTCCACAGGAGTGAGAACCGCTCTTCTGGAGTGAGATTTGGTATGGAAAGCTTTCGATGGATGTTTCTTGTCCACCAACAATGCGTCCATCCAATTGTGGTAATAAACCATCAGGAACGGCAGCTCCAAGAACACAAGCGACGAAAGACAGTGCGACTACTAACTTGAACATTTTGATTTTGTGATGAATGGTGGAAAGCGTCGGTCTTTTATACCGAAATTGTGTACAGTCCAATGTTTTGATTTTGCTATCACAGGTTTATCCCAAATGTCCAATCTTATCGATTTAAAGCATTTGAAAAATATTGGCAGGAATTATCATGACATTACGAAGGCCAACGGTGTGATTTTCCCAAAAATGTCACCGAAATTTCATATCTTTTCGTATTTCGTTTGCACTCATAAAAGGAAATAAATCATTCAGTTCAATACCCCTTTTAAATCAAACAGTGACAGCATAAAAGCAAAACAATATTTTTTGTTAGAACATTGTATCTAAGCATTGCTGTGCTCCCAGCGGACACACTAGTTTTGTGTTTGCAGACAGGTATGCGAAGCTTTGAAATAAATTTCTCGTTCAGAACCTCACCAGTTTTGAACTTTCCATCAACTTTCTTTCAATTTATGTTTTACTAAATTTTTGTTTTTTTCTAAGCAGCACGAAATAGTTCTAAGTTTTGTCGAAAAGGTCAAGCCTCGAAATTGACACACATCCCTGTCATTTGAAGAAAAATGCATACAATTCAAATACTTTGTTCGTAGCTTTAACAAAAATCTAGTGCTACTTTAAGGCGAGTTAAGGGCAAACCCTCAGTTTGACATTCAGGCGAGCTAAAGTTTTTCAAAACACGTTTTGTGTCAACCTTGAATATCGCTATAGTTTTGTTTTGATTGTCACTTTTATCATAATTTATAATGTTTACCGATCACTGGTTGTAATTGTTAATCACGCAGTTAACATTTTCGGCATTATTTTCATTCTTTTCGCGATATGTAGAAAGACGGAAAGCGGTCTTTTTTATGCTCATTGGTGGTGCTTTAGATGCTTTTTAAGATAACTTTTTCCCAATATCTGAGGGAAAGATACTCAGCTGATGTTTTGAGGTACTCTCGCTCTATTTTCCAAGTCCAAGACATGTGTCAAGTTAGTTATGCGACAAAAGTATCTCAAGCTTTATATTGCAGTGGTTAAATGGCAGGTCCACATTTCGTTTGTTTATCAATGCGTTCAAAAAATTCACCAAAAAGTATCCGGATAGATTTGTGTTCTTGCAATCGCGTGTTAAAGAAATACACGGATCACGTACATGTATTTAAAAGTTTTCAGCATAGCCTAACTGATAGATTCTTGAACCCATGAAATGTTCAGAACACTTTTCAACCAGGTACGACAATGGGTTCATCAGTTAGATGTTGTCGTATCCTTCTAAGACCCAAATTTTGTACTGATTACATCTTATAAAATTCACTGATGAGCTTATCTTACTTACCTGAGCGAAACGCAGATATAGAAATGAAGTCAATTGATCTTCTCGATCTTTCTTCGTTTTTCGAAAACATTTTTTCTTCTGAACGATTGGATGTTTTTCGATTTTCCTTGCAACTAAAATAATTGAGATTCTGAAATGTTTGTACACGGAAATAAAAAACCATCATAAAGAGAAGAAAAAGTAAATTTTCTTTCAACTGATCACTTGGTCAGAGAGGTGTAACAAAACTTATTTAGATTGGATGCAACGGGTTTGGTTCTTTGATAAAAGACAAAAACCTCTTTGCTAAAAGATACGACCTCACGTCGTAGTAAGAGACTACTGGTGCCACAGCAACAACAAATTAGTTTTGAATTCCCTTTCCACTGATGGATCAAGAAATCAAATATAAATAAGCAGGTACATGAACCAATCAACGTTGCCTTTATTCTCCAACCAAGGCCATTGTACAAGGAGTCTATGTCTATTTTTCAAAAGTAAGTTAAAATTACAAAATAAGTAAGTAAATATTACAAAATAAAACCAGTGCATTCGAGCCTGTCTTTGGATAGGGTAACATCTTAGACGATTATCGTCCAATTGTTGATTGCATCGACAAAAGATTCTTTGATAAAACCTCGATTTCAGCAATTGAAGGATAACTAATGGGGTTTTCAACAAGGACGCTACAAAAGTAGAGCGACAGGGACAGCAAACGACGTCATATATCATGCCGCTCTTTTAACATTTCTCTTCAGTAAGATTTGCCATTTCATGAAAAAATATACGAGCCAACGAGTCGAAATTACTTAAATTTACTACTGAAATTCGGAGTTAGTGGCAGCAACGTTAAGAGCACTACGTCAAATTTAAGATCGTCATAATCGTCCTAGCACATCAACCATTGAGCGTCACAGTACAAAATGTTTCTGTGCCAGTGAGACAAAGAAGTGCCCGCCTTGTCGAGAATATTGCTGCCGCTGAGGCTTCAGTTGCAGAAAGTCCAAATGTATCTTTCTCACGTCGCTCTCAAGCGTTGGGCATTAGAGTGTTTTTTTTGGCGTATCCTTACGAAAGACCCCTCATAAGTTGCGGATTCAATAGGTCTTCACGGAAAAAATACTAAAAAAAATATTCTAGGGTACTTTTGGACCTCTGCCAGCCGTTGAAAATTTTTAAAAATAAGTGACTTTTCAAAATTTTTCTTTATTTGCCCTATTTTTCCAATCAAGTTAATCTGACTTTTTATTGTTAATTCATGTTAATTTTACCATTTTTACCACTTTAATGTGTAACTTACGTACTCACATAGATACAAAAAAAATTACCTTTATCATAACTGCAAGCATAATGACACATATAATATGCATTTTAAGTTAGTTTATTTGTTTCATTTATCTCAGCCGCATACAAACCTAACTAATTTATCGCAACTAAAATTATAGACCTCGACTAGCTCAAGATTCCTTTTTGTATTTCAAAATAATATAACGGTCTTAGTCCAAGTCCACAGATATATTTTGATGGACGAAAAGATAAGACCCTTGTTTTCAAAACAAAAGATGGACGCTATTACCGGATGGTGGTTCTTGAAGAACAAATTTCAATTCTTGCTGAACCAGAAACACTGTTCTTGGGCCACATATGTAACTTCGAAAAGTGGGACAGGAAAAGAAATAAGTAGCTCAATACCAGACTTTTTAAAAAACAAAGGATTCGATTTGAAATCTATTGTCTGCATTGGATGTGACGGCACTGCACCAAATACGGATTGGAAAGGAGGTATTATATCTTATATGGAAAAGGAGCTTGGTCAACCTTTACAGTGTGCAATATGTTTACTCCACGTAAATGAATTGCCACTAAGACACCTTTTCAAAAACTTGGATGGATCAACTTCGGGACCTCGCGAGTATTCTGGTCCAATCGGTAAAGCTGATTGTGAAAATACCACTGTGGCTCAATTTTTACCTGTTATTGGAAACGTACCTGATATTGAGCAAAGAATCGTTGATCAATTGAGTACCGAACAGAAATATCTCTATGAAATGTGTCAAGCGATCAAATCAGGTTACTGTGCTCCCGTATTAGCAAATCGACAGTCTGGAAAAATGGCACACTCACAATAGGTCAACACTGCTAACAAATTAGTAAGACTGTATGTAGGATCCAGTAATCCATCTGAAAATTTAAAATTTTTTGTAGAGTACGTAGTCAAAGTATACGCACCAGTATGGTTTTCAATTAAAAACAAACCGTTGTTGATAGATGGAGCAAATCATGTCTTTGAAATGATTTTTGTTTCAAGATTGTTGCCACAGAATTTAAAATCAATTATCAATGCTGTAATTCAAAGAAACCCCTTTTTGCACACCCCGAGAACATTTTGGTAGCAATGCTTTTCGATAAAAGGAATTATATCAAAGAGCTTGGTGTTAAACTAATTTTTAAAGCAAGGCAAGAGACCACAACAACCCGAATCTTTAAACCGCCAAAAATAAAATTTAATGATACGGATTATATAGACATAATTTTTTGGAATGAATGTCATATAACTTCTCCACCTGTCTTGCAAAATTTTTCTGACGAGGAACTTTCATAGCTGTAAGGTAAAAACGAACTGAAAATTCCGGATTTTTCCTGTCACACACAAAGTGTTCAATGATGCATTAAATCTGTGACTGAAGCTAGCCAGTGCGTCATTGGAACAAAATCAAGGGATGGACTCATAAGGAGCAAGACTGAATCCAGAAATAAAATGCCTTCTTTCAACTTCAAAGGACAATTTAAAATGTAAATAAATAAATATATCTGCTTTTAAGCGTTTCGTGCTTCCGTTAACATTTTTATTTTGTTTGCGAACCCTTTTAATTTATTTGAAACATTTTAAATAACAAATACCTTTATTTAAACTAATAAAAGATGCATTGGATCAATAAAAAGTAACATAAGATATGTATGAAAATATTTAAGAATTAATACCACACGTACTCCATGAGTCATCATTGCATTAGTACTCCATGGGTCGTGTTGTCATTATTCAAATTAGGCAGAATTGGGGCAAACATTTATTTTTGAGCCTTTTTACCAATGTATTAAGGATTAAAATGCACTATGCAAGAACTCAGCGCAAGGTAGCGCAACCATTTTAAACCTTTATCAAAGATTATTATACATAAAAATTGGCATGTTAATACAAATTGATTAATATACAGGAAAAAATATATCTTTTGAAATTAAATTTATTGATTTTTAAAGCTTAAATTACCAGCTTTCCAACGATATATAACTCTTGTTAAAGGTCCCATGCACTTAGCCGACAGTTGATCAGCCGATATAAAATGTCCTATTGTAGTCGTTTGTACTTGATTTGTACTTCAATGTAATGTAGTTAAAATAATTTGTAAACCTTTCATTTATTTGTAATAAGCTAATCAAAAATATGGTCCGAAGTTAGCCGACAATTATTATATAAATATGGTACAAATATGTAAAGACATGTATTTTAAAGGAAATCATTTGTACATTCCAAATATATATTTGTCACAATAGTCAGAGGCCTATTTCGCCCACAATTAATTATTAAAAATAAAAAAATCGTTAGCATATTTAAATATTTGAGTCGCATGCAGTTGGTTCAATTGCTTCGGTTCCGTTTCCTGACGTTTTCAATTGCATACTTTTTGGCACTGCTCGCAATTAATCGTTTAGCCAGATGACCTCATTGTATTGAAATGTGTTCTTCGGTAAAAGTTTGCATAATTTTAGGAGAAAATCAAATTGATAAGTTGAAAATCTGAGTGTAGAAAATAATTTATTTCAATGATTCATTCCATACGTGAATAAAAATTGTTTGTTTAATATAAGAATTATTTATTTTATTTAGTTTAAAAGTAATAATTTTTGCTTTAAGTAGCTGTTAAAAAAATTTCATTTTCAATTTAAGTATTTACGTGTTACGAAAAATTATAATATAGAATAATGTTAATGTTATAATATACTAGAAAATAATTATTAAACTTATAAAATCCAAATTAACAGTTGATTTAAAAACGCAGATTAGCAAAGAATAGAATTTTTTTTAATACCTGGTATACCATTTATGTTTGACAACTTCTACACAAATAGTTTCAAATAATCATATGTAATACAATTTTTATTCACGTATGGAATGAATCATTAGGTGCGTTTTTTTGCACGCGTATATACGCTTGTTAAAATGTTTGCATGTTAAAAACAACAACAAAATAAGCGAATAGCGAGGATAAACATCTACGTTTATTTCTGAAGCGAATATAAACTGCAAGTGCTACCAAGATGGTGTAGATGAATTTTTGGAAATGTCAAAAAATTCATTCAAAATTCATCCGTTTGAAAAAACAAATAAAAACAAATTCCGATGTTTTTTTTTTTTTTCTTTTAAGCTTGTCAATGCCAATTCTGGGCAAAATATGTTCTTTTCAAGTACCACCAATCAAAACTAAAACTTTCCGCAACAAAAACTTATCGGAGGACGTTGGATCGGCCGATCGGAGAACTACCACCAAGCGAAATGTTTCCGAATCGTGAGAAATCGGAGGTAATTCCGCTTCGACGGTTACCTCGATATGGCCGATTGACTTCACTTAATTTTGCCCGTTTCTTCTTACTGGTTTATCATTAATTCTTAATTTAATAAAAAGAAACGGCAAGTTGTTGATTGCATTTGTGCACTTAACATCCCAACCTCAGCACGTCTTTAAACACGATTCACTATATGGGAGTAAGAATAAAGTGAGGTCAATAAGGCGGCTAATTCATAGATAAATTCCACTGTTAGCTATTGTTATTGTTTAATCTTAAAAAAAACTTTCGAACATTGCAAAGAAATTTAGTAACACTGCATGAGATGTAAAGCATTATTGAATAATGAATCTAGAAATGAAATTTGTTAGTCCTTGAGTCTTGTTTTCTTTAGAAAAAAAAAAAAAAAAAATACTTCGGCTCTTCTCGTTGATCTCGTTGATGAACATCCTAGTGGAATTCAGTTGAATCGTCTCACTGATTCAAGACAACTAGCATTTCCAGTGTTTCTCCTGCTTCTCTTGAAGAACGACAGACTGATAGTACTCAAGAAGAGAATCAAAGTGTGTTTGATGCTTGATGGGCATTTTCGTTGTCTGGCCATGCTCCAGTTGCAACCGTTTGATTGGGAGTACCCACATCTCTTGAGGTTCACCGACATGCCAAACAAGACACGTAGTATATCTTTTTGGTGATAACCTTTGATTAGGGTTCACCTTCTTTAGGGGGTTCATCTGTCTTCCTAAAAATAAAATAAGTATCTATCAAAATCTAAAGTGAATACCACGACATGCACTTACCTTGGCACAACAACTGTGGTGGCTCTAGCCGAAAGACTGTGACTGTGCTGACAGCATGGACAGTTGAAACAATTGGTGCATTGCTTTTTCATACGTTTCGCTTCTGATGAAGGTCTGTTTTCCAAACAATTCGAACAGAAATGAGACTCCAATCTTTATTGAAAGATATAATTAATGCGCAAAAACTAATTTCCTATAAACGGGAAGAGATTACTCACTTCTTGGCAGACGCAAAATCCACACGTTATTTTCAAGCAATGTCTGCAGAAATACCTATAACTTCATAATGGGATTTAAAATGCCACAGTAGCAAGTGAATTTGACTAAACTATCTTGCATAAAGTTCGCCATGGAGTCGAAGAAATTTTGTTTCCCTAAATAAAAGACCACCATTTTCTACAGCGTACATCCTAGTACAAACAGCTGTTAAATAAAAATTTGTCATTTATGTCAAATTGCAGTGCTGCCAAACATTTGAATAACTTAGGGAAGACGTTTTTTTGGGCGAAGTTTATATTCAAAAAACACGCCTATTGAAATAAATGATTTTCTACACTCAGATTTTCAATAGACGTTCTCTTACCAATTTGATTTTCTCCTAAAATTATGCAAACTTTTACCGAAGAACACATTTCAATACAATGAGGTCGTCTGGCTAAACGATTAATTGCGAGCAGTGCCAAAAAGTATGCAATTGAAAACGTCAAGAAACGGAACCGAAGCAATTTAACCATTGTATATAGAAACTATAGTAGAATTGTGTAGACTTTTTGACTGGTGGCGCACCACCAGCCCTAAAAACGAACTAACAAGTTCCACATGAAATTTTTACAGAGAGAAAAAGAACATTTGTGGATGTTAAGATTTTTGCTCTTTGAAATTCAATTTATAAACATTGAGTTCTCTTTTTGAACTGCTGTTGCTGTGCACAATTCAAAGAGGAACCCGTAGATCGGGTGTATGTATAAGTATAATGTATGGCATTGGTATAGTATAAGGGACGACAAAGAAGATTATGCAAGACAATGCTCGTAAGGACAAAAAATAATCATTTCAAGGAAATTCATGTTTGAGACCTTTTCGTTTGTGCGTTAGTGAGGTAGGTCAGAAATTTTATTTGTGGCAGGCACATGAAAATTAAGTTCTGGCAAAGTCATTGTGTGTAGGTATTTTTGATTTCTACATTTTCGTTGAAATCTTAAAAGGGCCTAGTAGATAATAAATTTTGCATGTGAAACTTTGATTGATTATTGTTAAAAATAAATCTTGAAAGCAAAATTCTAGTTCATTTAATATTATGTACATATTTTGTTGTACCTATTATTCTTTTTTGGATATTCATTATAGCAGTTTAAAAGGGCTAGGGTTAATTAACTTACAATTTTATCGAAGTGCTTGAAGCCGTTTTTGAGAATAAAAAGTACTATCATATCAGTTGTATGCCAGGTACCATTTCAAGACCTAGATACTCAATTCCAAAAACCGTTCTGTAGGCACCAACTTTAAAAACGTGAGTTGTGGGAAAAACACTTTAAAGCTGCCAGGTAACAAATGTGTGCTCAGATCAAGCAGGTATAATAATATTTATAACATCTTCAATTTGTCTCCGATCGACTAGAAACTTTGACAAAATATTTTTGAAATACGAATAAAGGAAAGAAATGAAATTGTTTTTAACCCTACTTTTTCTCGTTTTGATTGTTCAAAGCTAAATATATGGGAAGAAAAAACTTATTTGTAATACCATATAGTATAGATACATCATATGATAGCGTTATGGTTACCATGTGTGCTTATTACCCGGGAGGCTCGTGCTTCGAAATTCAAGAAAATAACTTTTTTGCCTGTGTTTCTGTGTTTCTGTCTGTCCGCATATGAATAGACAGCCTTAAACTCTTGACCGATTTTCTTCAAAGTTTGCAGTTATGGTCTGTGGGGAGGCTTACAGAGGGGTGTTTGGAGTTGGCTTTCTAGGTCTTGAAATAACGGTACCAGCCACACAATCTATATGATATATATGATTTTTCTCGAAAACGGCTCTAACAATTTTGATAAAATTTGTATTCAAACACTTATTTGGCTTAAAATGGTACTGTCACAAGTTTCCCGCGTCCGGGGCACTTTTGAAAAAATAACTTTTCTTACAAAATATATTTTAAAAAATTATAAAAATCTTAAATAAGAAAAATGTGCAAGCCAGTCGTAGCCCAAATATTCAATGTATCAAACACAAAAAAATTACGAAAATCCATCAGTTCTTTTCAAAAATACAGACCCTTTAAAATTGGCTGTTTAAGGGGACCCGGTGGTCTAGCGCACGAAAATGACACCTATTTTCACGATTTTTTTTTTTGCTATGAAAAATAAAAAAACACGATATTCTAACTTTTCGAGCTCATTACTACTTTTATTAATGATATAAAAAAATTTTGTTTTCATTTTAAAAACAATATGTATTATGATAAAAATGCCGCTAAAGATGACCCTCTCGAAAAATCGGATCCGGGCCCCGTAGATGATTTCGAGACTTCTACTCACCTGAAACAAAAAACCCAAAGATATTCTTAATCAGAAAGAGTACAGTTATAGTCGGAACTAGAACAAATCGAAAAAATTGAAAATTGACAAAATGGCGGGCGTTGAAAAAAAAAGTTCGTAAAATCGGGTTTTTTTCACTAGTTTTTTAGTGTAAGCAATAGGAAATTGTTTGAATAAAATTATGGTTCTAGTTCCGACAATAGCCACACATGTTGTGAACAACATATCAAAATTTCAAGTCATTCGGTAAAATAGTTTTTTTATTTTCACCCCCGGCGTGCCGAAAAAAGTCGTTTCGAGATAAATGAGTTTAAAGTTTGAGGTATGTATAGGAGCGCGCGGACCGCTCTCTACCTGGTTAATTGGCTGTAGAAGCTATAATATTGGGAATTTACACATGAAAATTTCACAGTATATTCTTAAGATACTATACTTTCGAAATATCGAAAAAACAAAAAATCGATTTTTTTAAATTTCTAGACCACCGGGTCCCCTTAATGTTTTTCACTCCAATTATAGATGGCTGTATTCGGGAAAAAGGGTCTACTTTAACGCCATTTTTTTATTTTCTTGTCTTGGAAAATGGAGAATTTTTTTTTTTAATTTTTCTGGTATGTACCTGTATACCAGAAAAATTAAAAAAATTGCGGGAAATCGACGTCTTCTAATCTTAAGGAGTTCAAGACATGGTCCATATCTCTCTTGGGTTTCAACATTTTAACTCGAAATTTCCATGAATTATTTACATGAATTATCTATACATATAATAAAAACGTAACAGTTTGCTTGTTTGTGCACGCTAATCTCAGAAACGGCTTATCCTAACTAGATGGGTATATATTGTGGTAAGCTTCACTTAACATTTAGTTTTTTTTATGTCAATCGGTTGATAAATAAAGAAGTTATGCCAATTCTTGCGGACGAAGTCGCTGGCACACTTAGTACGTATAATAAACTCCTAAGATTACAAAATATTTGAAGCTATAGTTTTTTTTTATGACTTCAAAAATCCACCTCAATTTGAGGAATATTTGAGCTCGAGAAACTAGTCGAGCCCCTTAATTTAATTTAATGTGTAGTTTGGGAACACAGAACCACCAAATATATGAAGAGCTAATACTGAAACTTTTTACTCAGCCTTAAGATTTTGATATTTTACTTAGCACTCAATCGCGACCCAGTCGTGACCATTTCCTCAATCTTAATATTTTAATACAAAAGCGTTTCTCTTTCTATATTTCTAACGTTTTTCTTTTCCACCTGCTCAAAAGAATTCTTTTCAAAAAAGAATACAGGTTTTTGTTTAAATTCAATTTTTTTTTTTGCATTAAGGGAATAGGTTCAATGTTCTACCAAATATCTCATAGTTAAATCAAAATAATAAAGCTAGTCTGATGTTTATAAATCGTTTGTTAATTACCCCAATTTAAAATTAGCGTGATGTTAACAAGAGCCGGCACTTTCTCTTAAAAACGTGATGACTATAAATTTTCTATATACAAAGCTATCTCCTTTAAACCTTGCTGGTAAATGTCTCCACTAAAATATTTTATGCACCTGTCATTGAATTTTTTGAGAATTTGTAACTAGTTTTAATAAAATAAATGGTTATTGTATTTACTAGATTACGTTACAAATTACACATAAGATTGAAAATATTAGTTCAAAGCAATTAGAATAATTTCCAAAGTGAAATAATGCAACGTTGCTACCTGTTTGTTTTTCAATCAAAATAAAATAACAATTGCAAAAATATTATGACTTCACATAAGTTCTTTCGAATGCATGCATTTGAGAAATCTTTGAAGGATTTTTACTTACGCGTACCCAAAAAAATTAAATCACATCACCATTCTCAATTGTAGGTACCTATAATCTGAACTTTATAGGTTTCTGTTTCCGATAGTTTAGTTTAGTTTAGTTTATTAGTTTAACAGTATAACAATTCACAGTAAGAACAAGCTTATAAGTTTGTGAAAGTTCAAAAGAATGTTATATAATGCAATGATAAAGTAATTTAAAGCTTTACCGTGCTGGTTAATATCTCTAAGAAAATATTTTACGCACCTGTCATTGAATTCTGTTAGAATTAGTAACAGGTTGTGTTAAATAAATGGTCTTTGTATTCACTACATTGTGTTTGAATTATTCAATAATTCCATTAATTTGCATACCCACTGCAAAAATATCTTTTATTCATTTCAGTAAGGTACGTAGGTATTTCAAAGCAATTGGAATAATTTCCAAAGTGAAATAATGCAACGTTGCTATTTGCTCCTTATGCAAGTAATTTCAATCGAAAGAAATGAAGAAACGCAAAAATATACTTATATTTATGTCTCACACCAGTTTCTTCAAAGCAAATGTAATTTTCCAAGGAACTCTACACATACCCACAAATGAGAACCAAAACAAAATCACAACATCACGAATCCCGCTTAAATATTTTTGCCATATGATCAGTCTCTTAAAACATTTATCTGGCTCTCTTTTAAATACATTCCACAAGACTACTCGCATTTTTTTTACGTTTTTTACAGGCGACTGCAGCGCTCCGTGCCCCAAAAACAAAACATTCTTAAATCGGCAAATGGTTCTACTATAAATTATATATACAATGATTTAACCAACTGCATGCGACTCAAATATTTAAATATGCTAACAATTTTTTTATTTTTAATAATTAATTGTGGGCGAAATAGGCCTCTGACTATTGTGACAAATATATATTTGGAATGTACAAATGATTTCCTTTAAAATACATGTCTTTACATATTTGTACCATATTTATATAATAATTGTCGGCTAACTTCGGACCATATTGTAATGTACACCCAACATTTAATACCAATTTCCTAATCCACCGAAAAACACATCTGGGAGCACTATAATGGAGTGGTTTAAAAGAAGACGTCTTTTGTGAGTGAGTGTGTATGTGTGCAGAAATACCGGGAGGGGAACTTGTCTAGACATCATGGTTCATAGAAAAACTACTAGAAATCTCTCGATGGTTCACTTTCCTATATAAAGAGGGAGCTGACGCAACCAGAAGTCAGTTTTATTTAGAAAGTGATAGTGTGAATATTGGATAAACGTAATTGAGTTGAGTTCGAATAAAAGGCGTGTTTTTTTTTAAGCTAGTATATAGTACAGCATTCGAGTTAAAAAAAAACGATCTGTCCACAGTATTTTCAGTTCTATTTTCAGCAACAAGATGGAGCTCAACGTCAAAGCTTGCTGCTACTTTTCAAAGCTCCCTGTGAAATTCAAGATGAAACAAAATCAAACTCATATTAGGTTTGTTTCGTTATTTGTCCTATGAAATGAATACCGATACAAAGCCGGATATGAATTTGTATTTTATTTCTTATTTTCAATACATCAGATTCTCTCTTACAGCTCTTTTTTACTATTTTTGGAGGCATCGTCCAGTACTGAAGAAAGCTCTATGTCAAAGTCAGCTGTTTTGTTGAAAAAAACTTTCGGGTATGTTCGGGGAGTATGTAAAAAGATATTAAAAACTAATCTTTGATGAGATTTTCCATTGGCAAATAGAATCAATTTATTTTTTATCCAAACCTGTGGTAAAGCAATTTTACACTATTGACCAGTCTTTTCGATAGGTTTAGAAAGAAAATAAGTTGATTCTATTTACAAAACCGTGAAATTGAACTATAATGTTACCGCACAAATAAACACAACCCAAATTAAGCTAAGTTGAAATACGTACTGTTAGTCCCAAACTTGAATTTCTATTGAAGAATGTTTAATTTTCATGAATATATCTTTCCCTTTTGACCATTTTTTACTGCTTCGTTTGTTTGTTTGATTTGTTTTTTTCTTGCATTGGGCTATATTTTTTAGTCAAATAATTCCATGAGAAAGGCTATTAGCTTTTGCAAAAAAGAACTAGTGCAAAATCCTGTATTATATACACCACCAGGTAAGAAACAGGGCGAAAATTCAATATGAATATAGTTTTTATTTCTTTAATTTTTAATCGAGAGAAAAATTTTCCTTGCAAATACCACATTTTTTTTGAACACGTCCTTTCGAAAAAGCTTTGATGAACTGAAATCATTGGTGGTGCCATCTTATTTTCAAAGCTGGAAACTATCAATCCACAGCAATGCCATCCCTGTTTTCACTGTGGAAAATTACGACACTAAAATGATTTGTTGTTGTTCCCCAAGGGAAATTTTTACTGTACTATATACTAGCATAAAAAAAACACGCCTAAAGTGTATATCGAAAGTAGATACTGAATAAAGTGGTAGAATTAAATTGAAAGGTAGAGTTTTATTTTTGCGAACTAAGCGCACGTTACATTGGTGTCAGAAGTGTAAATAAAACTTATTTGACTAGTAAAGTGTAAAAAAAAAAAAGTAAAAAGAAAATAATAATTATATACAGTGAAAATGGGTAAGTTGTTAGAAGAGCTCAACTGCATTGAGCTTAAAAGTGAGTTAGGTAAGCGAAATCTTTCTAGAGCGGGATCGAAAAATGAGCTCGTCCTGCGCTTGCGTAACTATTTGGAACAGCAAGGGGAAGACGTAAACACTTTTGTTTTTGAAATAGAAGTGGAAGTAAATGAAAGTGTAGATTTTTCTAGTATAATGAAGATTTTATTAGAACAAAACAAGCAACAGCAGAATATTCTCGGACGTCTGGAAGAGCAACGAAACGAGCAAAAGAAGCTGATTGAAGAACAACGCAACGAACAAAAGAAAGAACAACAGAATATTCTCGAAAGACTTGAGGCGCAACAGAATGTTTTGGAAGGTCAGAAAAACATTCTAGAAAGCAAATTGGGTAACATTGAGAAAAATGTTTGTGGCCTAGAAAAACGCATTGAATGTGTTGAAAAACGATTTTCCAAGCTTGAGAGTCAATGCGAAAGTCAGCTTGCCACTTTGGAGAAACGAATCGAAAACATGGCTAAGGAACTAGACCAGATGCGGAAAATGGAGCTACGGAAAACTTGTGGAGATTGTCTCAATCAAAGAGAAGTACAACCACCAACATTCGACGGACAGTCGTCTTGGTCAGTTTACAGGAGACAATTCGAGGCAGCCGCGACAGCAAATGGCTGGGATGACGAAGACAAATACATAGCACTGACTCTTGCTCTTAGAGGACCAGCAGCTGAATTACTTCAAACTGTTCCAGCTGGTAAGAGCTACGATTTCAGTTCTCTCGTGGCAGCTATAGATAAACGCTTTGGTGATAGCCACTTGAAAGAAGTCTTCCGAGTCCAACTCAATAGCAGAGTCCAGAAAAGGGGTGAAAGTCTACAGCAGCTCCAAGCAGACGTCGAAAGACTGGCTCACCTGGCATACCCGGATGCTGGAGAGGAAATCATCAACCATCTGGCTGTTGAGTCCTTCGTTCGTGCCATTTCTGACAAACATCTTCAGAGATCTGTGCGAACTGCTAGAACACGAACTCTTTCCGAAACTCTAGAGTTTGCATTAATGATGGAAGCATCTGAGCAAGCTTCTCAAATGGTACATTGTCAAAGAGAAGCCATATTCGAGGCTGGATCATGCCCAGGAATTAAGCTACAAAGGAACCAGCGGAACGGACTTGCCAGATGTTGGAATTGTAATAAGACGGGGCACTTACAGCGACAATGCCGGTTGCCTCCAATTAAAACTGAAACTGCTTGTCGACGTTGTGAAGTCCAAGAAAATCAATCCGCGAGCTGTAGAGTAAGACCGCAGACTTATCAATACCGAATTGGACATCAGGTAGAAAACCCCCAATGGAATTGCTGGCGGAAAGTAGAGTCCAAGACTCAGCGGATAAGAATGGAACCCATGTTCGAATGGAAAAAGGAAGAATTGAGGTCTGCTCAAAAGAAGGATCCAGACATCGGACCGATTCTCAAATGGAAAGAGAACAACACGAAACCTGACTGGAACGACATTTCTGACCAAAGCTCTGTTGTCAAAGCCTATTGGGCGCAGTGGGACTCGCTTCGCGTGCAAGAAGGCGTACTCCAGCGCAAATGGGAATCTCCTGACGGTAAATCTTTTGTAATGCAGCTTATTGTTCCTCAATCGAAAATCAAAGAGGTTTTACAAAAGATGCATAGAAGCCCAACAGGAAGCCACCTGGGAGTCAACAAGATGCTGGAGAACGTGCGAAAACGCTTTTACTGGCTGCATGTTAGAGGTAACGTGGAGAAGTGGTTCCGAAATTGTTATGTCTGTGATTCAAACATAGCGGTGAGTAGGCTTACAGATAGATTTAATAGAACAGGGCCATGGGCCACAGTGTATAGCGACCGAATGAGGACACGGCAGGGCCGGATTTCATTAAAATGCCGCCCTGTGCACCTTAAAAAATGCCGCCTTTATTATTGATTTATAAATAGTTGAAATGTTAGTGAGATCGTTAACAATATAACTAACGAATGAAATGAATGGAAAATGTAAGGTTTGGATTCATTTATTGTTACATGCGGTTAAAGAATAATCACATAAAGCTTTTTCATAAGAAAATAAAACTCAAAGTTCACATACAAGATAATTACGGATGTTTATAATCGTTTTCGTTTTCAAATGCAAACACGCCTTACTTTCTTTACCGCGAACTGATCTATTAGTTCTTCACAATTCAAGCGTTCAAGCAAATCCGACTCGATACACAGAATTGCTAGACTATTTAGCCAACTGCCCGTCATAGTTGAACGAAAATAGTTTTTGACTCTTTTCAAACATGAAAATGAACGTTCTGCGCTGCAATTCGTCACTGCTAATGTCATAAATATACGATATGCTATTTCAACGTTTGGGAACTCGGTATATATAAGTCGTTCGTTTTCAAGAATTTTAATAGCTTGGATGGTGAACCACGTTCTAATTTTTTCTCGGAGCAATACGCGTGGAAGTGCACCAATTCGTCATCCGATGACGATGAAGGTTCGAGGTCCGAGGTATAAATTGTCCTTAGATGTTCCGACTTCTTACGAATTTCTCAGGAATTCAAATCTCCAAAATTCAGTGATAACTGAAAACTTTCCATGAATTTCTTCATATGCTTGGCATCTTCGCCATTCAGAATCAAGATTGTCAAAAATTACGTTGAAAGTGTTGACTCGAAAATTATCCCTTCCTGACAATTGAACATCTCCATCTCGTGATTCATCAGCCTGCAACTTTCTCCTTCTTCTTCTAGAAACACTTGTCTGGTACTCTTGACTCTCTGAGATTTCTAACGCTTTCTGTTCATAAACTTCGAATTCCATTCGTGCATCAGCTACTACTTTGATCAGTCCACGATAGTCATCAATCACATCAGTTATGCTGATATCAACCTTTTGCAACCTTTGGCTGAGAGCATCGAACCTTGAAAGTAAAAAATGTCAAAGAATCTGCATGAATGTTGTTTCCAGTCGTTCAAGTTGAATGCGAAGTCCTTTTGCTTTTTGCGTCGTGATCGCGTTCTCAGTAATGTCTTCTTCAATGGTTATTAGAGTTTCAATTATCTCACCATAGAACTTGTTGAGCACTTTAACGGCTTCGTGACGAGCTGACCATCTTGTTGCTGACAATGATTTCAAAGCAATCTTCTTTCCTGCATGAGTTTGTAGAATTTCCCAGCGATGTGTAGATGCAGTCAGAAAGTTGTACAATGCTTGGACTGTGTTGAAATAAGATGCTGCTTCGGGGGTACTCTCGACTGCGTGAATCCCGACCAAATTCATTGAATGACCAGCACAAGGAGCATGCTCTGCAAGATCGTGGATTTCTTTGACTCTTGCCTGTAAACCTGAATAAATGCCTGACACATTGTTCGCGTTATCGTACGACTGACTTCGACAATTTTGAATATCAAGGTCGAAGCATTCAAGAACAGATATTACAGCCATCAACAAATCTTCTGCTTTGTGTCCAGTGTTTTCAATGAACATGAGAAACCTTTCAACAGGTGTACCATCTTTTTGCACGTATCTCAGAACGAATGAAAGTTGACAATTACAATAAACAGCAATAAATGACCATCGCACATATTCAAAATAGATATTTTATTTTGAGAAATGTGAGGATTTTTGAATTATTGTTGTGACATACCAATTTGCTCTGAGACGAGGCAATTGCCGTCATTAATACGCTTTTCGCCTTCTTTCTTTTTAATAAAAAAAACTTTCCAGTTTTGGAGTTTTGCACAAAATCTCCTCTTCCTTGCTGGCCTTATTTGAAGCGCGCTTTTTATAAGCAGCGCCGCTTAACCTTTTCCGCCCATCACTCATAGTCTACTGAATATATATCATCAACTTGAACAAAAAGATAAATATTAAATCGTTTTGTTTTGATAATATTAACTTGACTTGATCGGAAATCAAGTTATCGCTGACAGACGATGGGCAACAGAAATATTGCCAGAGTGTATAGAGTATAGAGCTTTTCACAATAGTGTCACCGTGAAATGAGAGAAAGAAAAAAATGGACAGCTGAATCACTTGGTATAAAAACATTGTTGGCGGTAGTAGGCAAAAACATAAATACATACACTCGTCGCTACTACCACGAAGAAACAGCTGCCGCCCGTGTGGCAAGGATACTTGAAGACGAGGATCGTTGACGACGAGTGTATCAGGGAGTTTTATTCTTCGTATGCTAAGGCGCGTGATTTTAATTTTAATCGGGAAGATGTAGATAATTAACTGCAAATGAATAATAATAAGATAATTGGAGTTCCGGAAATTTACAGTGATAATGTGATGCGTTTCAGGCGTATATATAACACCTTTGTCCCGAAAAATTCTTTTATGACTGAAAGAATCTTTGACTTTCGTTTCAAATTTTGCCGCCCCCATAGAATTTGCCGCCCTGTGCCAAAGCACCGAGAGCACCTAGTGTAAATCCAGGGTTGGGACACGGTATGACACAAAAGCGACAACGTCAGGATTCCAAGCAGGAGATCGTGTGTGGCTCTATAATCCTCATCGTCAAAAGGGACTGTCACCGAAACTTCAGCAGAACTGGGAAGGTCCTTATACCGTTGTCACGAGGATTAACGACGTGGTCTACCGCATCCAAAGAGGACTAAGAGGCAAGTTAAAAGTAGTGCATTGTGACCGGCTGCATCGATATAGTGGGGAGGCCGCAAATGAAATTATTCGGGACGAACAATCTTAAGGAGGGGGCAGTGTAATGTACACCCCATTGTATATAAAACGAAACGTATAGTAACACCATGAACACTCCCGATGCTTTCGCCACCTACCTGCTCGATTAAAGGACTTCTCTTTTGAATCGAAAGGAAAGTTAGGTGTAGAACCCTACGTTGTATTTATAATACCCAAGTGTACCACCAAAATAAATTTAGAGAGAACCGCAAAGTTCGTTAATCGAGCAAGTAGGTGGTTATAGCATCGTTAGTGGTCATGGTGTAACTATAGGTTTCATATACAATGGTACACCCAACATTTAATACCAATTTCCTAATCGAAAACGTTCCACCGAAAAACACATCAGGGAGCACTTTAATGGAGTGGTTTAAAAGAAGACGTCTTTTGTGAGTGAGTGTGTATGTGTGCAGAAATATCGGGAGGGGGACTTGTCTAGACATCATGGTTCATAGAAAAACTACTAGAAATCTCTCGATGGTTCACTTTCCTATATAAAGAGGGAGCTGACGCAACCAGAAGTCAGTTTTATTTAGAAAGTGATAGTGTGAATATTGGATAAACGTAATTGAGTTGAGTTCGAATAAAGTGTATATCGAAAGTAGATACTGAATAAAGTGGTAGAATTAAATTGAAAGGTAGAGTTTTATTTTTGCGAACTAAGCGCACGTTACAATATTTTTGATTAGCTTATTACAAATAAATGAAAGGTTTACAAATTATTTTAACTACATTACATTGAAGTACAAATCAAGTACAAACTACTACAATAGGACATTTTATGTCGGCTGATCAATTGTCGGCTAAGTGCATGGGACCCTTGTTAAATGCCAAAGAGAACTCTATTAAAAACGATCTTTAATTCATCATTGCAATGAGGCTATATGAAGCTACCACTTTAGATAGACATATCCTAAAAGTATGCAACTTAATTCATTTAATTAAACCATTGAATTATTGCTCTGCGAAATTCGACCTTTCCTTGTTTAATTTCCATAAAAATTTCAGCTCCCACATTACTTTCGAAAAAATAATTTTTGAGACCATAAATGCCATTTGGGTCCACTGTGCCCTGTGAAGCACCACAAGCCACACAACGAATGTCACAAACAAATTTATTTTAAACCAATTTTGGAGAACGTGTTATCTCACGAAATGGTCCAGTCGCTTGGCTCCTCGGTCATGCGATTTGACGCTCGCGCCTATAGGCTATTTCCTGTGAGGCTAAGTCAAGTCTATGGTCTATGCCAACAAGCCAGCGGCGATTGATGAACTTCGTACGAATATCGAACGTGAAATTGCAGCAGTATCGGCTGATTTTAGCTTGAAAACCGTCGAAAATTGGGTTCAGCATCTGGACTTCTGCAAGCGTGCCCGTGGTGGACATGCAAAAGAAATCGAGTTACATACATAATGGCATCAAACGTACTTTTACAGGAATAAAGAATTTCATTGATATCCAAAACCGTTGTTGTTTTATTTAAAAAAAAAACTTTTGTATCGCTCTCATTGAAAAACCCGATATGTATTTTATCGTACTATCTTATAAAATTTTGATAACATTTTTATTTAGAATGACGACGATCGTCCTCTTAAACGCTATAGAATCCAGGCTCTGATGTTTCAATTGCTGCTATTTAATGCTACCTATGACCACTTATTGTTGACAAGTTCTGAAACAATGACCTAGTGTCTGGCAGAGGTTAGAACAATGTTTTACTACAATCACCTGAAGCTTTCTACAGAATGGGAATCAGGACTTTTCAGTAGAGAAACAAAAACCAAACCATGTTCAAGCTGTTTTTATTCGGTGTCAGTTAAAAATGATTTACAATGTTGCAACGTTTTCAAGAATCCACGAGCTAAAATCAGCAACATTGGTGTAAACACCAGGGTACTCACTTGCTGCACATCCATAGCCCCATGAAACAACACCAGCTTGACCATCTTCAACAACCAACGGGCCACCGGAATCACCTTGGCAACTGTCTTTACCAGCAGCAGCAGCGCATATCATCTTCGATTTAATATCAGAACCGTAGGAGAATGTCTTGGATGAGCAGACTTTTTTGCTGACGATTTTCAAATTGACAAACCGAAGAATTGTTGGAGAGCTAAAAGCTCCCGATCTTTCGGTACCCCATCCGCTGACAACTGCGCGAGTTCCTTCAACTGGAGTTTCCTTCACGGGTTTGATGGCTTTGATGGTTGGCCCATATGTTAGTGATGTTGCCAACTTGAGAAGAGCGATATCATTTTCCATGGTGCCAAAACTAAATCCAGGATGAACTATGACTTCTTCAATATTGATAAGAACTCCACCACTGTTCCTGCTACTAGATCCAGCACGGATCTTTAACACATTGGGACTAACATTGACTAGACAATGAGCTGCTGTCAGTATGTATTGTTCATTGTAGACACTGCCTCCACATGAGTGGGCACCATTTTTCTGTAGGGAAATTTGATACGGGAATCGATCGATAGTAGTCTCTTGTCCACCAACAATACGGCCATCTAGTTGAGGTAATAGACCATCAGGAATGGCTGCTCCCAAAGCACAGGCGACGAATGAAGCAAGGAGTACTAACTTGAACATATTCGATTGTTCTAATGGTGTTTTTGATTGAGACAGCCTTTTTATAGCGAACATTTTTTAATCGAAATTTGACCGTACTAATCAGTTGTCTTGATCTTATCCTATCTATCGAATCGTTTGATTTTGAATTTTTGAGTGACAAGTTGTCATGATTTTTGAATTGTGTGAAAATCTTTATGTAGATCATATTATCCGTCAAGATGTGTGGGGGTCGATAAGAGAAGTGCTTTAGTGAAGATATGCCAATTCAGATAAAATTTAATCTGAAGAGCAGAAGAGATTGTCAGTTGAAGTTCGAAAGATCAAGGTAGCGCCTTTTGCACACACGCGAATGAAAAGATCAAAGATTGTAGTTTGGATCGTTTCCAGGGTCGTGAAATTGCGAAAGGTTTTGATCCCACATCAGCTTTCTTACACCAACACCTGGTGTCTTTGTTTGCAACAGTTCAGAATTGAACATTGCCTTTGAAATTTGAATACAACTAAGAACAGACGTACCGGTATGTTGACATTAGCTGACCCACCCAGCAGCTCGAACCTCTAGGTTTAAGGTCCCCGTTCTTGTTTATTCGTGGGAATATGGGGATGAAATATAGCCTGTATCTATTACAGACTCTAGACTATCTCTGTACTAAACTTCATTAAAATCGCTTCAGTAGTTTAGACATACTTTCTCATTTCTAGTATTAATAAGGATAGTAAGGAAGTAAGGATTTGTTCACATGAATTTGTGTATAAACAGATTGTTGTTATATAAATAGTTCATTTGATATATGGCATAGTGTAATATCACTTGCCATACATAGATACATACATACATTACATGACAGAATTGTATACAAGCGAATGCTTAGATCATTCTTAAGATAGGAAGGATTATTCTAAAGGTTCACAATTTTGAAGGAAGATAAACGCTTATCTTCTTCGTGCTTTAAATTCTTCATGTTGGTTATCAAGTAGGCTCTTTGTTTACTTTGACTAAATCAGTAACAAAGCGTTGAGTTCACTGCCTTGTCGGTTCTAATTTGTCATCATGTTTTTTTTTTTTCTTTTGCCAACGTCAGACAACAGCTTTAAAACTCACATCAAAGCTGGCTGATATTATCGCTGAAACGAAGTCTCGATATTTGTTATACACTTCTTCTAAGCGTTTCAATTCTTTGTGTCACTGTTCCATACGCGCAGCTGTTTTTTTTTTTGTAGAATTATTCGATATGTTGTTTATATTGACATGAAAGTGGATGTTATCCAAGATATACAAACAAAACTCAAGTTCATATCCTGTTCATTTCTTAGTTCGATCCCAAAAATAATGTTTACATGGGCCAACGACTTGGCTAGTTGACCTCACACTAGGGTGTCCATCGTGTCTCTTTAAAAGAGAACACGTTCTCTCTTTATGGCCCGATCTTTTTTACACTATCTTTTCTTGCAAGGATCTTTTTTTGTTCTCTTTTTTGGTAAAACTAATTTTCATTTTATTTAAGTTGTTCAATTTAATTTCACCATAAAATATATAATTCAGTCACCTAAAATCAAATGTAGACGTAAATTTCATTTATGTAGACGTAGTGTAACGAGTATTAAAGAAATTCACTTCGTTCTACTACAAAAATTCCAAAAGGACTTCTATAAGTGAATATGCAATTTCGAAAAGGGCACATATCTGAATATTTAAACTTTCCAGGAAATGAAAAAAACTAATTATTTTCTAATTAAGTATAATATTTAGCAAAAATATTTTTGATTTACATTTTAGGGTATCGTAACCCTGGAAAGTTACAGAAATATTTCGATGTTGACGTTATTATATATGTATATTTCGATATTATAAATTCATTAGATGTGCCCTTTTCGAAATTTACCACGTTGAGTATTCATAATTAAATGGTGGATGCTTAACCGCACGTGCTTACTAACTTTAGACTACTCAGTGACTGATGGATGACGCAATAAGTTTGTTGTTTTATATCACAAAAACAAAAGAGACAGAACTATTGGGGCGGTTAACGGACTTTTATTAAAACAATAAACTCGAAAAGGGCACATCTCTCTCAGAGTTGTAACTTTTTCGAAATTATTTCTCACATCTACCATAGAACGAATATCGGAGATATGCTTTTTTCGAATATAATAGGTGCATACAAGTATTAAGAGCACAATTACATGAAAAAAGGTTTTTGACAAAACATCCGAGATGTGCCCTTTTCGAAATTGCATATTCAAGTGTATACGATGGCCAAACCTTACTTCTACTGGCGCTCAAGTTCCTTTTATTTACATTGTTGTTTTCGTAACACGACAGAGATAAAAAGAAAGCAAAAATACGAAGGCGACAAAAATGAAAAGGTTGAACTGGTCGAACAATTTATATAAAAACATTTTACTGTGATGTATTCAAACTTCATTTAAAGATTTAAAGACTTAGAATTACTTATGAACTACCTTATGTGATTTGTAATTTTTTTTGGTTTTTTAAAGCTCTATTTTTTTGTTAAATGAATAAAAAATTGTATGTCATACATATAATTTTTTTTTATTTAGTTTTTTCTATGCACTCTTTTTTGTTCTCTATTTTTTTCAACAAAGTTCTCTTTTTCAATAGTTTTTAGAGTCACTTGTCCTCTTTTTTGGAAGTAGCCAGATGGACACCCTACCTCACACTAACTTCAAAATGGGCTTTTAAAAACACTTCCCTAACTAGTGACAAAACGGAAGGGCTAATGAAGTGAAGTAACAGACCTAAAAATCAAAAAAAAAAAAAAGTAAATTAACTCAGGTGAAAAAAAAAAAAAAAAATAGATTAATTTAGGTTGAAACCGAAAATTTGCAATGAAAGTTTAGTTTTTGTATAGAAAAATCTATTCAAGGGATTTTTTCGGTAAAAAATCACAGAAAATGTCAAGCAAATGAGAAAAGTCAGATGAGTTAGAGGTTTTAAGTATGTATTTAAAATTGGGGTGCCTGATTTTTAGTAACCCTGAAAAAGTGTAGGGCTTAGATCAATTTGAAATTGATTGAAAAATCATTTTTAGCTAGTGAGGGATGAATCCTTATTCTAGTTATAGGTACTGTAAGGCAATTTTTGCAATCATGAAAAAATTGGGGTCCTGAAATTCTGTCTGCCAACTCGTAGATGGATCTACAGCCTGAACCCTTTGATCGATTTTCTTTAAAACTTGTAGTTAGGGTCTGTGGTGCAACCTACAGTGGAGTTTTTGAAATAGGATCTCCAGCTCTACAAATAACCTGCCATAAAACTTATATGATAATACCTCTTTTTCTGAAACACAGCTCTAACGATATTACTTCTCATTTGCCCTTCTTATGATTAAAAAAAAAAAAATAATTGGAAAAAGTCTAAGAACGGTATCTTTTTTTTCAACAATTACTTTCTCATATATTTAAGAGAAGTCCTTAGGTTGTTTATGAAAGATTGTGTATCAACATTTGTTAAACTTAAATTTGTGAATTTTTTTTGAATATTCTGAAAACAGCTTCTTTGATTTTTTCAAATTTTTTTTTGCTAAAAGGTCTTCTGGTAATATGTTAAGACTTGCATGCTTTAAGCTTTGAAAATTTGTTTTCAAACAAAATGATAAATGAAAAAAGTATTCTAACGACTTTGATTAAATTTTCAGCGTTTTATACATACAGTGGTGGTCAAAATAATAAGAGTGAAACCAATTTTTTCCATTACCCCTTCCATTAGCTCTTCATTGGGCCTCTTTCTAACATAAGTTCTGCAATCAGAACCAAATAAATTTATCTTTCTTAAGCTGATTGTGAAGGATTTACTTTTGCAAATCGTATACGCTGCTTTATATTCTAAGAACTAAGTAACGGAACCTTCATCGCAATTCGACCAAGTAAATTTTTATCCTGCAAACGTCTGCGGATCGTTCATGAGCTGATATCCAATGATAGATTTGCTTTTTTACCGCTAGATGTTGCAAAAGGATTTTTAAGCACCTCTATAATAATCCTTTTGTCCAGCAAAGTTGTTGTTTTTTTGGGCGTACTCTTTCTTCGGTGACATTTGTTGGTTGACATCGCTGCTTTAGCACTATAGCAACAACCAGGGGCGTAGCGAGGCACCAAGCCATGGGGGGGGGGGGGGGGGGGGGGGTGAATTTTAATGAAATGCCGACTAGTCTTCAGAATTTGCCGACTGCATCAAAAAATAAATCTATATCTTTATATATATAAAATTTTCATGTCACAATGTTAGTTACCGAACTCCTCCGAAACGGCTTTACCGATTTTCACCAAATTTTATATGCGAATTCAGTAGGTCTGAGAATCGGCTACTAATTATTTTCCATACCCCTAAGTGATAAGGATCATCTACCCTTAACATTGTTTCTTTAATTTACACTGTGACACGAGAATTTTATAAATTAGATTTTACAGTCTCAGTGTAAATGTCATATCAACTATATTCTCAAGTAAATTTATTATTATATACATACTTATCGTTTCTTCTCCAATATTTTGCCATTCTTCGATTAGCGCCTGTTTCAGTTCTGTTTTTGTGGTAATAGCGCGTTTTTAACCCTTCTATCCAATTCTTCCCACAAATGTTCAATCGGATTTAAGTCCGGAGATTGTGGCGGGTGTGGAAGCACATGCACAGTATTATACGCTAACCACATGCGCACATCATGAGCCGTGTGCTTAGGGTCGTTGTCGTGCTGGAATGTAAACGAGTGTGTTAAATTCAACTTATTGCCACTTTTTTCAGGTTTTCTTTTAAAATGTCTAGATAAATTTACTTATCCATTATGCCTTCGATGAAAACAAGCTCGCCAACACCCGCAGCAGACATGCAACCCCACACCATAACTCCTCCACCACCATGTTTCACTGTAAGTGCTAAGTTTTTTTTCTCCAGAGCGGTATTCGGTTTTCTCCACACGGAAATGCGGCCATCGGATCGAAAAATATTGAACTTGTTTTCATCTGAAAACAGCACATCATCCCAGAAACTGTTTAATTTGCTCCGATATTCGAGAGCGTAGTCCAAGCGCTTTCTTTGGTTGACTTTTGAAATCATTGGCTTACGTCTAGCAACTCGAGAATTGTAACCGGCCTCGTGAAGCAATCTTCTTACCGTTATGGGATGAACAGTTTTCCCAAACTCTTCTCTAACTTCAGCAGCTATTTGGGTTGATGTTATTTTCGGATCAGCTTTTACTTTCCGGACAATCCTGGTCCGTTCACGATCATCCAAGAGCCGAGGACGACCGGTATGTTTGGAACTTTTAAAATTAGATTCACCCTTAAAGCGATGAATGATGCTGCGAATAGTGTATCGGCTTCTATTCATTACTTGTCCAATCTCTGCATATGATTTGCCTTGGTTATGCAAATTTACCACTATTTTTCGTTCGGATTCGGTGGTTTCTTTTTGTTTTGGGCTCATTTTGTTTGAATGAAACTTCCTGACTCCTAACTTATTTTTCTTGTGAGAAACCGTGCCTTTATTTGACAAACTAAATAACTGTTACTTTGATTATTGACTTTTTTGATGGTACGACCACGAGAGTACAAATTTATTGCACAAAATGCTGAGTGTGCCAGTAATTTTGTGCGAGTAATTGAGGAGTTCTACGCTAGTTATTTTATTTCTTTGAATGTGGACAAATATAATACTGTCAAATTTATTGCATTTGGTACAAAATAAGACAATCATTGAAGGAAAAAAAAATATTTGTTCAATTTCATGTTGGTAAAGGTTAAAAAGTATGCTTAAAGTTTAAAAAGCTTTGTGTGCCAATAATTATGTGTGGGACTGTACATATTTGGTGCCTCTGAGAATATGTAGTTTTATAATTTTATCATCCCAGAATTACCACGGAAACGGGGACAGGAAAGGAACGGGAACGGGAACTATTGAAATTCTGCGCCAATATCAAAAATTCTTACGACACTAGGATGTTTTATTACATCTACATACATATGTAGACTATATTTCATGAAAACATTTCCACAGAAACGGCAACGTGAAACTAGAAACTTTCCGGCTGTCTTCAGCTTAGTTCGGCGGGTGTTCCTGACAATTTTTTAAATAACTTAGATCCGAGCAACGCCGGGCGGGTCAGCTAGTACATATATAAAATAGGATGTATGTATGTTTGTATTTATGTCCGTTATAGACTGGTTTCTTATGAGATTTTCAGGGTAGACATAGTTCAAACCAGAGATGGTTCCTTTCAAGGTTTTATCTCCATACTCCCACAGGAACGGGGTTGGGAACGGAAACCTAGAAACTACTGAACAGATTTCAAAAATTCTTTCGCCATTGCGATGTCACATAATCCCACAGTAAAAAAACTTATATTTTATACCCATATTCCTACGGAAGCGGAAGAACGAGAAAGGGAACCTTAAAACTACAGACTCGAGCAACACCGGGTGGCTCAGCTAATAAATAAATAAAACTATTTAAAAACGTAAAAGTGTTCATTTCACAGAAATTCATTTATTAACATAAAATCAGTTTATAATTACAATGTACCTAACGATATAACAACAACAAAAATTAAAAGTATTTATAAGAAATAATATTACAATATAGTATTTTGGTCATATTCTTTGAAAAAAGAGTTCATCAATTGGAATTTAAACTCCAACTCTCCGGTGTTTTAATAATGCCCATTTGTTGACGACCTCACTAGGTTGAATATTATCAACAACATCCTTTGAGGAATACAGAAGCATTAATGAATTTAGCCTATCACTACCCATCGTCGTACGCAAATAATTAAGAACTATTTTAAGTTTACTAAATGACCGCTCACAAGAAGCCGACGTCACAGGAGCAGTTAACATGTAGCAAACTAGTTTAAAGGCTAACGGAATCACATATCTTAATTTGATTACCTCTTTGACAATATCATCGAAATTTGGGCATTTCTCACAAGTAGAAGAATTTGCAGTTCCGATAAATAGCAGTCCACATCTTCTTTAAAAAAAAAATGGATCTAATTCTATGATAGATTTGACTAGTTCTATGTTGGCATTTGCTCTGGAAGCGGGTACTTTAAAAATTTTTAAGAAAGGTTCAAAAATGGTAAAATTATCTGTTAGATTGTCTTTAACGTGCGAAATAAAAGTTTGAAGAACCATTTTGAACTCTTTTCTATAAAATGTTTCTAGATCAAATACAAAAGCAGTTTCAGAATTTTCATCAATTCTCTTTGGTAACCGACGCGTTCTATGATGTTTTAAAAAATCGTTTTCGGGACTTATCTTTAGTTTTTCAGCAAATGAACAAGATCTTTTTATCAAAGCATTTAATTGAATGTCATCATCGTTCATTTCTTGAAATAACTCCAATGTACTTCGAATCAGTAATGAAGCGTCAAAAACGTTTAACTCTTCCGCCTCTAGACTTTCGGTCAAATTTTTAACTTTAAACATGACATTTTTGCAAAAATATAACTAACTAATAAAAGCAAAATCAAAGATTTTTTTCAAAAGTCCAGAAGCAGAGGTACGATTATTGTTATCAAAAGAACTGGCATCGCTTTTTATTCCTTCTAAAGCATTTACAATGCCTTCAAAGGATATCCACACAGCTTTTACTGTTTCAGCTCTAGCAGTCCATCGAGTTTTTGACAAATTTTTCATTTGCAAGGAGTTTTCAATGTTTTTGAATTTTTCTTGCATACACTGAAAACGTTTTGTACTACCATAGAAAAAAACAAACAATGCTTCCAAAGTATTAAAAAACTCTTTGATCAGCACGCTTGAATTGCATGCTGTTTCAACGAAAATATTTATACGATGCGCTTGAGCTTGACATGGAATGTACGGGATTTTCTTACCACATTTTTCTGACAATTTTCTCTGGGTACCATTATACTTCCCGGTCATATTTTTGGCAAAGTCATGGAATTGAAATACAATATTCATCACAGAAATACCTATTGATTGAAGTGTAGATATAATTTTTTGTGCCAACTCTTCTCCAGTCTTCTTTGTTAAAACGACATCCATTTCCAAAAGGCGTTCAATAGGAACAGGTTTCTCTTCGGTTTGGACTAAGTATCGAATGTTGACAGCAAGTCGATCTTGATGCGATGAGTCAGGGGTTGTTTCAACCATTACAGAAAAAATACCAGCTTTATTGATCTCATTCACGATGATTTTTTGAGTTGTAGTACCCAAGAGATCAATAAATTCATTTTGGGTAGTCGGACTAAGATACGTCACACTTCGTGGCCTTTTTGAAGACCCGTGCAACCACTTTTTCATTAATGGACAATGTCGTGAAATCAGGAAAGTGATTTGTCGAAAATTTCCATCGTCCTCATCGGACTCCTTATGACCACGAAAAGTTAATCCCTGCCTTCCCAAAGTTTTCGCAACATCAACTAAAATTTGCAGCACTTCTAAATGGTACGCATTTTCTTGTTCTTTTTGAATGCTTTGCTGTCTTTCAGCTTTGTCCAGCAAAACGTTGACGTGAGCTTTTCCATTAACAAAATTGCAATAATCAAGTAAAGCCGCCTGATGTGATTCAGAAGTGAAATGTTGAACCAATTTTCCTTCTTTTTGTGTACCGCGACTCTTCATTTTGTGCCACTGACGAACACCCACCGATCCCCATTCCGGATTAGCAAATTGTCTTTGAATCCCTTCTGGGAATAAAATGCAAACAAAGCAAAATGCAGCATCTTTGTTAGGACTGTATTCCAAAAAAGAATAATCAGAATACCATGTTGCGTTGAACCTGCATTGTTTGTATGAAGGTATATCTGCATTGGTTGGAAAAATGTCAAGCTTCGGCTGGTATGGCCCAAGAGAACATAGAAACTTACGTTCATTGGCAGTCGAAATTGTTTTCCGTTTACCAGGGTCACGGTCTATTAAAACCTCACTTCCAACATGAATGTAATGTGTTTTATTTCGTTCTAGTTTGTCTTCATTTTTTGCAATTTCCAAAAGATCATAGCTTTCTTTGTGGATGCATGTGAAACAATCAATTATATCGGCAAAAAACTCGGCAATATTTGGCACATCTTTGTTCTTCAGGTTGTCCAAGATCTGATTGACTCGATCAAAATTTGACATAAATTCTCCAACTTTGCCAGCACACGAAATCCAATTAGGAAGATCAATTTCAACCTTATTGGGCAATGAACTCGGATTTATTTGGGACAAAATTGCCGATTGTGAAGCAGAAGACGTTGATGTTTCTGAAGTTGCCGCTTGCGATGGTAATGCTTGTGATGTTGTTGATTGGGAAATTGATGCTTGGGAAGTTGATGCTTGGGAGGTTGATGCTTGGGAAGTTGATGGTTGCGGAGAAATTTTATTTACAAACCCAAAAAAAGTTTTAATTCCAAAAATTCTGCCAGACGTAGCCTTAAGGTGACTAAAAGTAAAACAAAAAAAACAAAAACCGGTTCCCAGACGAGAATAAAGTAGTATTGTTACATTTTTTTGTGTAAAGCTAGTCCTAAACGACGAACATGCTCGCCGAATATAAAGTGGTGCTAGTGAAATTTTGTGAATGAGTGCGTGCACCAGCTTGTGGGGTGGTATCAATGTGTTAGTGTGGTTTTCCCCCTTCTTCTTTAAATTTTCTTAGGTTGAGACAAAAACACTTCCATTCGTGTCTTTTTGGTTGAGATCACTCGAGTCGGTATGGCAGTCGGGAAATCTACTTTGTTTTTCTACCTTAATTTGCCGACTTGTTATTTTTTTTCGCCAAATAACGACTGTCACAAACACTTCCATTCGTGTCTTTTTGGTTGAGTTGACTTAACTCGACAAATCTACTTTGTTTTTCTTCCTCGATTTGCCGATTTGGAAAAAACACCCCCCCTCGCTACGCCCCTGGCAACAACACATTGAGATCGGTGAAGAACATCTTGAATAAAACTGAATGTTTTGCCTCGATCTCCTAGTTGGAGGATCAAACGGCGTTCTTCCTCAGAGAAATGCCTTCTGAGTCCTATTATTTAAAAAATTAATGAGTTTTAAACACTTAAACACAAGTCTAACGGTAAATTTAATAATTAAATTGCGATCGGAAGTGAAAAATATCAAAAATAATGCAATTCTACACAGCACTCTTATATTTTTGACCATTGCAAATCTGACATTTCAAAGTAAAACTAACGGTACATTGCAAGTGACCATCATTAATGTTTGGTAGCACTGGAAATGTTTTGTCAGGTCAGAGAAAATTCGTATATATATATTTTGCTCCAATTAAAAAAGTTTAAGGCATAGATTCTATTGTGAAGAAAACATAATAGTCCACTCTTATTATTTTGGCCACCACTGTCTAAGAAAACTGCAAAGATTCGGGGTTCTTATACAGGGTTTTCCATTAAGAGCTATCCATTTTATTTATTTTAATAAAAACGCCAGCCATTTGAGATATCAAAAAAACATTTATATCCAGGGGCGAACGCAGAAAAATTTTTCGGGGGGGGGGGGGGGGGGGTTTTGAAAAAATATATTAAATATTAACGAACAATTTGTTTTTAACTTTTTTATGCTTTTTTTATACTCTGTATTGATTCGTAAAATACATTGCTAGGAGGAATCCTAACTTATAAATGTGTAATGTGTAATTCTGTCTGTCCAGCTTTCTATGTTACCGTCTCCCGTTAAACTACTCAACCGATTTGAATGAAATTTGGTACATAGATAGCCTAGAACCTGAGAAAGGACATAGGCTATGCATTTTATCCCTTTATTCTAATGAGAACGGGAACGTATACAGGAACCTAGAAACTACAGCACCGATTTTAATAATTCTTCCACCGTTAGAACGCCTTACTATCCTCAAGTAACATAAACTTCAACTCATCCCCATATTCCTACAGGAACAAGAGTCCTTACTACTATAACAAGTACGAAAGAATCTGCCGCCCAAACCACTGAATCGATTTAAGTAAAATTTTATACAGAGATGATCTAGAAGGACATAGACTTCAATTCATCCGAATATTCCCACGGGAACCGGTCCTTACTAATATTACAAATGCAAAAGTAGCTCTGTCTGGTCATCCCGCCCAAACAACTGAACCAATTCAAATGAAATTTTGTACAGAGGTAGTCTAAGATTTGAGGAAAGACATAAACAAATAAATAAATAGGGTGGCGCAACAGAGCGAGGAGCCCCTGGGCCTAGCGCATTTCTCACAACCATGCCTTGTGAGGGAATGGCGGGGACCTACAATTTTTTCGCCGGTTCCGAACGGCTAATTGAGAATGCGCTTTTCATGGCAATGAATTTACTAACGGAGGACATGCTAATTCCTCGCGAAAGGCGATACCCGTGGAAAAACATTTTTGCATTTTGCCTCTGCTGGGATTCGAACCTCGAACCTCTGGGTTAGCAGGTGGACATGCTAACCATTACGCCACGGGTACCACATAGGAAAGACATAGACATTATGTTTTATCCCAATTTCTACGTGAAGTAAACGAGAACTTAGAAACTACTGCACCGATTTCAAAAATTCTTCCACCTTTAGAATGCTACACTATCCCCGAGCGAGTAACATAAGCTTTAACTCATTCCCATATGCCTATGATAACAATCACCATATTCCCTCGGGAACGGGAGTCGTTACTAATATTCCAAAAATTCCAAAGTTAAATCTGTCTGTTTTTTTTCTTTGTTCCATTATTCCCACTGGACTTACTTGTAATTACTACTTGTAAGTAAACAATACTATTTGGCAAAATATGAAAAAAGTAAGAAGATAGGTTACTGAAAAATTCAAATTGCTGCCGAAAGTCAGCTAGTATTTTATAAAATCAAATCAATGCGCGTTGGAACTTTTGCCATTTTTATATTTATAAAGTCCTCATAGTGAGCCTCAATACTTTTATAGATGTTCAACAACAGCAAAACGTTCAGTTGCTCCTCGCTGGTTCTTCCTCGCAGATAAATGAAAAAGATCGCTCGCTTGAAGCCACGGATACCGGAAGTGTGGCACCGATCTGCATAAAATAGTGAACTGTTTTTTATAGGGACGAATCGCACACATTTAAGGTGTCTATAAAGTTGTTGGGGTATTTTCATTTTGGCATACTCAAGCAATGTTCATTGGTATGCATATGCTTATTCATACACAAGTATACCCTTTCCTAGTTGCCATTGTCGATCCCATTCTTATACAGAGCCAGAGCGACTGATTTTTAGTATGTGTGATAAAATTTTAATTTTCGTTAGATAGTTTTGAAGCGACCAATGCGTGTTTGCAAATATAAGTAGGAAAGTGAATTTTCATATATTTCTATCGCAGGTCCCATTTTATACGACCCAATACTACCTCCATATCAACATATGAAATTTACTTACACTAGAAAAGGGTGATCATGCTAAAAACATACCAAAACCAAAATCGATAGAAATGGATTCCGCATTTGGAAGGATTTTTTCAAAAATTTTTGACAGAATGAAATTTTCAGATGAATTTTATGCTTCCATGTTTTATATTTTGATTTTTGTTTTAAAAAACTAGTGGATATTTTTTTATTTCAAAAATTTCGGGGGGGGGGGGTTTCAACCCCCAAAACCCCCCCCTGCGTTCGCCCCTGTTTATATCACATTAAAGAACACCCAATACCATTACGAATGGAATTCTTTTTCGTTCATATGTCCTCCACGGGCGCGCTTTTCGACCACTCTCTCGCACATATCGACCGGTATTGCGGCAATTTCGCGTTCAATATTGGCTTGAAGCTCCTCCAAAGTCTCTGGCCTGTTGGCGTAGACCAACGACTTGACATAGGATTTCGAAAGAAAGAAATCCAAAGGTGCGCGGCGGCCAATTGATCGGTCCATTTATTGAGATAACACGTTGACCAATGAGATAACACTTCAAATTGTTGATGGTTGCATGAGCTGGATGGGCTGTAGCTCCATCCTGCTTGAACCACATGTCACTAATATCCATTCCACGCAACTGACGCAAAAAAAAAAAAACGCCGTATCATGGCCCGATACCGGTCGCCATTGACAGTGACATGTTGGACGACGTGGAATTGACTGATTTGGGTCGTTATGAACGGATGCACTTACGGGCGCGATATTTTCAGCACTCCGTCCTAATCTTTGTCTCACTGGCACGGGAACATTGTGCAGCGAAAACGTGGATTCAAATTTGTGCACTAAACTAAGAATTACGGCACGGGTGGGACGATTATAACGACCAAAAATCGGAGTTTGCGCTCTTAAAGTTGCAGCGACTGACTCAAAATTTTGATAATACGCTTTAATAATTTAGAAACGTTGTTGATTCGTGTAACTCATCATGATGAAATGGTAGACCTTAGTGAGCAATCTGACGTTTACAGAATGTCAAAAGACCTTAAGGACGCGTTTACATTAAAGAAACAAAATGGATAGTCCTCAATGGAAATGTATTTCCATCAAAAACTTTTGAAATATTTAATTTAATTGTATTTCTATAAATTATGTGATTTTACTCAATTTTTATAATCAATGTGCAGTTGGCAGCCCTATGCCACCAAATATATTATGAAAATCGAATACTTAAGCCCTGTACTCAGCCTTCAAATTTCGATGCTGTACTTAGCACTTAATCGAAAGTAATCAAATTTCGATACTGTACTTAGCACTTAATCGAAAGTATATTTTTTTTCTCTTAGGCAATCAATGGAGACAAATATGTATAGTGAAAAACTTACATTAAACAGACGAACTTATTCGTAGCCTGTTCTTATACAACGAACAATATCTGGTGATGTGAATCTTCAAACGAAGCTTGTCCGACTTGTTCGATGCTTTTGGCCGAATTCACATTGTACAATTATTTGGATAGACTTTGGATGGCACGACCAAAGTGCAAATTTTATTTTTTTTACTAACTGACCCGGACACACAAATTCTAAGAACTAAAAATTACCAGGAATCTGAAGATTGCCTGAAAGCTTCTAGTTACCCGTTCCTGTTGCCGTGGGAATACTATGATGAAATGTAGTCTCTTTCAGCGATAACACAACATCCTAAAGTAGCAATCAAAAACTACTGAACCGATATCAACTGTCGGTTCAGTAGTTTTTGCGTTCTTGTTCTCATTCTTGTGGTAACGAAGGAATGAAATATAGTAAATATTATCGAACGATAATGTAAAGTCCTAATGTTAAACGAAATTTTTGAAATCGGTCCAGTAGTTTTAACTTTTAAAGTTCTCCTTTCCGTTTACGTTCCTTTGCGAACTGCGAAATTAGATCCGAACATCCAACATCCATCAAATCAAATTTGTCTAAGTAGTGGCACAGCGTGAACCACCCTGTAAGTATTAAATTTGATGTTCATGTCTTACACTTTTATATTTTTCTGAAAAGTCACTGGGAAATTTCCGGTAGGGATTACACGACATTCCCTATCGAACATGCTCTCTAAAAACAAATTCGACATGTATTTTGTGTCTGTATAAACAATAATGAAATCCAATAAAAAAGTCAAACAAATAAGGTTTGTGTGAACAGTTCACACATGACAAAATTTCAAACATGGCAAACTTTTAAAAAGTCAAAGCAATTACGAAAACCTGAACAAATAGGAGGTGAAGATTTTAGGAAGTTCTTGTTGGTGCCTTATTGTCCCGCAGACTAAATTCTATTTATAAATATTTTCACTTGTTTTAATTTGCATTATCGTTTCATCGAATATTCAAATTACGCGGTGCTAAAGAAGCTTCACATCAAAAAATAACACCCTTGTTCTATACTAAAGCTTTGTAATATGCCAGTCGAAACACATGTGCTAGAGACAGACTATTTGCTATCTTTTTAAGTTCAAGAGCTTATAAAAAATAAAGAATATAAGAGTTTTAAGTTATGCTTTACAAATGATTTTCAGCAAGTGACTGCAGCAGCTGGTTTGAATAAACTCCAGCTGAGAAGCCCAAATTTCGACAACTTTTTTCAGCAATTGGGGTATGTCAACAATAAAGCGCCTATTCAATAGTATCGAGCTTATTTGCGTAGGCAAGCGACTTCATATAGCTTTACAATATATTGTACACCGGTGACAAATCAAACAGGCTTAAAGGTTCTCCGAAAACAAATCGTTTTTACAGTTGCGGCAGCGGTAGTAACGCTGCTATCATTGTTTTTGCAATCGCGACAGCATTAATGTATTATGTATAACTCTGCGTTTCTGTGTAGGTGTGGGAATTTTCATTTGTCGCTGTGTAAAGGCCCCGACCGGTGCGTCCGTTCGCTGCAGGATTCAACTGACAGCTCGATTAAATCCACACGATCTTATGAGAGGTGACCCATAAGCATCGGATGCAACGGACGCAACGGAACAAGTAGCCCAACTTTTAACTTTTTGCGTCCGGCAGACCTTTTGACATAGGCTGTCAAAACCAATTTGAAGTTTTCTCTTCACACCGCAACGGATTCTATAAGTCACCCCAATCCGTTGTGTCCGGTAAAACTCACTGCTGTCAGTTGAATCCGGCAGCGAACGGACGCAACGGGTTATATGGGTCGGGACCATAACTTGATTTTGACAGCTGCAGCTGTTGCTTCCGCGACTGCGAAAACGCGTTAGATTAGGGGCCTCCCAAAAGCTCCAAATTATGTAAAAATCATAAGCCTATTTGTTACACTTTAATTACGCGTAAACTTAATTTTATGATGAACGAAACTATTAAACGCGTTTGGATTTTTCCGAATTGAATTAATTAATTAAAATGAAATAAACGAAAGTACGACGCGCCAAAGAATATGCACAACCGGTGTGCCGCGAGGTAAACAATCGAAATGTCAAACACGCTGTGCTGTGCGTTTACGCTGATAAGTGCAGCACTCACAAGGAAGGCTGCTGACACCACAATAAAACACAATAACATAAAACAATAAAAGGTAGCATAGCCCGATAAGAAGACGATCGCGAATAAAACGACCGATTAGATTAATTCAATAATAAAAAGAATGATAAAAAGTATTTTCGCAGTACCGGGTGTACTGGAAAAAGTGGGCGCCAGGAAATTTTTAGGTCAAGGCAGAAATGTCAAAAACCGAATGAAAATACGAAAGTCAACTTTCCAAAAGGAATTTAATGCTATTTATTTGTTAATGTTGCTGGAAAAAACCTTACAAAAAGTTGGATTAAAACTCAAATCTTTTCAACTCTGAAATTACAATTGTTGGTGGTTAGAGGAAACGTATAAAGAGGTAAACGAATGAAACAACCGGAAAAATGAAACCTTAATTGTTTTTACCCGAAAAGAGCAATTAATATTAGAATTAGAAAGAAGAGTTTTTAAATCGAAAGCAAAGACAAACCGAAAATTTCTTTGACAACACTCACAAAAACTATAGAGCTCTACTTATTTTTTTTTCTGTTTTTCCTTCCTCCTTCAAGTTTTCTACGTTTCGTCCCTCTGACGATTTCTTCCAATTCTGAATTTTCGACTCCCACTGACTCTACACTTTTTCTACAATTTTTCTAAAATTTCTTTAACATTTTCTATCAAAAAAACTATTTTCAACTTTCACTGTTCTAACTCTTTATTTCTCTCAAAAAAATCACCAATCGCAAAAACCACTTGTCGATATCTAGATCAACCAAGAAGTAGTTGATCTTGTCCATCTGTCCTTTCTCGACCCTCAAATTCACGCACACATTCATACGATCAGCCAATCGTGTATTATAGTTTACGGTCACGGTTTTCTAGCACATGCCACCTTATGGCTGACATGCACCTCCCTTGTCGAATTTCAGCGAGACCTTTCATTCGCACAATTTTCCAATCACACTGAACTGAAAAAGTTGTTGGGGGTTTGTTCCAAGACTTAACCTGTTCTTGAGTAGAGAAAAATGAAAATTCCTGAAAATTTTCTGGGAATTTTCTCAGTTACTCTACTATATATTCTACTAAGTCAGGGAAAGGATAAAATTCTCTATGTTACAATTTTTTGAAAATTGAAGAAGGGAGGAAAAGCTAACCGAACCAAAATGAACTACCTTACCCTATTCGGTGGATCTTTGTGCAGATAACTATTAACGTTTCATTCTTATGATACGGTTTTACAAAGTGCGTACTCATTAGAACGGCTTCAATTTTTTCAATGGCAAACAAACCTGTATCAAGTGACAGCTGTCAAAAAGACCAAATCCGAAAAATCTGGTCGTAGTTTAGGTCAGCCAGGTGTGGACTTCTCCCAGTTTAATGAAGATTGTATAAAATCGTGGTCGTTTTATGATAGATATTGTGTACTTTAACATAGCAATCACTTCCTGAGGTCATGCTTAAGTCATTGCAACACCAAGTATCTCCCCTGGGATCCCCATCTGCGTGGGTGTTTCAAACGCTTTTGTTGATTTGCTCAGAATGCTGCTTTTATAACAGCAGGCAATACTACGCTATGTCTTTGTCTTTATTCGTGGATAATTCCTACAACAAGATCAACACCTCCTTCCAACTTGAAATGATAATATTATTTTTACCTTCAGTGTCACTCAAAAATTGAAATTAATTAATTGGTGCAAGCATGCGGAAGTCATTAATTAAAAAATGGCACGACAGGAACGCACGAACTTGCGAAGTCGTGAGGCTGAGTAAAAGGTTTTAGTAGTAATCTTAATATATTTTGTGGTACAGGGCTGCCAACTACACATTAATTATGAAAATTGAATTAAATGACGCAAAATATTGAAAAAATCAAAAACGCCATTCATTTGGAATTGCTAATACATGTGCATGATGAAAATTTAATCAAAATCGTTGGAGTAGTTTTTTCATAAATTTTTTTTTTTATTTTCCCCTTTTTTGTTGGAAGTTGATGTGACAAAAAATAAAAAAAAATATCCAAGCTATAGTTGCAGTTTTTCTTTAACAGTTTACGACTTTTCAAATCCAAAATTTCGTCAAGATCGTGTCAGCCATTAACAAGAAAGTCGGTTTTGAAAAAAAAAAAACGTTTTTAGGCTTTTTCCAATTTTTTTTTTACATCATAAGAAAAACTGATTTCATGAGGTAAACATTTTCGAATTGCAATCCAAATTTATTTCTTCACGCAAAATTTTATCGAAATCGTTGGAGCCGTTTTCAACAAAAAAAAGTATTATCATATCGGTTGTATGGTAGGTACCGTTATTTCAAGTACAAGACCCACTTTTTTCGTGTATTCTATCATCGTAATGTCATGTTTAATTGTTATCTCAACATATTTTTTTCTGTACGATTGCAAAACTTGCCTTATAGTACCTATAATCGCAAGTAAAAATAGGTAAATACATTTAAGCATGCAGCTTCCCGAAGCAATGTTTAATCCCCAAATATTGTCGCTATTAGACGCAGGGTAATTAATTTCAGTTCAAGTATACTCAGCTGGTTTTAGAGACAACGAAGTCTTTTCCCAAGCGTATTTATATGACGTGCGAAAAAAAAAAACAAATGCGTCACATTAAAATTTGTTTAAATTCGAGTATAGAGTGTTCCTGACCCCGAGAATTTTTTTCTATATCTCTTAGAGTAGTAACCTTTCTTAATTTTTACTTTTCGAAATTAATGGAAAATTGGTTTTCGAAATCAAAATATTCTCTGGGTAATTTTAGATTTTTCTTTAATTGGACATGCCCAATAATCATTTAGCTAATCTAGACTTTTGGAATCGGAAACACTCTGTATATGATTGAAATCATAAAGCACAGTGCGTCTCACAAACGACTTGAAAGTCAATATTTTTACGTCAAACATATAAAACAGACATTTAAATTAATTTTTTCTTCTGTATAAAAGACACACCATCTCCGTTGGAAAGTAGAACTTTTGAAAATGTTGAAGTTAGTGGTCGGGTTCGCGCTTTTGTCGTGTGCCCTTGGTGATCTATTGCCTACCGTCGGAGGAATTTACGGTGGAGACGATGCCGCAATAGAGAAATTCCCATATCATGTTTCATTGCGCATTGATGACATTCATTTCTGTTCCGGGAGTTTGTACGGGAAAGATGTTGTTATCACAACTGCCGCGTGTGTACAAAACCAGAGAGTTGCACGACTTTCAGTCCGAGCAGGATCAGCGGATAGGAATAGCGGCGGAACGCTTTTTAATGTGACGTCCTACACAATTCATCCTTTGTTCAACAGTGTATTAAAGGCAAACGATATCGCACTTTTGCATCTGGATAAACCGTTTCAAATTAGCAAACAAATTAAGCCCGTCAAATTGGCATCGAAAGCACTTCCAGATAGCACTGCAGCTTTCCTCAGCGGATGGGAACTTGAAAATGCATTTTCAGCGTTCAGCACCGATATTCTTCAGTACCTTGTTGTGAATGTTATCGAAAGGCAAAAGTGTGAAAAATATTACTTTGGAAGGAAAATCCAACAGTCAATGTTTTGTGCTGTCTCTCCGAATAATGAAAGCTGTCAAGGTGAAGAGGGCAGTCCAATGGTCATACGAGGTGTTCTTCATGGTATTTTGTCTTGGGGCTCTGATTGCATTGACCTGAAAGAACATTCTGCTGTCTACACGGATGTTGCTTCCTTCAAGTCTTGGGTTGAAGACAACGCTTGAAGTTTTTAAAGTGATTTTTTTTTGCCGGAAATTCAGTTTATTATAGAACAATTTTAAGATTGACATCTTGTTTATTATTTGTTTATAAAAAGGAGTTTATAAACAAAAATAATTTTACGAAGTAAATTAAATAAATAAACTAATTATTAATTTAAAAACAAAAGAAAAAAAAATTTAATAAATCAAAATGTATGTAAATGCAAATGTGTTCAATGTACATATGTAGCCTAAGAAATAAAAATGTGTGCTATGTGAGTTTTGGAAGCAAATGGCAAAGGAGATCCTTAGTTGCATAATGCAAAACGAATTTCTATTACTGCCTCTGTTGAGGTTTGTTATTTTAAAACATTTTTAAAGATGGCGGATCTTTTGGCATAATTTTTTTATCAAACCTGGAAATTTTTTTTTCGGAACTGTTCGCAATTTTGGAGTGTATTGCTCGCTGTTTTCACTTGATTCAGATTTTGTCTTATCTGTGGCCGCACGCTTTTTTTTCAATGTTGTTTACCAATATTTCAATAATGTCTGCTAAAATGATTAGTTGAACAAAGTATATGGAAAAAACGTACTTCTGTTTTTTAAGTAAACACATCTGAGAGAAATAAGTTTCGAACTACATATATACAAGAAAGTTTATTTGATCTGTGGCGCTGGCGCTTAGGTGTCAACAACTCTTGATTCTATTCTAAACACAGTAAAGACTTGAAACTTATAGTCCCAATATGTCCGTGCTCCAACTTCTCAAAACAGAACGGATACCACCAAAAGCAATTTCCTCTCTCAATAGGAATTCATACAATACAAATGAGACAAGTTCGGCGCTTCTGCTAAAAAGCAAGACCGGGATGATTTGAGAGATCGTGCGTCGCTTTGTTATAATGACATTCTTAAAGCAAAAGCGTCCTTCTTCAATTTGAAAACTAAGTTAGGTATAGATAATGGTTAGTGAGATAGATTGATAGACTTTTTGACCTAAAACAATATCAAAATATAACAGACTTTTGTTGATATTTTACAGCCATGACTTCGCCAAACAATAGCAAACTATTTGAAGTGCTCCTCCTGCTTTTGTTACTGACTTAAGGGGCTCGGCTAGTTTCTCATTTTCAAAAAATCGATATTTTTTTTTTTTAATTTTTCGATAGGTAAACATCTCAAAAAACTCCGAGAATGCCCATTTTTTTTTGCTTATATCCGAGTTTTTCTTATACGAAAACCTCGGATATAAGAAAAAACTTTCTTATACAGGGTGTCCCGTACTTCATGTATTAGCCTTTGGGGTGTGATTCTTGGCCATATTCTAAGAAAAAAATTGTTTTACAGTAAGGCTCGTTTCTCAACTTTGACAGCATTTTTTGACAATTTAAAAAAGGTTAGGTTTGGTGTACCCTGACCTATGTTAAATTCGATATCTCTGTCAATACTGATGATAGACTTAATTTTTTGTAGAAATAACAGCTTTTAAGATTGTGGACACGAATTTAGCACGTTAATAAAAGAAAAGGATAAACTATATTTACAAAATTTGTTTCTATTTCAGTATATTCATTTTTAAGTTGTTTACATTATTTACACATATAAGTATATTATTCCAAAATACATTCTTATACTTTTTGTATCTGAAAGAGAAAAATAAATAAAAATAACAGAAAACATACATTTTTGTCTGGACATGAATATAGCACATTTCAATTAAACTGCTTGATAATGTTACTTACCATAACTAAAACTACATTTTGTTTAATATTTTGTTGGAAATCCTTTGTTCCTTAAGACTGAATTGAGTCTTCTTGGCAAACTCTCGACTAAGGCCTCACAGCGTTGCTAAGGTATTGAAAACCAAGCATTCTGTATCTCTTGCCACAAATCTGTTAAATTTTTCGGTTTTTGTTTTTCAATGTGTCGCTCAACATCATTCCACAAATTTTCGATCGGGTTCAGATCGGGTGATTGAGCCGGCCACTTTAAAACATTCACTCTATTGACCTCTAAAGCACTTTTCACTAGTTTTGAAGTGTGTTTAGGATCATTGTCGTGCATGAAGAGCCATAAAACTGGCAAATTATCTTCAGCATATGGTATCATATGGTTCAGTATAATATCTTTATACAGGTGCTAGTCCATTTTGGAGTCTATCTTCACTATTGGACCAACACCGTGCCAAGAGAAGGCAGCCCAGACCATCACGTTTCCACCGCCGTGCTTCACCGCCTTAATGGTGTATTTTGGATCATGTTCCTTGTTTTGTGGACGCCAAACATATTTTTTTCCATCTGATCCAAATCGACAGAACTTTGATTCATCGCTCCAAAGTACATTTTTCCAGAAATTTAGTTCTTTGCTTAGATGTAATTTGGCAAACTCTAAACTAGCCTTCAAATTTTTTTTCGAAACCAATGGTTTTCTTTGTGCAATGCACCCTCTCAATTTTTTTTCATTTAGGCGTCTTCTCACGGTTCTTGAGGAAACATTGACATTGTAATTCTCCATTAATTCATTTCGAATGGCACTAGAGGTTTTAAATGGATCCTTGCTGGATATCATGTAAATGACTTTATCTTCCCTCTTTGTTGTCTTTCTTCTGCGAGGGGCTTGTTTTACATTTTTTGTCACTCCATACTTTTCAAAATGTCTAAGAGCATTGTATACCATCTTCCTGGAACATTCTAGCAGCTCAGAAATCTCCGTTACTGTGCGACCCTTTGACTTCATCTTAATGATAAGACTTCTTTTGTCCTCAGAAAACCATTGCCCTTTTGCCATGACTATTTAATGTTTTTAAGTTTTATTTTTAATTTACAACATTAAGAACATATAAAATTACCTCGAAAATAATATTGTTCTCTTAAAAACCCACAAATTAAAAGTAAAATAACCAAATTTTGTACACGTGCTAAACTGATGTCCAACCAAAAACAATGCAAATGACAAACTATCAATGATTTTTCACTATGAGATTGGATTACATAAGAAAATGCACAGTTCTGTTTTCTCTGACTTGTTGTCATATGTATTAACCCAAAATGTACCGTTGCTTGGAACGAAACAAGAGAAAAAATCGAAAATATAGTAGTAACCATCTCAGTGTGCTAAACTTGTGTCCACCACTGTGAGTCTTCTTTTATTCTAAAATTTTCAAGGAGTGCATTAAAATGAGTTTCTTTTAACCGAGTTTTTCTAATATGCGAGTTTCTTTTATACGTCTGAATTTGAAGAGATACTAAAGGAAAGCACCGTGTCGCTTTCGATTGCCTATCTTATAAGCGAGTTTTTCTTATATGAGACTTTCTTATATCCGTAAAATACTGTATAAGCAATCGATCAGAGTGTGTTTATCTGCCTTAAGATTTTTAACATCCGCAGTCAAAATCTGGGGTCATTTATCTCTTCCACAAGTTGCTTAAAACTAAAAACGATTTCGAAAATAAAATTCAAATTCAAAACCTCTTCTGTTATACCAAATCTAGTACGTTCGTTTGCAAAGTAGACTTCTAAGAAATGTTGCATACTTTTGGGCAGTTTACAAAAAATAAAATGCGTTCAATCAATAAACGTGTCTATACTTTTTTTTTTTTTTTAAATTTGAGCTAGATTCTTCAAAAAGGAGTTTTGAAGGCTCACACTAACGACTAGTGTTTCCAGTCTAGAATCTCTCAAACACAAACGATTCTGCAGTTGGCGCCACTGTAAATTTAGTTGTTAAAATTAAGTCATATAAGGTCTGTTTCTTTACTTTCTGGGCAAAGTTTGGGAAAAAGTCCGGGAAAAAGTTTGGGCTCGAGCTTTTTGATATTGTTTTTGTAATCTTCATCCGAAAATGAAAAGTAAAGATACGCCTTCGGGATGTTTATTGCTGAATGACATTTATCATGTACTCTCAGTAGAGATACTAAGAACCATACAAACAATTTTGTTTCAGAAACGTGTAAAAATAAGCTCATAATAATGTTACATTACATATTTAACATTACATATTTTGAATTTTCAAACCTATAAAGAGAGATTATGCTTTCCAATTTTCATTTAATTTCAAATAGATTTGAATTCAATCGAAATGTTTTGATCAGCTGATTTGACAAACTGCACGAGCAAATTGTAAAGATACACGTTTTGGGATTCCGCGGAATCCCACGGGATCTCTCGGGTGACCTATAGTGACAATAAGACTGGGTCAAAATTTTTTTTTTTGTTTCAAAAACCATACTGAAAGTATTATTTGGAATAGCTAAAAAAAATTCCAAAAAAGTTTGAGCTAAAAAAAAATAATAATAATTTAGAGGTCTATCAATCGTATTTTATATTTCTTAGACCTAACCTTACTTGAGCAAAAAACTGTACAATTATTTTGAGCCAAACGACAATATTTTTGTAGAAAATTTAATATCCTTTAAATAAAGTCTTGCTAGAAATTTTTCGCAGATTAACCGTTTCCAAGTAATTAAGCTTTGAAAAATGGTATGTGTTTTTGATTGGTGCGTGTGGGAGTTCATAGAGCTGGTTCCCATCTAAGGGATTAGAGAGTTGAGTAGCCTCTATTCGAACCTGGACAAGAAAGTTAATCACCTGTTAGTCAAACCGTGCAAAACTTCGTTTGAAAAGGAAAAGACTTTTAGGGTCTTTCGCTGGTGTCGTCATAAAAGTATTCAGGTATATGAGTCTTTCGTCTGTAAGAGAGCGTAGGGCTTCAACAAAGGAGGTGCTTACTCCATCCGTCCATGCAGCTTCTACAAAAGTCATTAGAGTAGATGCAACGTTTTTTGGCGTGTCTACCTATTAGCTTGCTTGTATGCAAACGACCTAGATTCAATAAGGTCCTTGAACGTTTCGACAAGTCTACACTTGACCAAATTTGTTTTATTCATAAGACAAGTATAATTATGCGTCCATCTAGTGCTCATCCTCTCAGAAGTATAATGCTTTAGCAAAATTTTACATATAGCGATAGGTATGCCTGTGTTGTTGCTTTTAGGTCGAAAAGGAGAAGTTGTTGCTTTTATGGTAAGCTCGTCTGCTATGCAGTTGCCTGATATGTCTCTGTGTCCCGGCACCCCTGAAAGCTGAATGTTGAAATGTTCTGACATCTCCTTTAGAGACGTGTGACAGCTTTGTATTGTAAAGGATTTTGTTGATACAGAGACAAGAGCTTTGAGAGCAGCCTGACTGTTCTAGCAGGTACGAACATCTCAACAACGAACAACGTTTTCTCTGAGCCAAGACAGGAATTCTTCTATTGAACGAATTGCCGCCTTGAACACACTAGGCGGAGAAATAGACTTAAATTCAGCCCCATCACAGCTTTTAAGACGGTCTTTATACAAGTGTAAGGCTTAATTTTTCAAGAGAGTACGGTTCACCCAAACTTCTCTTGAGGGAATGGTTGCTTGCGAAATGTTATCAACCACCAACTAGGGAATGTTGTAATCTAATCGGAACTGGATATTTTTTTTATAATAAGCACATCAAGGGGTTATGAATACCGTTTATAATGTTATAAGGCACAGTGCGAGCATTTATGGAAAAAAAGAAAGAATTTAATAGAGACACCGATGCACGTTGCTTTTGAACTTCTGAAAATTGTAGGTAATGCTGGGGAAAAACAAAGCCAGGCAAATTTTTTCACATTTGGGTGGTGCGTTCTTTTGTATGCCGATGACATTGTGCTCTTAGCTGACAGTCCCAACAAGTTGCAAACTATCATCAATAAGTTCAGCACCTATTGCCAAAAATGAAATCTCGAAGTAAATTTAGACAAGTCTGAGATTGTTAGATTTAGAAATGGAGGTCGCAGAGCAGCCAGTGAAGCATGGTACTTTAACGAAGCTGAAATCAAAATAACAAACCAATACAAATATCTTGGCGTCATATTTACTTACAATATGTCATGGTCCGAACATCTGACAAAAAGACTGGCATCATCGAAAAATGCAATAAACGCTACTTGGTCGAAATTCATAAAAAATAAATACGTTTCACACTCAGCCAAATTTAAAGTGCGCGACTACCACAAGATCGATAATGTATATTATTGTGCACAGGTGTGGGGGTACAAGGAGTACACTCAAGTTGCAAAGCTACAAAGATTCTTCGTTAAAAGGTGTTTCAACCTGCCTGATAATACACCAAACTATGTAATAAATATCGAAACTGTGCTGTCCAAAGCATTTGTCACAACAATGAATGCGCATTTCGGATACATACGAAAACTTTATGTCTTCCTCGTTGTAGATTGCCCAGCACACTCACCCAAGAATGGTCAGGCCTTTTGCAAGAAAACGGAATGACTTTCACCGTCAATGCCAACAATCTCGAATGGAAAAATGTTCACAACACGCTTTTAGAAAAGCTTAAGGATAATCTATGGAAGTCATTTTGAATTTTTTAACCTGACAGACAACTTTAATAAGTTATTGTCCTAATTAATTTTGTAAACCAGCATTATCTTGTTTTTATAACTGTTTTTTCGGGAAAATGATTTTTTTTTATCTACCATAGACCTACAGACTCCATTCAACCCTTATGTAGGTATGCCCCCAGACCCTAAATGCAAATTCTGAAGAAAACTAGTCAAGTGATTCAGGCTGTAGATCCGGACAGACAGACATGCAAAATTGCAGGACCCACTTTTCTCATGACCAATTGATGCCTCAAATTTTTTTTTCTGCACAATTGCAAAACTATATATAGCTATGTACCTATAATGTATATAGTACCTACAATCGCAGGTAAAAAACGAAGGAAGACAACAGGATAAAACACTGGAAGGGACAACAATGCACCAAGTTTTGAGTCAAAGTAGAAACCATGTACCTAAATAACTAAATGATTTCCTAACTAAACAGAGATAGTGTAATGAACATGGGCGTAGCCAGGTAGGGGCAGGTAGGGGCAAATGCCCCAACCTAAGCCAAATGTCCTCGAAAAAATTCTGCGTTTTTTAAGAAAAAATTAATCTTTGTCCTCGAGGACATTTGGAGAAAATGCTGAAACAACGAGGACTTTTAAAGAGTATCGTAAAAAACGAGGACAATTTGGGAAAAAACGGAAAAAAGGAGTATCAATGAAAATTTAAAAAAAAAAAACTGAGGACAATTCGCAAAATTGCCGAAAAACGAAGACTTTTCAATGAGATTTCTCGTAAAAAACGAGGTCAATTTCGGGAAAAAAGGGGAAAAAAAGGAGAATCAATGAAAATTAAAAAAAAGAAAATGAGGACAATTCGCAAAATTGCCGAAGAACGAAGACTTTTCAATGAGATTTCTCTTAAAAAACGAGGACAATTAGAAAAAAGGGGGGAAGGAGTACCTATCAATGAAAATTTAAAACAAAAAAAAAAAATGAGGACAATTCGCAAAACTGCCGGAAAACGAGGACTTTTCAATGAGATTTCTCGTAAAAAACGAGGACAATTTGGGAAAAAAAAGAAGGAGTATCAATGAAAATTTAAATGAGGTCAATTCACAAAACCGGAAAACAAGGACTTCTCAATTATTTCTCGTAAAAAACGATACAATTTGGGAAAAAAGGAGTAAAAAAAGGAGTATCTTCAGAAAAATCGTTCTACTACTTTCGGTAGTACCGCTATCGGTAGTAACTACAGTCGGTAGTAGTAACTACTTTCGGTAGTACCGCTACCTACTTTCGGTAGTAGATTTCTCGTAAAAAACGAGGACAATTTGGGAAAAAAGGAGAAAAGAAGGAGTATCAATGAAAATTTAAGAAAAAAAAATGAGGTCAATTCACAAAACTGCCGGAAAACGAGGACTTTTCAATGAGATTTCTCTAACATCTAGAAATATTACACGAGTATATTTGGGCATTTATATTTATAATTCTTCGAATCAAAATATTCTCCAGATATTCTGAATCATATGAATGCGGCATTTTAAATGCTATTACAGAACATGCTAAAGGCAAATATCCTACTCTATTTTTAGAAACCAAAAAAATGATACTTTTAAAGTATCTCTCAATATTCTTGTCAATAAATATGTCCTACTTTTTTTTTTCAAAAAAAAAAATGTCCTCGTTTTTTCATTGATTTTTGAGAAGTTGTCCTCGAAAAAAGACCTAAAAAAATTCCTGGCTACGCCCATGGTAATGAAGAGGAAGAATCTCCGGGCCAACTCTTCGGAGACTGCGATGCTTTCAGACATTAAAGGAAAAAAAGCCTCAGCTCATACCTTAAAGATGAGATTGAACTAAAGTTCCTAAACGTAACCCAGACCATTGGTTTTATCAAAAAGCACATTGAAGCTCGAGTAGGAATTCTGTTTCTTTCCTTGGAAATGTCTGGCCATAGGTTTCTGGAAGTCCATCAAGTTTCGAAGGATGAGCTAAGTTTCATTGTTAGTTTTGAGAATGTTTCTTCTTGATTCTGTTCTTTTCTCTAGTGGCTTGAGAACAGAGGCTAGCAACAGGAAGAAGTCCAGAGCTTATTCAATATAAATAATTCAAGTACTTCTTTGAATTTTGGTTATGTTCTTGAGGTTTGACGCCTCCTCTTATGATGCCCAACATGCTAACCAGGATTTGCTCTTATTCTGAAAGTGAGCATCCAGTAATTGGTTTTTAGACCAGGCGCGTTATCGAGTAACTCGTGACAATATTATATGAGTTTGGTCTTAGGCTCACGCTGTAAAACATTTATGTAAGCACATGAATACTTTCACATTCTTATGTACATATAAATGTGTATTAAGAAAAAATATATTTTGGAAAAAAGTTTCTGTCATTCTCCAAGGCGGCGCGTGCCAAATGAGGTGAGGGCAAAGTTCGAGAACCTAGCTCCATTCCTAAGGCTACGAATCCGTTTACTTTGAGACAAAAACACTTCTTGAAAAGTATATACTCAACAGCTGCTCTCTTCCTGAATAAGTAATAAGCAACCAGTAAATAAAATAAAACAAATGAAATTTTCACTCTTTTATTAATTTACAACTCAGCGGCGTTCTTCTCAATCCACCCACGTAATTCAGGAACTGAAGAATATACCCCCGGATAGTCCCTGCGAGCACACATGTTGCCCCAAGATACAATGCCGACAAGTTTGCCACCAGAAGCCAATGGACCACCAGAATCACCTTGACAAGCATCCTTACCACCGCCTTCTACAGCCGCACACACCATTGTCTCACGAACTTGACTTCCGTATTTGTATTTACTTGAAGAGCAATCATCCACTGAAACGATGTCAACCTGAACTTGCTGGAGTATTTGCTGTATGGATCCGACCAAGAATTTTTCAGTGCCCCAACCACTGACAACAGCCGGAGTTCCGGTCTTTGGTACATATTCGGCCAATTTGATGGGCTGTATCTTACTTGTGTATCGGACAGGGGTGTCGAGCTTAATAATAGCCACATCGTTCGTCATGATATCGCTATTGTATCCTTCATGATATTTGAGTGATCTAACTGACACCAATTCACCACCAGACTGGTAATTGGCTGAACCTAAGCGGACTTTGATTTGACTTGGCTTAACCGATTGCAAGCAATGAGCTGCTGTAACAATGATATCGGGAGAGTACAAACTTCCGCCACAGAAATGACTTCCTCTTTTTTGCAAGGAAACTTGATAGGGGAACTTTTCGATGGTTGTTGGTTCACCACCTACAATACGTCCGCCGAAATTGTCGGGTAAGTAGCGGGGTTCGATGACACCAGCTAAGGTGCAACCCAAGAGAGCAACTACGATTGTTAGTCGAAGCATTTCACGATTCGCGATAAATTTGAATGGTTACTGGGTTTTCATGGGCAAAAGAGGTTCTTTTATAGTTTATTCTTTTCAATTATCTTATCTTCTGTAGCTGCTTTTCGGACAGCATTACATAGCTGAAGACAATTCAGCTTTTGGTTAAGGCCTTATAATCCCCTGTAACAAGTGCTTCTTTTCAAATGATTATTGCGTTCTTCCATTTGGGTGTATTCGAGTATTCACTACGTCATTGCCACAATAAAGATACTGTGCTGTTTTTTTTTTTTATAAAAAATGGTGGTTAAGTGGGTCTAAGTACTTGTCACGTCACGCGCTTTTACTCTTGAAACTTTTCTATGCGTTATCGATAATTTTATTCTTTCGTTAAGGTGCGTCCACACTATGCCGAACGACACCAACCGGCACTTGCCGATCGGAAATACCGAATCACTGTCGACGTCCAGGTCGGTTTTTCCATTATACCGACCCAAATTCAAACCTAATGGTGTGGATCCCACTGCCTTTGTAAGCTTCCTAAGAATGTCACTTTAGAAAGGAATTTAGTTCATGAGGTGGAAGTGCCCAAACGTCTTATGTCGAAAAGTGTAACTGTAACTCATACGATTCGTCTTGGCCATCTTCCAATTAGACTGGAATATGGAAAACTATGTTTCTTGAAGTCAAACATCTCGGAGTAATTCTAGATAACAAACTTCTTTGGTCTAAACATGTCTAGTCTAAAACTACTAAGGCATTGTCAGTCTTCTGGCAATGTAAAGGAGCCTTTGGCCTTTGAGGTCTTTCACCGAAAAGGGTCCTTTGGGTCTATACGGCTATAATAAGACCAATCATCTCCTATGCGTCAGTTGTTTGGTGGAATAAGCTCGCGTAAATACTTTATTGCCTCTTTTGTTAAACTTCAAAGAACAATTTGTCTTGGTGTTACTGGGGCCTTCCCTAGCACACCGGGAGCTGCTCTCGACGCACTGTTGAATCTTCCTCCCCTTGATACCTACATCATGGGGTGTACTCTCAAGACCATTTCTCGTTTAAGGCGATGTGGTCTCCGGCACAATTCGCACTGGAGCTTTGAGGAACTCGATATCAGCTTATTTTTTGACTCGCGTAAATTCGTTGAGTCTCTTTTTTGTTCCAGTCCATCACGGCATATGTTAAAACGAGATCACCGATGAATTTGCGAGGCAAAGATCTCAGACAGCTTTCTCAGGACCTGAACCATCGCTAGGTCTGCCAGCGTCCTGAGTGAGGGCTTCAATTAACGATTGCATCTGTGAAGAGCACAAACGTAAATGGCATGCCTCGATAGGATGCAGACAGATCAAAAGTATGCTCCCCATCGTTAATAAGTAGACTGCAAAATTTTTGCTAACTCGTAGCAGAAAAGACTGTAGAAAGCTTATTAGAGTTGCCAGCGGGCACTTCTCTTTCGCCAAGCATTTAAACGTGTTAGGCTTAAGTGATACCACACTCTGTGAATCTTGTGGAGAAGATGAGGACACCGCAGAGCACTTCCTCTGTGAATGTCCTGCTTTTTCTCGCATGAGGTTACAGATACTCGGTGCAGAATATGGCAGCGTCTTCTGGCTTATCGTCTGGAAAGCTATAAAAAATAGAAGGTTGCTGTCTGGTAGTACAATAGACCGGTATTTAGGTCTGAGTGCTCCAGCTGGTATTTTAAAACCTCCAACAGAAAAAAAAAAAAATGTTTCTTCTTCCTTTTTTTTTAAGACTAGAGATACTTGATTATGGGACATGTAGAGCGAATAGATATCAACTTTCCGGTTCAACGGGCTCTTGAACGGACCCTAAGTGGCGCAATCAAGTTGAAGAAGACCTCAACCGACTGCTCTTTAAGTCGGTTGAGCTTCGAATGGGCTAAAGAGAGAACTCATTCGAGGTCGGAGTCGTTATCGAAAGATGTTGGTTGAGACAGTTCACCCGAATTGTAGTGAACATCTAAGAAAGTAATTATACACTACTTCTGCACTCTGTGGTATCCGTGCGTGGCGTGATTGTTAGCATGTCCTCCTGCTTCGAGGTTCGAATCTCAGCAGAGGCAAAAATATTTTTTCACGGGTATTGCCTTTCGCGTGGAATTGGCAAGTCCTCCGTTAATAAATTCATTGCCATGAAAAGCGCTTTCTCAATTAGTCGTTCGGAACCGGCAGAAAAGTAGGTCCCCTCCATTCCCTCAGGCATGGTTGTGAGAAATGCGCTAGGCCTAGCGGCTCCTCGCTCTGTTGCGCCACCCTATTTATTTTTTGTTTTTTATTTCTACACTCAACATAAAAACAAACTCAATCATGATACTTGAACAAAATATTTTCAATTACTAAAAAACAAAGAACTTGAAAAATGTTTTTTAAAAGCAAAATGTCTCCAACAAGAACACCCTTCAGGTAGAAACTCTATCTCACGATCAAAGTGCTTTCGTGTCCAATATAATTCTTATCTCCACTGAACGATAATCGTAAACAACGATGCAATAAAATTTCCAAAAATAAGCAGGCACTTGCTTGGCATTAAAGTGGATTAGTTTGAAAACCGTTGAACGTATCGCATCTGAGCTCTCTAACAAAAATGGGGCACACTTTCCACGTAGTCTTTTTACTTGCCACTATTTGCAGTGCATCTATTGCGTCGCCCGTTACCCGAATTGTTAATGGTAACGTTGTCGATATATCAAAACACCCACAAGTAGGCTCGCTTCGCATCAAATCCTGCGATACTTGTCCCTACATCCATAAATGTGGCGCCAGTATTTATACAGATAAAGTGCTTATAACCGGAGCCCAGTGCTTACGCGATTTGGATAGCAAATGGCGTATCATGGCTGTAGTAGGTGCAAATTCTCGTGCGGGTGCTGATGGTGTACAAATTCCTGTCGTAAAGAACGTTACACACTCAGGTTACAATTTCTGGACTATCGAAAACGACATTGGATTGCTCTTTCTGGAAGATGCATTGCCGCTTAACGATATTGACATAAAGCCGATAGCAATTGCGGATAAACCACCAAAAGCGGGTAAATTGGCAACTGTCATTGGGTGGGGATGGGATGCTGAAGATGGTGGTCCAACTTATTTCCTAAACGATGCCTCTGTGCCTATTGTGAGTAATAAAGAGTGTGAAAAGGCCTACGGAGCTGGCGAAGTAACCGAGAACATGGTTTGTGCTGGATGGAAAAGTGGTGGTAAAGATGGATGTCAAGGCGACACGGGTGGACCGTTGGTAGTGGATAACCAACTAGTGGGATTGGTTTCATGGGGTAAAGGCTGTGGACAAGGAGGATATCCTGGTGTTTATACGAATGTGCCAAGATATAAGGATTGGATTGCTGAAAAAATCGCTGAGATGTCCTAAAATGTTTCTGTTGTGGTCGATATGGTGTGGTTACGAGTTACTTTGGTTTATCATAGTGATAAGAGTTAAAGTTGTGTCAAGATAACGTTAAATTGAATGACTACCGTTTGAGTCCATTTTTATTGACGAGTAATAAATTCTAATTGAACAATAAAGAAACACACACACGAAAAAAATAAAATTGGGTTGTTTGTAGTATTAATCGCTTTATCAAAGTCCGAATAAGATTTGCTTCCATTGAAGGTTGTTACATTAAGTATTTAAAATTTAGATGTCATTTAACGGATAGTTTTTTTTTAATTTTTGTCTCGAAAATTTGATTGACAACTTATTTTATCATTTTTGATGAGTCCAGGCCAAGGTTTTTATTTTCTATTTCGTAGGAGGCAAAAATCTGTTCCCAACCGATTCCCATATTCGTTTGTATTCACAACTGTCAAATTGTAACGGCATTTGCTTATCGCTCTTTTTCTAATGACAAAATAAAAAAAACTATGGCTATATAAGTTGTTATTTCGAGATGTCCAGCAGAGGCCAAATAATATACAAGCCCCGCTTGAGTACCCGTATGCCATTACAGGAAAACTTTCTAGGTGTCGCATGATAACGGGCGACGCGGCTCCCATTAAACTTTTAGATGTCGCACATGAACGTATGACATGGCAGCCAATGCAGCTCTCCTCTCATCTATTTTCAACGAATCAGGACAACTGTGCCATAATTTTTTCTGCTCTGTGAGATAAACTGCAAAACAGCCTAAGAGAGAGACAATGATGGTGCACAGCAGATCCAAATAAGGGTTAAGGGGGGCACCTCATTTAGAGGGTAGTTTTTTTTTGCATAAAAAGTTAGTAAATCTCCCGTAGAATATGATGGTGGTACTGAAATTTAAATATTGAAAGTCTTCTACATGTTCCAAGGGCGATAAAGTGAATACTATTATTTACTTGTTCGACCGTGTTCGACCGTGTTGTCTGAAATAATAGACGAGTTACTGATCTTTTTATTTTCAAGGGTTTCCAGGGCATTAGGTTAGGCACAAGTGCTTTTTGTTACTTCTCGTATGAGTATTGTATGCGTTTTAAGAGTGTGAAATTTGGATACTTAAAATTTTATATTTTTTTGTTTTTTTTTTTTATCAACGCATTTTGCTGAAAACGTTTTTTTTTCCAAATTAGCGAGTAAAATAAAGGCTGAGTAAAAGGTTTTGGTATTCGCTCTTCATAGTATTTTTGGTGGTGCGGAGTTGCCAGCTACACTTTCATTATGAAAATTGAATTAAATCAGATTAAATTGAAAAAAATTAAGTTAAATTGTCAGCAATTTTTTTGCAGCTGCAAAAAACGGGTTTTTATTTTTCACTTTTTTTTAAAAATGAGTTTTCATAATAATAAGTGTGCAATGCTTAAGACCTTGCTAGAATTTTTTTCAAGCATACAATTTTGAAGGTAGGTATGTCAAAAAATCAATATCACTATCACTACATAGTATAAAACAAAGTCGCTTTCTCTGTCCCTATGCCTATAGGTCCCAATGTATGCCTAGATTTTGAAAACTACGCAACGGATTTTGATGCGTTTTGTTTTTAAGGAATAGAGTGATTCAAGAGGAAGGCTTATTTATGTGTAATACATGCATATTATTGTGATGAAAAGCTAAAAAATTTAAAGATTTGTAATGCGATGTCGTAACAAACATATTTTTCTGCGCTTACATTGCAAACGCTGGCTAAACCTTACGAGATAGATCAAATTTATGCTCTACGGAATTGTATATCTTAAAAAGATGTATAAAAAAGTCCTCGATAGCATATGTTTATCTCGTAAGGATAACCCTCAGTAACCATTCTTATCTTTTACATATAACAAAAGAAATATATGGGTTATTTACCAAGCTATTTTAAACGATACAGTATCATTCCTTATTCAATTAAATACATTAGATACGTTGTGCATTTCATGTAGATCAAAATTGCCATTTACAGCACTCGATTTAAGTGAATATTTTCGAAGATATTACAGATTTAAAAATTGCGGGACGTAGCGTTTGCTTTAAGCCTGAACTACATCGAAACACAAAGTGAAAAAAGTAAGAGACTAAATAAAGTAAAAGCTTTTAAAATACACATAATTACTGCGTGACACCTGTTGGCAACATTAGAAAAACTTCCGAGGCCTGAAAATTTCAACAAAACGAGAGCTAGAATTTATCAGAACAAATTTTGGAGACGATTCAGCATGTTTCTTCGATGTAAACAATCTAAACGTCAACGTAACCACCCAGAGTTCTGTGTCGACAGGGCCACCTGTGGGTTCATACGTTTATGATGAAGGTTCAGGTCTTAGCCGAAGATAGGAATGTGTTGCCGTCTGCCAATTTAACAATTGTTTACCAAATACTTTTAAGTTTAATATTTTTTGTTACAACATTACAGGTTTTAAAAACAAATTAATTATGCCCGATTTTTTTAAACTAATAGTTAAATATGATATTTTTATTTTGTTGGAAACTTTTTTAGAAAACGAAAATAACTTACATTTCACTAAATATTTTAAAGATTTTAACATCAAATGTCTTCCATTCCAGCAATTAGAAACTCCAGACTTGGAAGAGCTAGTGGTGGTCTTATGTTTGGTATAAAAAACACGTATAAAAATTTTCATATAGATTTCAAAAGCTTTGAAAACAATATATAACTACCGTAGAGATCAATTATCAGAGAAAACATTTTCAAATACTTCCGATATACTTTAATTATAATGATTGGAATGCCAAGTATAATGAATTTTATAATTTTCTAAGCAACATCAATTTCGGAAATTTGATGATAATCTGAGATTTAAATGGTCGTATAAGTGACTACCAAAATCCAATTGGCTTAAATAATGGTCGATTTTCAATCGAGAGAAAATCTTTGGATAATTGCCTAAACCAGAATGGTAAATATCTATTGGAAATGATAGAAGACTTTGGATTTCTTTTACTAAATGGAATAACTTCTAAAGACTTAAATGGCAATTTTACATTTATTTCTTCTCAGGGTTGCTCTGTGATAGATTTATGTCTTATTAGAGGTGATTGGTCTAGCATTACAGAAAACTTTGAAGTACTTTCAGCTAATTTCTCGTCGCATCTCCCCATTGTCGTTTCCTGTTGTTTTAATAATAGCATTATAAACCCAGTATCGACCGAAAATACTCTCAGATTGAAATAAAGAGACAAAAATTTAAACAATTATGTCAGAAAACTAAATCAGTATGTATTGAATTTGCCGTACATTGAAGCTACCAGCATAGAAGAAATATCAACTTCGATTCTTACTGCGATTAGACAATCATCAAATTTCACTAATGAAAATAGCAACAGGCATACATTTCATTCTAAATGGTACGACAATGACTGTAGAAAAGCTAGGCAGAAATCTTTCGCATTTTTGAAACTTTTCAGAAAAACAAATAACCCTAGCGCCAAAGTTTTATATCTACGGGCTAACCAAGAATATAAACGAATGTGTACTCTAAAAGAGAATATGCACCTACGAAATGTAGCTTCCAAACTCAGTTTATGTAAAGATTCAAAATCTTTTTGGAGCACTGTCCGTTTCTTAAATGGTCAGAATAATACGCATATACTTTCAATTGATGTAAACTTTCTCGCGACTTACTTTGAAAAACTTTTGTTACCCAATCCAAATTTAAATATAATCAGTTTCGCTATTCCAAATATAACGGTACCAGAGTTAGATTCCTCATTTACAATAATGGAATTAAAATCGTCTCTGTTAAAACTAAAAAATAACAAAGCACCTGGCCCCGATGGTATTCCAGTTGAATTCTACAAGAATGCCACTCCTGCGTTTTTAGAATACATTTTAAGTTTCTTCAATTAACTTTATGGTGAGGAAATTGTTCCTGAAAATTTTACGTATTTAAAAACGGTGATCGTGAACAACCGGAAAACTATAGGGGTATTGCAGTCCTAAATTCACTGAGAAAACTGTTCTTACAACTATTATACTTTAGGCTTTCAAATTGGGTTGAACAAAACAATATGATCAGTTGCTACCAAGCGGGCTTTCGTGCAAATCTTTCGACTATAGATCAAATTTTTGTTCTATGTACTGTAGCTAAACGATTTATAGATGAAAAAAATGTCTGTATGCCTTTTTTGTCGATCTGAAGGCTGCATTTGACACGGTCAATAGAAGGTCTTTAATATACAAGCTTTCTGTAATAGGTTTATCAACCAAGTTCATCAAATTCTATGAGAAAATGCTTGAAAATAATCGTGCTTTTGTCCAGAATGGTCATAAGAAATCTAGAGATTTTAAATGCCAATCTGGTGTTCCTCAAGGCTGTGTCTTAAGCCCATTACTATTCTCACTTTTTATTAACGATGTTGAAAATCACATCCCAGGAGGTATCACTATAGGTGATGTTAATATTAAAATCCTTCTTTACGCTGACGATCTTGTTATTCTATCTGATAGCCCGCTTACTCTACAGCTACAAATCAATAGGCTACAGCAATATTGTGATAGTTGGGATTTGAAAATCAAAATCATAGTCGCAACTGGACTCTTGGGGATGATATTATCGAAATAGTGGATAGATTTAAGTATCTTGGATATATTCTCACATATAGCCTGAATCCACATACACATGTTGAAGAAAAAAGGAAGGCTGTTAAAGTAGCTTTGAATAGCATGTGGAAAAATTTTTTTTGTAACCATTCCGTTGATCCAGCATCAAAATTTAATGTCTTCAACGCTACAGTAAATAGTTGCCTTTGCTATGGAAATGAAGTATATGGGTATGAACAGTTAGAAGAACTAGAAAACGTCCAAAGATACTTCTTCAAACGAATTTTTAAGCTACATAAAAACACTAACTATGCGACTATGCCATACATGCGGAATCTGGGTTACCACACATATTTTTAAAAAACTTGAAGGCAAATGCGGATTACATTGTCAAGGTAATGAGTCGATCAGACCAAAACCTCCAAAAACGGATCCTTACGATTTGTTTTCGCAATGGTTATAGCTCAATCAAAAACTGGTACGATCTGGCTGTTACGCATAATTTTGCAATTTCATTACCTACTGACAATGTCATTGCGTTAAAAGATTCTTTATACGACTGCATAGCTCGCATAGATGAGACGCTATTTCAGCAATGCATAGTCCGAGGTACTTCTTCGACATCAAGAAGTGTTTATCGACAACTAACTTTCTCTTTAGGTGAGAAAAACTATTTCAGAGATGAGTTTTCAGTTTCTCAAATGAGCTTAATTTTTAAAGTCAGAACTGAAATGCTAGAACTGAATTGTAGACCTCATAGATCGGACTTAAATCCTATCTGCTCGCTATGCAATCTCGGTCAGAACGAAAACGTCTTACATTTTATAGCATTTTGTCAAATTTTACAGGAAATACGTAGACTCTATTTTTCCACAAGTTTTCTTTCGTTAGAAGCATGTATAAATATACTGAATGGTAGCCGTGGTTGGAAGTCTCTTATAGGATATGTTTCTCACGCAAAAAAATATCGAGATGATTATGTTTTGAAACAATAATTTAACACCACTTATTGAACTATGCATATAGGGAAAAAGCAAGTTATTTTCGTTTTAGCTAAGCTAAAAGCCCTTTGATCTATTTTGTTTTGACTAAACTAAAAGTCCAGCAATTAAATTGTTATGTACATTAGAAACATTATATTTATATACATTAAGAATGTTCTAAGCGTGTATCTTATACAGCAACAGATTTCAGCCTAAATCAATTTATTTATTTTTTTGTTTTGACTAAACTAAAAGTCACTGTTTTAATTGTTACTAGTTTTCTTTCTTTTTAAACAAATTAACTTATAAACTAAGCACAAGTTTGTTAAAACTTTCTCACTGTATTTTAAAATTGTAATTTCTTTACGGCAGACGGCATATTGCCATGCTTTCTAATTAATTATATTTCTTTACTATAACATAATATTGTAATTTATGATTTGAAAAAAATAAAGAAAAATTGAAATTGAATTGAATTGAAAACTAGAAAAACTTCGAAAATCTTTTTGACGGTTAAATATTTCAAAACAAAACAATAAATTATTTGTCAAAAATAAAAATTTCTGTTTTCGGGAGCTGGTTATGGTTAGGGAAAGGGGAATTGTTTTACTCCAAATTTAACACGTGCAGGTCACGGGCAGTATCATTAACCCTTAAACCCTACCCATCCCGGGAGAAACACTATTGCTACCCTGGGGTTTTAGGGACCCCAAAAAGTTTCGGCCCCAATTTAATAAAAAAAACAATTTAATCAAAAATTTTATTTACTAACATAAAAAATACGAATGTTTAATTATGAAAAATGTTTTAAAAGCTTACATCAAGACAATTATGACACACTGAGCGGCTATGTTCGTCACAAAGTGGATTTCGGCAACTGCTGCATCGTATTTTGGTCTTACGGTCTTTGTCTCGTGGGCACACGGCACATCTATTTTTTGTAGTGACTGAAGATGTTGACTCAGCCACAGGTCGCTTCTTTTTTAAAATATCTCCAATGAGGACCTGGAGATTGGATGGCAAAGTTGGCCAAGTAAACCTCTCCTACTTTTGGGGTTTAATGAGTTCCAAGGCTAGGTTTTTTAAGAAATTTCGACTTATTTGAGTTTTATTGGACGCTATTTTGAGGAGGACATACGAATTCACACCAACAATATTTAAGATCCCATAAAACATAGCCAATGGCCATCGTTTCGCTCGTCTTGAAACACTGTCAGACTGTTCAAAAACTTTCACTATCACTACCCTGGGGTCTATGGGACCCTGAAGCTCAAATATTTTCTACTGCACTGGAAAAATAATAAATGCACTGGGGTGAGTTGCTTAGTTTTTAAAAAATTCAAGAAAATGTATGTTTGCAATGGCGCTGGACCCCAGGGTAGGGTTTAAGGGCTAATAAATCATTAATAATTTTTTCAGTGAGTGACATAGGCTATATATTTTATACCCGTGCGAAGCCATAGCGGGCCGCTGTATTCTTATATACAACGTTCACAGTTTTTCTGTAGTATTTAGTATCAGCATTGTACCCGTGAGAAGCCGGGGCGGGTCGCTAGTTTCTTATAAAATTTATAAAAATTTTTAATTATTGATATATAATCTTTCTAAACAACTAGAATAAAAAATTTTGTCAACATCGTGTAAGTCATTATCGTGAAAGTTGGTTAAAAAAAACGGTACTATCGGAGGTACCGTTTACAGGCTTTTCACAGAAAATTTCTTACATTATAAGAAAAACAAACTTAAATTCATCCTTCACTTAAATTTAGTCGAAATCGTTGGAGCCGTTTTCAAGAAAAGAGGTATTGTCATATCGGTTGTATGGCAGGTACCATTATTTCAAGACTTAGAAACTCAATTCCAAAATCACCTCTATAAGCTGCCCCACGGACTCCAACTGCAAATTTTGAAGAAATTCGGTCAAGCGGTTCAGGCTGCAGATCCATAAATGGACCGACAGACAGACAGAATTACGTAACTCCGTAACGCCCTGTAGTTTAATAGACGTAACTCACTTATTTTCGCTCGAAAGTGATTGAAAAAAATTTTTATCTTCCACAAAATATGAATAAAAGATGTGAAAACTACACTTTTATTAATTTTTTTTTCTGATGAAGAACAAATTCCGGAAAAGGCTTCAAATATTGGCCTTTTAAATGAGGTGTCCCTCATAAACGATAATCGATGGTCACAGCTTCCGTATTTTTTATTTTTTTGTGAAATCGTTTGAGCTTTTTTTTTTTTACAAACTTTTATAAAAAATACAAAAGTGAATATAAATTTGGAAAAAACCGACTGAATTAAGTTGAATAACTTGCTGGTTTTTCAACCTAACGAACAACGTCATCAAGTGAAGTGATGGTACTCTTGAGCTTTTTTCTTAAGTTGTGAATTGGAATGGGAAATATCCCTTACTAATGGCTCTTGCCACGTGGTACCCGTATAGCGTGATCGTTAGCATTTCTGCATGTTAACCCAGAGGTTCGAATCCTAAGAGAGGCAATAATGTTTTTTCCACAGTTTTCACCTTTCGCGAGGAATTGGCAAATCCTCCGTTATCAAATTCATTGCCATGAAAAGCGCTTTCTCGATTAGCCGTTCGGAATCGGCAGAAAATTTTATAGGTCCCCTCAGTTCCCTCTAGGCCCTGGGGCTCCTCACTATGTTTTTATATGTTTAATTTTATTCTACCAGGAAAATAGCGAGAAAGCCAAAAAAATTCCTGGCACACAAATGCGAGTACACCAAACGAAAGGCTTCAACGGGTTGAAAAAACAGGAGATTTAATTTTTTTTCGAATAGATCGTCCAACTGGACTCGAATGTGTTAGTGAACCTCGCTTACGTCGGTATTTATCAATAACGTGCTGGCATCACCTTAAGTCAAATAAAGATTTAGCAATGTTTCTTCTAAATTGTATAAGAATGCCATGCAGAGAGTTGAAAACTCGAAACATCAACCTTACAAAATGAAAAAAATTCTAAGGTTTCTGTTTGGTCTCACCAAACTAAGCTGGAAATTCATTTGCATATTTATTTTTTATTTATTTTTTCAAAACAAAACTTAAATTATTATTCAAAGCAAACAAATAAATAACTTATTGAATTATCCAAAAACTAAACAAAAAAATTTCATGTTCACAATTACATATTTTTAAATGTATGGCTTACTTATCAAAAAAGAATTAAAAACTAAAATAAAATAGGACAATATATCAGTCCTTTTGTTGAAATTATTATTCAAAATATAATCACATATTTTCTCATTGATTTTTCATTAAATTCAAATGTGTTTCCGTAATTTGAAATGTCGTACAATTCAAATCATCTTATTTTAAGTACGATCTTATGAAAGCAATTGCATTGAGAGCCTTATTTCCTAAACAGTTTCGTTTTTTGTTTTTGCATCGGTAACAATGCTGAAAATTTGCTCACATTCTGCATTTGAGTGTGGCAAACTTAAAACAATCTCAGCCAATTTAAAGATATTGTAATGTACACCCAACATATACCAATTTCCTAATCGAAAACGTTCAACCGAAAACACAACTGGCAACACTATAATGGAATGGTATAATGAGACGTCGTTAGTGAGTGAGTGTAAGTGTAGAAATATACCAGAAGGAAAATGTTTGACAGGGTGGAGAGTGGAGACAAGGTGGAAGTTACTGGAGAGTTCTAGATGAAATGTCATTCGATATAAATAGACCGCCGGAGGCAACCACATGGCAGTTTTGATTATAGACTGATAAAGTGAAGAGTAAATTTTGTACAAGTGATAGTCCAAAAGTCGAGTTGAGATCGAATAAAGTATAGATACTGAATAAAAGTCGTTGAAATAAATTAAAAAGTGAAGTTTTATTTTTCGAACTAAGCGCACGTTACAATATTTTTAAAAATTAGTTCATCGTTGTAATCTTTCATACCTGCAATCATGTTCCAAAATTCTTCAATACCTGCGTCTTTTACTTTTTTTCTTTCTTCTTCTTTAAAGTAAGTAGGCAAACTATGCCACTCGTTTAAAAGATCAATTGTATTTATCAATTTTGAAAAATGATTACAAAGTATTTGCAAAGAATTAAAGTTTTGTGTTCTGTTTAAATTAAGAGCTATACAAGGATCTACAAATTGAAACTGTTGAAAAAGTAAACTATCTATTGGAAAACGTTTTTGTATTTCACTGCATCCTTTAATGTAGAAATTTAAAGTATTTTCCCGAGTATTTTCAACATCTTCAATCAAAAAAACTGATTTTCTTAAAAATTCCTCACATTCGGCCCCCAAATAAAGTTTTTATAATTATCAGCATCTGAAATACCAACAGAAATATTTAATTTATCTGGCGAAATGAAATTATTAGCCACTTTTAAAAAAATTCTCTCAGATTCCGTTTGTAGCCGATGTAGTAAAACTTTCTTAGATTGGAACAATGCGTTAAATTCATTGAAATAATTCAAGCCAAATTTAGGAAAAAAAAAAGGTGGTACAATAGGTGAATTAAGATTTTCAATGTAATAGTTAGAAAAGTCAGAAAAACAGTAGAATTTTGAAAAAAATGCCTTGGTAACAGGAGACAGGAGATTTTTAGAGTGAAAAAACAGTAGTCTACTGTCATGACAGTAGAAACGGCAGCACTGCTTAAACGTGAAATTATCCAAAACCGATAGGCATGTTAATGCGCTTTGAGGTCAACATATTCTGATAAAAGTGGATGTCAATAAAGTGTTTTCATCTGATACATACAAAACGCATATTTTCGTAAAAACCCTCACGAGCAAGACTTCCACTCTTAAAAATCTTAAATTCAAGATTCAAGAAAAAGAAAGATGTCCTCCAGAATGGAATGGATAGTCACTAGGGTGTGCCATTTTTGGGCAACTTTTTTTTCAACGAAAAAATAGGCTAAATTCTTTCAGGAAGGTACAAAACGAAGCCTGTTTAAAGTTGAGCTCTAATTATTAACATTTAGAGGTGCCTGTTTTTAAATTTCAATTTTCTATACAAATAGCCCTGTACACACTATACAATTAGTTGGACAGACTTCGTTTGATGGAAGTTGGATGGTCTGATGAACTTTGCGTTCACACTTATCCAACTTGTCGTCCAACTTTATGTCACATACCTATCAACTCCCTCCAACTTCTAGATTTTCAAAAATTTTTGAAAACCATCCAACAAATTGGACAAGCGGTCGTATGAAGAGTTCACACTGTCAAACATTGGTTTGTCAAACCTAGGTTTGTCCAACTAATTGTACAGTGTGAACAGGGCTAATAATATAATCTTTATATATATAAAATTTCCCTGTCACAATGTTAGTTACCGTACTCCTCCGAAACGGCTTTACCGATTTTTACCAAATTTTATATGCGTATTTAGTAGGTCTGAGAATCGGCTACTAATTATTTTCCATACCCCTAAGTGATAAGGGCCATCTACCCTTAACATTGTTGCTTTAATTTACACTGTGACACGAGAATTTTATATATTAGATTTTACAGTCTCAGTCTAAATGTCATATATGAACTATATTCTAAAGTAAATTTATTATCAATTTATTTTATAACATTGAATATGGAAATTTTATATATTAGATTCTTATTCATTTGATAGAAAATATTGTTGGGGTGTTGGGCAATATAATTTTTGGGTTCACTTATAAGAGCTCTTACTTCCACATAATTTCAATGGGTCGGGAAAAGGAAAGGGAACCGTAACGGGAACGGGAACTCTAAAACTTACATTATCGCCTACATGGTCTATATTTCATGATCAAATTCCTACAAAAACGGGGAAACTAGAAATTTTCGGGCATTCTTAAACTTCTTAATTAATTCTTCTTAATTTTCGTTTCTAGACAGTTTGGTGTGAACAACGCTTTAAATAAGTTAGACCCGAGCAACGCCGGGTGGGTCATCTAGTAATAATATATTTTTATAGCTTGACATTTGAACATTGTAGAAATAAACTAACAGATTATTTAAATAGGAAATTGAATGTTCTACAAAAAAGGTCAAAATAATTTTTTTCATACATTGAGCCGTTCTGAAGATATACAAACTCAAAGTTGGAAATATATGAAATTATGACTTTTATTTTATTAAACTCATACTGATGACTTTTTTTATGACTTTAAAAATATTTTTAATCGGAAAACTAATTTTTGTGTGCTAATTTATTCATTAAGTTAAAATAATATATTGATATATGTATTAATTTATTTATTCTGTAATTGAACAAATGTATTGAACACAAATAACTTTTTTTGATAGTTAGAAGAAAAAAAAAATGAAAAAATAAATTGAGATTAAGTATTTATTAAGTACTAGCTGTGCCCGCGACTTCGTCCGCGTGGAATAGTGACTTTCGGCAGCATTCTTAATTTTTTAGGCTACTTATTTTGCAAATAAGACACACTCATGCGTTTTAGTAAACCATCGTTATATTATTTTATTTTAGTATATGTTTGCACACGACGTTCTTATTTTTTCCATCTTTTGCGAAATAAAAAGGTTTTGTGGGATTGATATACGTGATTCTGCCACATAAAGTTGCCATGGGATTTTTTTCTAAACGAACACCTGCAACTTAAAGCGTCTGAGCCTTATTTATAATGTCCAATCAGTGGGAATTAAAGGAAAACGGGGAATCGAAACGTTTTCTCCTTTTTTCGTTCCAGTCATTATAAATGCTGCATCCCAGATGTGTAATTTGTAGCTGTGTACAATTCTGGATTACTCATTTTTGGCACTGGAACACCAACTTGCTGCCATTCCTTATAATCCTAAGAAATTGAGAAACTCTATAGGGTATGGTGACTTGCTCAGTGTCCATAATATTGTCTATTGATCAGTGGCGAGGGGTGAATAATTTCAAATGGTAACTCGAAGGAAACTTAGTCACCAACAAAAAAAGTTTACTTGAATTTTTTTTTGTGCAATGTTTGTCTTCGCATCAAACCAAAAAGTCAAGTATTTCAAACCAACTTTGCTATAAGGTAGAGCTTCATAACTTTTTTTTTCATAAAACTAAGCTTATTATTAAAACTATTTGTTTACTCTAAGTGAAAATCAGTTAAGCAACAGTCAACAGAATGATATTAAGGTCATAATCAAACTACTGAAACCTACTATCGCAAAACTTTTCAGACTTTTTGCACTTTTCAATTTTTAAAGCCTAAATTTGTAATTTTTAAAAAAATCACGAAAAGCACTTAATCAATTTAAATAAGTATTGCACTGCCTTCTGCTGGCAAATAGCGTTTTTCAAATAAAATGCGGCTCATTGGGAACTGAATTGATTAAGGCCAGTTGTGCCACTTTAGAAAAATTCCAATTATTTTTTGCATTTTCTCCCAAAAATATGCTTTATGCTATGAGATCTAATATCCACGCATATTTGTTATCAAAGTTGCAACCTTTGAGCTTTGACACATGAGTCCAGTGCAGTGCACATACAAATTCATAAAATAAGTCGGAGAGCAGCGTGTTATTTTCTTGTTCTTCAAGCAGAGACCTACCTCAAGCTGCAACCTGCAAACTGCAATATACATTTTTGTTTATAAGCATGTGTCCATGGGAAGTAATACGAAGGAAAGCGATTTTTCTTTTATAAAACCAATATCATGCAAACACCAAAATGTGCAGATGTAATGTTGCAAAGAAGCACTGGGCTACTGCGCCGGCGCTATATTCACGTGCTCAGAGCACAAAGAGATAACAAACAACAGATTTACCAAAAAATATGACGCTAGAACACCGGGTTATTTTCTTCCATAAAAAAGCATGTATTGAACAGAGAGGTGCCTAGCACTAGGCTCTTCTCTGTTCAATACATGCTTTCTTATGGAAGAAAATAAGACGATGTTCTACCGTCATATTTTTTGGTAAAAGAAAAAAGAGGAGAGAACACAAATTTGTTCTATCCAGCAACAAGTTTTATAAGACGTAATATTTGGGGTTACCTTGTATGTTACTAAGGCTTTGTGTTTGTTTATGGAGTGAATTGAAGAGCCAACATGTATGTGTAGAATAAAACGGAAAGCAGAGTGGTAGTTGTTAAGAAAATGTTGGCAGCGAGTTCATGTGTATGATTAAGTTTGATTCATGTTGCTAGAAGTCTAAGATGTTTCGGATGTGAATTTCAAAAGGTAAGTCGGAAATAATCGACTTATATGGACGCTTCGCCACTGCTATTGATAGACATTCGCTAACATCCCCCTATACGTCAAACATAATTTATTAGTTTATATGGTTAACTATCCCATTAGCCGGCGCCAAAATCGACCTTTCACACAACCATTCCCGATTGCCAATTTTTATGTGAAGATGAAGATGGACATTTCTTCTCAGGCCAAATGTATTTTCGACAGTTTGATAGAAATAACCCCGCAGTGAAAGAACTTTTATCGACCCAGCAGTTTTAAGGTGCCCGTTTACGGTGTCGAATGTCGATCCCGTAGAAATATAGGGATTACTTACTAGGTCCATGTCCTTCCTCAGGCCCTAGGCTATCTCTGAATAAAATTCCATTTAAATCGGATCAGTGGTCTGGGTGGGAGATGGTAACAAAGAAACACGAACAGACAGAGTTAATTTTGGATTTGTAATATTAGCAAGGATGTCCATCTTCGGGTTGTAGACTATCTCTGTACCAAAATTCATATAAATGGGTTCAATAGTTTGGGCAGTTAATGGTAACAAAGAGAAATAGACAGACAGATTTAACTTCGTACTTATAATATTAGTAAAAACTCCCGTTCCCGTGGAAACATGGTGACCGTTCCCGTGAGGGATATGGGGATGAATAAAAGTTTATGTTGCTCAGGGATTATGGAGTATTCCAACGGTGGAAGAGTTTTTGAAATCGGTGCCATAGTGTCAAAGTTCCCGTAAAAGTTCCTGCTCCCCTGGGAATAAAGGGAATAAATATATGGCGTATGTCCTTCCTCAGGTTCTGAATAATCTTTGTAAAAAAATTTTATTTTAATCAGTTTATTAGTTTGAGCGGAAGATGGTAACATAGAACGACGGACAGACAGAGCTACTTTCACACTTATTATATTAGTTAGGACTCCCGTTCCCGTAGGAATATGTGGATGAATTAAAGTTTATGTTACTCAGGAATAGTGTAGCATTTTAACGGTGGAAAAATTTTTGAAATCGGTGTTGTAGTTTCTAAGCTCCCGTATACGTTCCCGTTCCCGTGGGAATATAGGTATAAAATATATAGCCTATGTTTTTCCTCAGATTCTGAACAATCTTTGTACAGAAATTTATTTTAATCTGTTCATTAGTTTCAGCGGGAGATGGTAACATAGAAAGGTGATCAGACAGAGCTACTTTTGCATTTATAATAATAGTGAGGGCCGGTTCCCGAGGGAATATTCGAATGAAATAAAGCCTATGTAAGTCCTTAAGTTCAGTCCAATCTTTGTACAAAATTTCATTTAAATCGGTTTATTAGTTTGGGCGGGAGACGGTAACATATAACGACGGACAAAAGCTTCTTTCTCACTTATTATATTAGTAAGAACTCCCGTTCCCGTAGGAATATGTGGATGAATTAAAGTTTATGTTACTCAGGAATAGTGTAGCATTCTAACGGTGGAAACAATTTTGAAATCGGTGTTGTAGTTTCTAAGTTCCCGTATACGTTCCCGTTCCCGTGGGATTATAGGGATAAAATATATAGCCTATGTCCTTCCTCTGGTTCTAGACTATCTCTGTACAAAATTTCATATCAATCAGTTTGGTAGTTTGGGCGGGAGATGGTAACATAGAAAGCCGGACAGACAGAGGGACTTTCACATTTATAATATTAGTTAGGATTTATTTATTTTGAGCTTTTTTGTAGAACATTCAATTTCCTACTTAATTAGTTTGTGAGTTTATTTCTACAATGCTCAAATGTCAAGCTTTAAAAATATGACAAAATTAAAATTTTTTTTCCATGATATTTTTTTGGAAAATTGAAATTTAAAAACAGGCACCTTTAAATGTTAATATTAGAGTTCAAATTTTAAGAGGCTTCGTTTTATACCTTCCTGAAAGTATTTAGCCTATTTTTTCGTTGAAAAAAAGTTGCCCAAAAATGACACACCCTAATGGTCACACTTTGTTTGACTATAACGTCAAGAAGGAATCTTGCACTTGGTCCTCCGCCGTTGCTGTGGTATCAAGAAACGCTAAAAGAATTATTCAACCTCCAAGAAGATCAGCCCCAAGAGGAAAAAGGTCAAACTCGGTGTGTTGAAAAACTGCAAGATCGATGAGAACGGTAGCGACGTTAATGCTATGGCGAAAACTGTGGTGCTGGTGTCTTCATGGCTGCTAATGGGACCGTCATTACTGTTGAAAGTGCAATTTGACTTTCGTCTTCAGTAAACAAGAAGAAAAATAAACAACAGTTAAACGAATTCGAATGAGAGAGAAGGAGTTTTAAAAAAGAGATTGATGACAAAAATGTTATGAAAATCAGAGAAATCAAATGCGTTCAATGCTAATGCGCTTTATGCTTTGTTCACACCTGAGACTTAAACTTATTTAACTCAAAACTGTTTTGAAACCGAAAAGAAGAAAAGTTGCCCAAT